>CM035817.1:36547583-36930083 GCA_020458035.1 Magallana ariakensis
CAGTTGCAGTTTAGATGTTGACCATTTCTGGAATTGAAAGAAAAATTCTTCTTTTAAAAGTTTATTTTCTTGCAAATATCGCATGTCCTTAAGTGCAGTCATCCTTTAACAACATCTACTTTAATCAAAATACGTGTAAATATAACAGAATCATACCTGCCCAGACCCTCCCCTTGGGATCGCATTTACCGTCATTGAACTGAAGTTTTTGGTCCGACTCTTGAAGTTTGGTCACCTTCTTAGTGTCCCAGTCCAGGTGAACCAGACAACATCCCACCGCAGCGATGAACCCCCCTCTTCTGGCAGGCACCACAAAGGTTACTATGTCCTCTGAAAAAGTCAGTTAACATGCATATAGTAAAACTGAAGACGGTATACTCTCCAATCGATCTGATCCCCTTTGTCAAGTATTGCTGATTTAACCATTACCTTTCATTTATTTATGTACTTGATTCAAAGAAATCAACACATGCTTAATTTCACTCAATTTCACATCAATTTATGACAAGTATTGGCACTGTCCAATTTGAGTTTAAGTTCATGTGAAGCTTCTGTTACAAATACATCTTAATTGATAATTTTAAATAAAACGAGTTAAATGATTTTTTTCAAATTTCCGAGTCATTAGATAGTGTGATTGAATAAAAAAACCGGATTAACGACCACTGCATTTTTATATGTTTTCTTGCAGATACATGTATACATAATTATGTGTTGCGCCAATTTATGCATAGTCACTTTGATAAATAACAGGTATGAAAATATATAAAAAATAACCAATAAATACACCAAAAATATGACATTAAATGGTTAAAGAATTTCTAGTAATTCTTTACCCTTTCCATTTTATATTTGTTTGCATTTGTCTTTATTATCAAACAACTTACCGAAAAGTTCAGAATGATAAATCAATCGGAAATTGGTGTACAAAAATTGAAATTTTGAAACGTTCAATTTGTTCTCACAATATATAAAATCATATCGTATATATAGACAAATATGTTTAAATAGATTTAAGAAAACCGTAAATACGAAATGAAATTTTGAAATCTCAAGAAACGAATTGGCCCATTTTATCTATTCCAACATTTGTCATAATTTCTATGCATACTTTTTATAAATTCCGGTGAATATATTCACTCTTTACGCAATTATTAAATAATATTATTTATTTATGGCAACTATACTTATATTTTGATACAAACTCCCACTGACTTAGATCCGCCAATTGAAAGCGTGTCCACCTTCTGCTGTCATTTTTGCTATTTCGGGCAAGTTTATCGAAAATGAAAGTAGAATTTTAATAATTTTGCAATAATTACTTATTAGATAGAATCGAATTATAGTTTACGGACATCATCTCACACGTGTTGAAATACCAAAATGTGTAAGCATGTACTCTTGTGCAGGCATTTCGTATTTGTATAGCGTTTAGGGTACTTTATTTCGCATAGAGTCGAAATATCTAATCACAAGAGGAAACTAGCTTTGGATGCAACTTCTGTAAAAAGTATTTTTTTTTTATTGCAGAACAAAATCATTTCAGCTGTCATGTTTATGAAAACAAACCATTTACCCTATTCTTGTACTTTTCTCGCCAGTTACCAAATTGACATCTTGATCGCTAGGAGTTTCTAAAAGATGCATTTGTTAAGTTACCCGTATGAAAGCACTCGTCAGTTTCCGTTCCAGGCTGATATCTGTGAATGGATTTTTCTACTGAATCTACGTACAAAAGCGTATTGGTGACGTCATCCCAATGCGGGCCTTCTCCAGCTGATTTTGCCGCATTTTTAACAACACACTCGGCAGCCATGTTGAATAGAAATGATTACCCTAGACTTATCGGACGCACTTTGCAAGGAAGAGATTTGACCTACTTATCAGTTGCATAATAACGTGAAAGATCTGGACTGATATATATTTTAAATATAATGTTGTGCATTATAGACACGTAGTATCAATCAGAAAGGGAGAAAATATGTCTACTATATCTTAATTAAAACCTTTTTTTGACAAGAATCCTTTTACATACAATTTTATAGATTTTGTAGCCAAGTGGACACACTCGGACTTGATGCAATGAAATGTGATAGGGAATGTTGATGCATACATGTACATATGAAAAACAATCCTACCTTATCTTTTCGTGAATCGGGAGCTGATGAGAAGGTATAACTAAATGAATTATGAGGAAGATATGTATTTACCTAAATTGTTAGAATTACATTTTATAATGAACCATTTTCAAATTTCGGATAATAATCATTTAAGATATATCGTAATGAACGTATATATCATACATGAAATCAAAATAATTATGAAAGTGGCTAATTATAACTACACCTTAAAAAAGTTTCTTAAATCGGAAATCGACAGAAAATTACTTGACAGATAATGACAGATAGATAAGAAATATACAAGTCAAATAAGAAGAAAATTGTACAATTTTAGATACGAAATTATGTTTTCAACATTTTAATTCAGTTAAATGAACAAAAGTTCCAGGCGGATTCGAATTCATGATGAAGATTTGCGGTTCAGAAGCCCGATACTTTATGAGCTATAACGATCGATATTAAATCAAATCGGTTGATACAAATAATTTAACAAAACATTTAAATCGTCATCTTGTGACGTAGTGTATTAAAAATTATAAGTCTAGGTGTAGTGAAGTACCTAAAAAGGCTTTTAACGTCGTGTAATTAATAATGCAGAACAGATGAAGGTGCGATTCTGGTTTTTTTTTTAAATCTTAAGTTTTATACCTTTCGAGGTAATAATGGTTTACTACATGTAGTATCAAGTGAAGGAAGTGTGATGTGAATTTTGCTCGAGCACCTTAATTACTGTGAAACAGCAAAGATGGAACTCTTTTTAATTTAAACAATCTGGTATCTATTAACATTTTGAAATTTTATTTTTTACTTTCTCCATCTAGATTAGTGTCATATTAAATGAATATCATTTTCAATCTCTCATTCTTTTCTGTCTAATGATCATTTTCAAGTGAAAAAGCTTATTGGGTAAGTTAAAAACGATTGGTTCATTTGGTTGATCAATAGATTAATATATCAAAAAAATATTTTACTTTACCAATTTTATGTATCGTTTTGATATGGATTACCGGCCTTGTTCTCGATCGCATTAATGTCACTGTCTATGAATTCATTATCATTTGCAATAGTTGAGTTTATCGAATTTGTCTAATAGCTATGAAATGATATGATTCTTCAGGGAATTGCACAGACTTTCTCTTTTTTCACGTTGAAATTTGTCTCCGATATTATAGTATAACAATTCAAATCGTCAATTTGCTATCTTCCAGGCTGGCTGTTTGATGTCTCAGGTTCCTATAACAACACATTTTTCGCTGCTGGAGGGTCCATTGTGTTTCTTGGAATGTTGATCGCTATTGTTCTCATCCATTAAGATTGGTTGTACAAACTAAACATTGACTTCATAAAATAAATTGAAGAAGTGATCTTTAATTAAAAAAACCAAATCATAATTTAGTATGTGTATGATCGTATAGTAAGCTGTTTGCAAAAGTTATCATAAGAAGCCACATTTAAAAGCCCTCGCCTGATCTGATACATGTACCTTCTTTTGGTCATTTTGCTCGCAAGGAAGTTTTATATAAATAGTGCCTGTTTGGGAGGGTACCAGTTGAAATTGTCACCCCGAGAAAACCATTGTCAACCGATGCGAAGCGTTGGTTGACAATGGTTCTCGAGGGGTGTCAATTTCAACTGGTACCCTCCCAAACAGGCACTATTTATTTTATTATACTGAATGTCTTAATTTTATAGCAAATTTTACTGCTTTTATACAGAAAAGATGTGAGTTCTACGGCGAACCGTACGCACATAATTTACGCGCATGTAACAATTCAATCTATCGACCCGTTGCCAAGTGTGTTGCTAACGCCGAGGGTAAGAGAACAGATTGTCAACTGCGCCTAAACCAATCAGAATTCAGTATTTAACATGAAAGTATAATAAAAGAAGATGTTACCCGTTTGAAAGGACTGGTCAGTTTCCGTTCCAGGTTCATATATGTGAATAGTACTTTCATTTGCGTCAACGTACAGAAGTGTGTTGGTGACGTAATCCCAATATGGACCCTCTTCAGCTGTTTTTGCTGCATGTTTGACCACACATTCGACAGCAATGATGAATCTTTCGTCAAAAAGAAACGTTGACTCTTATCGGACTTGCCATGCAAGACAGATATCTAACTGACTTAACAGTTGCAAATAAACGTCTGTACTGATATATCTTTCGAGTTTAATATGGTTCACAGAGGCACATATTATCAATGGGATAGCAGGAAACTGGCCTGCCTCTAAGTAATAGGATCCTTTTTATTAACATTTTACTCACAAGATTTTTTTGTTGTTGCCAAGTGAACAGGTTTATGCATTAGAACGTAATAGTGAATGTTGATATATGCATAAGAAAAACGTGGTTTTTTTTTCATGAGTCGGGAGCTGGAGAGAAGGTATTATTATTAAAATCATTTTTAGGAAAGATATGAATTTCGGTATAATATTGTGTAGATAGCATTTGTAATCATCTTGGATAATCAATTTATATATATTGTATATCGATATCACTACTGAAATAAAAATAATTAAAGGTATGTAATTATCACAGAACTAATGACGTTACGTTTCTGTTTTTAATCTAAAGTTAATAATTTTTAAGGTTATAATGTTTTTCTACATGTGGTATTCAATGAATATTTGATGGATTACTCAGTACATGGTTTCTGAGACAGCCTTTAAGGTTTTATCAGAGTTTGATATTTTATGTTATTCGAAATTGTTCGATATTGAAAAGGATCAATTGCGAATAACAATTGAATTGACGTACAGGACCGGTATTGGTTTCTGTCTTTACAAAAAACATATCGATTTCCGTTCCACTTTTTGATTTTAGGCCATACACAGTAAACTCTTAGGTTCTAGTTCTCATAATGTATAGTGATTGAAAAAAAGTCCCCCAGTCGTTGTCCGAGCAATATGAGTTATGGTCGCTTAATTTACTTGATTATCTTTAAATTTTATTTTCAGTATACTTTCTATAATACGATACATGTTCTTTATATGCGTTTATTTACAACCAGGGACATATTAGCTACTATCGAAAGTCTCGCGTGACGCGATTTCAAACGTCGCAAACCCTTTGACTCTTTTCTACAAATAATGCACGTCGCTTTACTTTTTATTTAACAGAAATAACAGGAAGAATGTTGTTTGTAGATATAGAAGGATTTTTACGAGGCGTTCGAACACTTTCATCATTCACCGTACATTCAACTGAACTCTTTTCCGTATTAACAGCTGCATCCTTTGTATAAAGGGCCGTACCTGATGCCGGGATGACTAGAGGACGGATTTCAAAATCTAACTAACACACCCCCATTTTTTCTAATCTATAAACCTTCCTCCTGCATTTTTAGCAGAAAATTTCACCAATGCACACATTCTTTGCAAAGAACGAACTGCGTCTACTTGGCAGTGCTTCTCTCACAATTGTACAATTTCCTACAGATGTTCTGGAAAAGCCATCTTCGCTAGCCAAGTGTTTTCGGTCCACTTCGCTCCCCATAAACCCTTGGGTTTATGAGGAGCAGAGTGGACCGAAAACCCATGGCTAGCGAAGATGTGGAAAAGCAAACGCAACAGTTTTTGCTCGACATGATTTTTTTTCCGTAGCACCTGTTTTGAGTAACACAGAGTGAATGATTCTTGTCTTCAAACAAAGCGTGCTTACATTAAGGTATAGTTCCGGATTATTGCTTTTACGTGTAGTTAAGTATATACTTTTTTCATCAATATTGTAATTCAAAGAGCAAATGTGCTTTTAAGGAAGAAGATCGAAAATAAATATACAAAATGCACATTTCTGCATAAAAAGGTGTTTATAAATGACGTTAATTTTGATAAAAAGAAAGAGTATGCCCACAGATGGAATCGAGCCAGAGCACAAAAAACATAATGTGTAACATAGTCTGCGCTTTATCCTACTGAGCTATCCTGAACTTTTCGGTGTAAATATTGACAACTACGATAGAAATCAGTTTCCGCAATTTTTTGTCGTTTTTTTTGTTGTTGCAATATTCGACCCCAGGGTCAGGGTGCCCCTAAAAAAATATATATTAATTTATTCCTTTAAACAAAACCTATCAAATTATTTTCAATTTTTTAGGGGCAGGCCGGTCCTGAAGGATATCTAGGCAAAAACAATGTAGAAATATACCGTTTTATATATCAACCGGCAGTAACTCTTGAGGCTGGTTCATATAACCATGTCGAGAACACTTGAAAAAAATATGGTTAACATATACTTTCAAGACATTTTATCATTATATAAAGTATTATATAAGATTTTTGAAATTGAAATTGAAACGTTATGACAAAATATTTCTACACGTTGTGCCTGATGATGTTAAACAAAAGTGAAACCATAAACTTGGTTACTAGTAAGCACTGTATATTCTTGATTATGATACATTAAAAAGTTGCAATTACTATAGAGTTACATGTCCAAAATTTTATTACATTGAAATTGTTGTATTTATCTTTCTGTTTTTTTTTTCTACTGAAAATATATAAAAACTTGACTTTATTTGTTAAGGGCTTTAATTTCTCCCTCGTAAACATAAGCTTTTGGCCCTTTCACTCCTAGCTGAGTTACTCGAAAAACGGACCCAGACAACGGATATTTCTTGAATTCTTCTGGTGAAACTTCATGCGCCGAACAGGTGACATAAAGTTCGTCTAAATTCTTCCCTCCAAAGCAGCAAGAAGTGATTCTTAAAGCAGAAGGAATGTTGATACTCTGTAGTTGGTGTCCTATAAAATAATGATAATAAAGATTTGTTCTTCATCATAACAGAAACAGAAATCTCAATTTTGCTTTCGACTTTCATTTATAATCAAACACCAGGCCCCGGGGCCATGAAACATAGACGAGCACACTTTTGATCTCAGTCTCACTTTTCCACGATATGTTCCTTTGGTAAAAGTGAAATTGAGATCAAAAGTGAGCTCGTCTAACTGTTATGGCCCCCAGGCCAATCCTTTTTAGTTTGATAATGGTTGCTAAGACGATCGAATTGATTTCTTCGGTCGAAAGGTAAACTTAATTTTAGGATAGAAATTAAGGTCCAATAATATGAAATTTGAATTGTTTTAATAATTGCATGAGTTTTTTATGTTCTGTCATTCCAAGATTTGCAAAATCTTGAATGAGTGGGTCAGCCAAAATGTCAGATTGGGATTAATTTGGTGTGTTGTAATGACTATTGCTGGATTTAATTTCTTTTACATTAAATGCATGCATAAGATAATCCTCACCTAGGATAGATAATAGGATAGATATCAAAACAACACCATGCGTATCTTCTTGTAAAGGTCATTTTACCTTCTGAGACGTTGACACAAAAATTAAACAAATACAATTTACGTAATCAAATATAACTATAAAACCACAGTTTACCCGTTTCTGGATCGTATCTGATGACTTTGCTGGCGAAGAAACAAGCTACCCAAAGTTTGTCTTCCGTGTCAATGGTCATACCGTCAGGAAAACCGTAGTCATCAATTGGCTTTCCCGCATTGTCTACAACCACTTTCTTGTTAGCTATTTACAGAAATAAAAAAAAAATGCAACAGGTTCTATAATATCAATGATAATAATACTAAAAATGTTATTGTGTAACTTTTTTTTATACATACATATTTTTCCTGTAGACTTGTCAAAATCGTAGCGGTAGATTTGGCGCGGTGTTGAGTCAATGTAAAACATGGACTTCTCATCTGCTGTCCAAGCAAGACCATTAGACACACCAACATCTTTGACCATGGTATGTAAGCTGCCATCCAAATCCAGACGATATAAGCTTCCAATCTTAGGCATATTTTCAACGTCTGGTTCAACAGGGCCCATAAGTCCTGCATTTAATATTTTTACCATTGCAATTTTCATGCAAACCATATGCATTTTATTTACATAGTAAACTTAGCATCTATATATCTGACAGCATAATATTTACCTGCCAAAACCCTTCCCTGGGGGTCACATTTGCCGTCATTGAAGCGTGTCTGCAGTCCATGGTCCACCTCGTGAAGTTTGGTCACTTTCTTGGAGTCCCAGTCCACGTGGAGCAGACAACGTCCTACTCCAGCGATCAGTCCCCCTTTTCTGGCGGGAACAACGAATCCTACTGTATCATCTGTAAAATGGAAATTTTAAAGTCCATAAACAGAGGTCTCGTGAAACTGAGCATTTGGGGGGATACAATAATTTCCTAAAAGATATCAAGGGTGATTTCCGACTTGAAAACGGTCTAGCCAAAAAAAAAAGATAGGTAGATTCCGACCCCCCTTCTCACTTTTCCATCCGCTGGATTTCCTTTGGGAGGACTTAATTTGCTTTTTTTTTTAGATACAGGTAAATATCGGTATCTCGAACATCGGATATCCCGAATACCCAGTTTATGTCGAAGTCGGCCGCCGGTCCCGGCCGTTTTCCCTATATAAACGATTTAAAAACTCCTGATATCTCGAATACGGTTATCTCGAATACCCAGCTTGTGTCGAAGTATTTTGACGGTCCCAATAACATATTTTACCTGGGTTACCTCGAAGTGACGTCAATTTCCCGGTCTGCTAATCAGACCCGCATATCTTTTCCTCGTTATTCCCGCCCGTTGCAAAATACACCTTTTTTAAGAATGACAGTCGATAAGCTCCACGCTTAGCCAGTGCAGCTATCGATGACACGGTATTTGTTATATTGATAAAACAAACACGTTCACAGCTCCCAAAAGTTAGCACCCTGAACAATACCGATGATATGATTAATGATGCACGCTGCTCATAAAAACAAACAAGTTCACAGGGGCATACTCTAAAACCTGGCCTGGCCTGGCCCCATTGGCCTTGCCTGGCCTCAAAGTTGGCCTGGCCTCACTTTTGGCCTCAAAATTGGCCTGGCCTCAAATTTTGGCCTGGCCTCAAAAATTGGCTTGGCACCAAATTTGGCCTCTACAAAAATATTTGGCCTCAAATTTTAAAATTTCTCTTTTGCTCATTTTCTTAGATTTAGATTGAATTTTTATTGATTTCTTATAGAAATTGAAATTTCCATGCTTTTTTAAGGTTTAAGGAATAATCATATGATTTTTTCATATATATGACAAGTGACCGACTGTTTAAGTTTAATTAATTTAATCCATGTCTAAACACACAAAAAATACCTATGACATGCATGTACAGCACTGCTCTTACTATTGTCAAGGTATAGATTATGCAAAAACCAAACCAAAAAACTAAGAGCTGCCATCCCCCATTTAAAAGTTAAACATCATTTTAAGAGACTGACCTGATTGATATCCAAAACATTTGTAAACTGGTACCGGTACATAGCATTAAATTTTTATCACTGTGTAATGCACTTTAAAATTTGCAGTTTGTTTATATTACCTGTCAACACTGATCAAGCCCAAATTTCCCTCTCCAGCAGAAATTCGATATCAATCTCTTCTGTCGCTAATCTGCTACATTGGGGTCAGATTCATTGCCTATCCTGTCATTTAACATTTCACACAGTCTAATTTAATTAATGGCATTTGTGAACGACTGCAACAATGCATCCTCGATAACTTGACTCAGTGATGGTCATTAATCATCACCACCTGATTAGCATGTGTTGTTTGTATATATTTAGGAAACAATTTTTCTCCTATGGGGAATTGTTATTGTCAGAATTTGAACAAAGCAAAACATTTTGTGACCTTTGATGTCGGTAAGAATAAACAAATATTGGCCTCTTCCATTATTTCTTTCTCAAACAAGTTATTGATAAAAGAAGAGTTACATAGATATTGTCCGATCCTGAGAGCAGTTTGATTTAAATACATTGCCCAAAACAATATGCCATGGTTATACAATGGCAGGGCAAAATCACATTCTTAAGTTCTTCAGAATTTAAAACTGACTGAATAAAAATCTATTAGAATGGATTACTTGACATACCTTTAGTCATAAGTATACATTGTTAGTACTATATTTTCAATTGTAACTATTATTTTTAATAGACTATCACTTTAAGACACTAAAGCCACCAAGTGAGATGTTTAATGTGCATTGAAAATAAATCAATAAATTATAAATCAATAAAATCATCAAATACATGCATGTAAAGAAATATAAAAATAAATTTGAGGCCAAAAATTTTTGTAGAGGCCAAATTTGAGGCCAGGCCAAAATTTGGGGCCAGGCCAATTTTGAGGCCAAAAGTGAGGCCAGGCCAACTTTGAGGCCAGGCCAGGCCAATGGGGCCAGGCCAGGCCAGGCCAGGTTTTAGAGTATGCCGTTCACAGGTACCCAAATACCAAATAAGTGCAGCGTTAATTATCATTATCATGTTTAATAACACAAGCCGTATAATCGATATCGATGCATGATAAAAAAGAACTTTTACTAAACGAAAAATATACCGAAAATCTATTTAATAACACACACTAAACCATGCTAAATTACCAACCCGCTGATTTAAATCCAATGAATTTTATTTTTGATGTGAACAAAAATCAAACAATTAAGAAATTTGTCTCCGGCTATAAAAGAAGGTACAACATTCTGTACATCAGTCAACAACAAGTCTCAACACAGCACAGACAAACTCCCTGCTACTCCCGGACTGAAGCGCACGCTAAAGCACCACACCATAGAAACAAAGTTTTAAGCCATTGTTGATGTAGAAAGAAGCGTAGAAAGATAAGCGGCCATCGCCAAGAAATACGAGATCCCCCCCAAACACCCGGTCAAAGTAGATAAAGAATGCCAAAAAGATCAAAGACGCCAATGAGCAGACCACCTTCGGACTCCAGAGGAAGAAAACGAGGACTAATGACGCTATCTTTCATTGTCTAATAAAATACATGTACATGTACATATGTACATATAGTTCAGGACAAAGTTGGGTTCAATCTACTTGAACCAAGAATACATGTTATGCGAATGAAATGAACATTGCTTTCTGATTTCTCAGGAAATTATGAAACGCAAGATGCCCGAAAATCGCTTGCAATGAGTAAAACGATCGTAAATTATACTTTGGATTTACTAATGATAAGGCAGTATAGATATATCCTGTAGTATTATATATTTGTTTTAAATTGCATACAGAAAGGTATTGGTGACATCATCCCAATGGGGGTCTTCTCCAACTGATTTTGCCGCATTTTTGATCACACATTCAACAGCCATTTTAAAATCTTTCGTCCAAGGTTAAATTTAGCTAAAACTATTTGCTTATCTGACGAACTAAGTGTGTCAAGCACTAATCTAACAAGATATAGCTCGCTACGATCTGAAATGCATCGCAGCATTGATATGTAGTTGAACAAAGAGTCTGTTTATATCATACATGTAAGACGTGGGCACGGATTGAAAATAAACACCCATGCAACTGTTTTTTCTGCATGTGTGACCACACATTCGACAGCCATGATGAAACTTTTGTCAAAGGGAAACGTTGACTCTTATCAGAATAGCCATGCAAGACTGATTTCTAACTGACTTAACAGTTGCATAAAAATGTGCAAGGCCTGCACTGATATCCCAGATAGCAAGCTTACGTTGGGCCAATGTCGGGCCAACGTCACCAGTTACATTGGACCAACGTTGGCAAATGACGTTGGTCCAATGCAATTTTGCTCATCGGCCCAATGTTGGCCCCACATGTTGGGCCAATGTTGGCACAATGTCGCATATGTCATCTTCTGATATTGGGCCAAAGGTGGGCCAACATACGATACATATGACCAACGTTGGTCCAATGTTGGATCAACGTTGGCCTTATGTTGGTTCAACGTTGACCCAACATTAGTTTGACGTTGGCGTAACGTTTGGTCAAAAAACAATACAACTGCAACAAGATATTTAACAAAATATGAATTTATTTTGAATTTAGAATATACAAACCATGATAAACATCCTTAGAATAAAATAACGGCCGACAATGTGTTTTAACAGGGTTAATCTATATCCACACTTTAAAACTTAGTTCCAAATATTTAATGTCTGTGTCCATTTCACTTCGTTTATATCGATTTTTCATTGTTTGAAATTTATTGTTCCTTTTTTGATCCTTTTTCTTCACAGTCAATTGTACAACACGCTAACCATGAACAGCACTCCTCAGAGTCAGTAGAAAGTTGTAGGCCTGAACATTCCCTGTAAATAAAAGTACAAGCATTTAATATAGAAGAGAGACCTGGGATTTAAATACACAAAATCAATTAAACTATACAATAACTTGAGATAAATACTTACATTTCTGTTTTATTTGCTGGGCTGTGACTGTAACATCCTCTCTTAAAATGAAAACAGCAAATATCACGAGTCTCTTTGTTTGCTAAACCTGCTATGTGTGAGCTATGTGTGAGCAGATTTGGCCATCCCAGCAGATCCCATAACTCCAGCAAAAAGTATCGACCAATGCTGATTTTCGAACTTGACCAAGGTAATAGGTGTATAAACATTTGGTATAAATTTAATGAAAATCCGTCAAAATTTGTAGGCATGAGAGCGCTTACAAGGTCAATTTTTGGATAAAACGGAGTCATTATTGTGGTCAGAGTCCCATAACTCCAGCAAAAAGTATCGACCAATGCTGCTTTTCGAACTTGACCAAGGTAATAGGTGTATAAACATTTGGTATAAATTTAATGAAAATCCGTCAAAATTTGTAGGCATGAGAGCGCTTACAAGGTCAATTTTTGGATAAAACGGAGTCATTATTGTGGTCAGAGTCCCATAACTCCAACAAAAAGTATCGACCAATGCTGATTTTCGAACTTGACCAAGGTAAAAGGTGTATAAACATTTGGTATAAATGTAATGAAAATCTGTCAAAATTTGTAGGCATGAGAGCGCTTACAAAAAAGTGTGACGGACGGACGCACGGACACACGGACCCACGGACACACGGACCCACGGACGGACGCCCGGCATTTCTATGTCCCCGCTCCGCGTTGCGGCGGGGGACAAAAAAAAAACACGAATAATCTAGAATCACAGTTCACATATTTTTATATTATTTGTGTTTGTGAACTAATGTGTCTTATATTAACTCATTACACTCACAGCTTTAGTACTTATATTGGAAACAACCTGTGTACGATGAACCGGATGTCACTTTACACGCTGCGTGTTCAATACATGGACTGTTTCTGTTAAATTTAAATAAGTTTTCTTTTAAATATTCATATCTCAATCATGCTTCATTGTTATTGGAGCGTACATGAAAAAAGAAATAAACTCAATTCTGTAATTAATCCTTTATATAAAATTGGCAGTAATCAATATTAGATTGATTCTCCATGCACAGTGTGTTTCATTATACTATAAACACATTATAGGTAATAGTGGCTGTGTTTTGATTTGAATTTTATAAAAAGGTACTAAATGTAAAAACACCCAAGCTACCATCCTAATTAACTTAAATCGTGCAGTTTGATATACCACTAGTTTTGGAAGGTGTGAAATTTGTTGCGGGCAGAAATGTGTGAAGTAATGACACCAATTATGTTCAGCTGACCGGAAAAATGACTCCACTTTGAGATAAACCAGGTAAAATTAGGGCTTCGGCCTTTCAAAATACTTTGACATAAGCAGGGTATTCGATATTACCATATTCGAGATATCAGGAGTTTTAAAAAAATCATTTATATAGAGAAAACGGTCGCCTGCCATTTTATTTATGTCATTTTTATTTGTATTAATTAATTTATGAATTACTTTAGATTGCTATAGATTTACCATTTTGCCTTATAATTATGTTCAGAACTATACTTATTGCTGCAAATGATTCTTTATATTACATGAAGTCGGGTGATACGAGTATGATATAATCAGTATGGCATTCCTTTTAAGTTTGACAAAGTTTTGTTTTCTATCGGAATATAATATTTTGATTAATATGCCTGTCACTGAAGCTTTTTATGATAGAAATACAGGGTAAGATTTATGAACATGTCTATAGATACGAAACGCCAAAGGAATATACACAGTTATACATGAAGGCATTAAACTAAAACTTTTACAGTTAAATATAAAGGGCCTTTTCTTTAATATATTGTGCAATATGTACAGACATAGCAACAATTATGTAAAAGTAGGTAACAAGTTAACTCCCCCATATAGACCAGAAATAGGAGTTCGACAAGGAGATGTCATAAGCCCAAACATTTTAAAGATATTTTTAAACGATTTTTCAAAATTGCTTGATGAAGAATGTATAAGATCTGTCAACCTTTCTGAAAAGAACATTCATTCACTGCTATATGCTGATGACCTCGTACTATTATCAGATGACCAAAAAGAATTACAAAACAAACTAGATATACTTAATAAATACTGCAAAGACTGGTGCTTAGAGATTAATACAAGCAAGACTAAAATTGTTATTTTCAACAAAAGTGGTCACCTTATTAATGAGAAGTTCACTCTTGAAAATTCACATTTAGAATGAGTTAACAAATATAAATGTTTATAGGTATAATCATGTCCTCCTGTGGCTCATTTAAAGAAGCAAGATCTGATCTATATAATAAAGCTCTCAAGGCCTCTTTCAAACTATTCAAAGACCTTAAACTCTACTCAACCCCCTATCAATACATTTCTACATCTCTTTGATCATATGATAAAACCTATAGCATTATATGGCTGTGAAATTTGGGGAACCCTTACATCAGGCATACAGGAAAAAGACAAACATTTATATGATATTTTTAAAACTTGGGAGATGGAAAACTTAAATATTAAATTTTGTAAATATATATTAGGCGCTGGGAAAAAAAGCACAAATATTGCAATTACATGTATCTCTGAACTGGGACGATATCCTTTGTATTTTTCATTGATTCAAAGCATCTTATCATACTGGCATAGATTAGAATTATGTGAAGAATCTTCCCTGTTGCACACTGCATATAAAGAAACTATCAATCTTAGTAAATCCAATGTAAACTCTTGGTACAAAAGTGTGGTCTATTTTAGTAAGAAAATTAACATTTCACTATCTATATGTAAAAAATATAAAACCACATATTTTAAACAACAAGTTAAAAAACATCTAAGAAAACACTTCTTAAATTACTGGACAATAAAACGTGAAGAGGGACTGAACTCTGGAAAACTTGATACTTATTTTTTGTATAAAGAAAATTTTACAATGGAATCATATATGTCTATTCAATCTCATGAATTAAGAAAATCACTATAGATTCAGAACAAGCTTATCTTTTAAAAAGATTGGTGAGCTAGCGCTGTAGCCATCATAAAACACAGAAGAATCGGCAATGGCATAGCTCATTGACTGTGCCTTAATCATTATGTATCTACTGTAATTTCAACTTCGAGCTGAAAATTTTCAAGAACCATTGGTACCGTTTTGTAGCAATCGTATCTTCTCGGGCCTTTCCGTCAAGCTCGGAAAACATTTCAGAGGTTGTTTTCCTAGCTTGAAGGTAGTTAAAATAAAGCTAGCTATTTATTATAATATTTAAAATAACTTTGCATAATAAGACCTAAGCGACTGTTACTATTTTGACATTTACAATATAACACAAAACTTCGTGTGAAGATGATAAAACGAAATTCACATGGTACAGTTTATCTACAGTAGTACAGTATTCCCAGAATCCCCTACTATGGAGTCGAGCATGCGTATTCAAGTGAAAAAGACTAACGTAGTTGCTAGCGCTCGAGAGCGCTAGCAATAAGTGCACACGACTTGCGAGTTGAAAGAGGTAGATATGAATTTGTAATAAATTATACTGGTCAAAGAATACCTTTAGAAAGAAACAAAAGGACATGTTTATTATGTAACCAAAATTTTGTTGAAGATGAATGTCCATTATATAAAGAAGAAAGAAATTCATTTTTCCTTTATGTCTCAATACTTAACAAAAATTTTATACTTTTAACGAAGAAAGACAAATTTATCTGGTTAATGTCCAATGAAGACAAAACAATACTTATAAAGTTTAGTGAATTTTTAATTAATGCTTTCAAAAAAAGGCAGAATACTTTGAGATCTAAATGAACTATTACTTGTATAATACTTATACAGATCATGATACCATGTTTTTTATTTGTATTACATGTAGCTACTTTTATGACTACATATTATATGTATATTATTAATATGTTATGACATACTGATGTACATTTCCCCTCCTTCTTTCACTTCCTCTCCCTTTCTCCGTCTTTTCCATCCACTGCCCTCTCTTTCTTTCTCTCTTCATTAACGGGAACAATTCAAACATCAAAAGAAAAAAATACTAATAAATGTAGTTGAACCTGCGTTCAATTGTTCAAGTACATGTATTTTTCAATAAAAATATAGAGAAAACTGTAGCGAGTCGGTAAGCGTGAGACATTCACATTCTAAATGTTCGACATCTGAACGTGGTGGGTTTTTTCGGTTTTAATTGATTTCATTATAGGATTGACTGTATAATTTTTTTTGTTCATCGAGAAATGAATCTAAAAACCGCATCGCAAACTTTATGAAAGCCGAAGGCTTTCATAAAAAAGTTTGCGATGCGGTTTTTAGATTCATTTCTCAATGAGCAAAAAAAAAATATACTGTCAATGCTTATAATTCAATTTTAAACACAAATAATGTTTAAGCTAAATTAATTGTAAATAACACGCGGAGTGATTTTATTTAGGACATGTTGATTTGAACACGTTGATTACTTTAGCTCCGGATGTACATTAACATTGGTCGAAGTGTTGTAAAAAACAGAATTGTTGATAAATGATTTGAATGATAATTTTGTATTTTGTTCTTTGAACATTGATTGCTGAAGCAGGTATGTGCTCTGGTCGTCTGGAACACCGCTGGGCCCTGCACCGCCATTGCTCGCTAACGCCAGATTGGAAAATGTTTTACCGATTGCGATTTTTTGGTTACCTGTGCATTTTCTGGCATAACTATGATAGTAATTCTTTTCTATGCCCGCTCATGAACATGATATGACGGAGTTCTACCCTGCCTCGCAAATTGTCTCTGAGGCAGTATGCCGTGTACTATTGTTTACCTTTTGCATTCCGAGATATGTCGCACATAAATTTTGAAAATTGGTATTTTTTCACTGGTTTTTCTAAATAGCAGATACCTTCGTTGATATTATTAATCGCTTCTTTTGTGCAGTGATTAAACAAAGCAATTTTTAGCAGACGTTTATGTATATTTCATCTATTGCGCATTTGCCAAAAAGAAAAATTAGAGTTATCCTTCTTTGTGGTGTTATCATTCTTGACATTATCTAGATTATATTTACCTTTAATTAGAAGATTTAAGAAAATAGATTAAACAAATTTACTCAATATATAAATTATAAAATAATCATTATAAATAATTTGTTAAAATGTCAATTTTTTCAATTTTTGACCAAAAAAAAATTAAAATTTACTAAGGCTTACGCAAATTTGATACACTACTTATTCATCTGTTTTGTTTTTGTACGGTATATATATTACTCGATAACCCTTTATATTTGATGCGTAGCATGCCCGTGTGTGGAAAGAAGTTTTCATCGGCAAATGAATGAAAAATTGGTCTACAGTGAGAGATGGGGGTAAAACAATGAAAGGATGGAAAATTGAATTATAATTAAGTAAAAATTTTCTAAGTCATAAATGAACACAATATTCTATGCAGATCGGTTGTCTTTGAACTTAATGATCGTAAAATGTCTTCATGACGATTTTGATCAACCATTCTGACCATAATTAATCGTAGGTCGTGAAAGGTTTTGATAAAAAAAAAAAATGCATGCATTCGTAATTATTATTGATTCTTCAATGTATATAATTCATATCATATATACGGCTTACAATATCATTCGTTTCACTATCCCTCAAACGGTTACACTCAGTGTTTTGTAAATAGGAAAACGGGACCACAATCTGAACATGTACATACTGATTAATGTATTTTTATCTCATTTTATTACAAATCATGTACTAATAACAAAATAATTTACTCATTATTTTCTTTGCTATAATATTTTGGGCGAATCGGGGTTGGGGCTACATGTCCAAAGATATAACTTGTGATCATTGCTCTACTGATACACGTGTATACACGTGTTAGTTTCTTGTGTATTCTGTGTGAATTGAACGGTTTTTTGTCTCTTAAAGGGGCATGGTCACGATTTTGGTCAAATTCTATTTTTCTGTTTTGATTATTTACAATGCTTTAGGAATGCATTTCCAATGACCAAATAAAATTTGAGAGTCAGTAGTAAAGTTATAAGCAAGATACAGGGTTCACAATTCTTTGCCATGTAAACAAGGCTCGTGCCCTGTTTTTGTTTACATAAGTTCAATTTACCAGTAAAAGTTGTGTTACAAGCTGATTTTTCCATCTTCTTATTCATTTTAAGCATAAATAAACAGATCCTAACATTTACTTCAATCATTTTAGGTTTCAAACTGGAGTTTTCACTTCAACATTCAAAATGTAAACAAACGCTTTGTTTACATTGTAAAGAATTGTAAGCTCTGTAACTCGCTTATAACTCAACGAATTACACTCAAATTTTGATTGCCTATTAAAAATGCCTTACTGAAGCATTGAAAACATTCAAATTGGAAAACTAATTTTTGACCAAAATCGTGACCATGCCCCTTTAAGAAACAATAGACCTTTACCTACCTGTATATTGGAAGACGACCGTGAAGCACACCTTGTACACAAGCCCCCCCCCTCTCTCTCTCTCTCTCTCTCTCTCTCTCTCTCTCTCTCTCTCTCTCACAAATGTTCTAGGTGACTGAGAAAATAGTTATGAACGAGTCGATCTACCTAAGTATGTCTTAAGATACTATGTATAGCCTATGAACTTACACTTAATTATTAACCCAAAAGTATTATTAAAACCTTGCAGTCCACTTTAATTATTCCAGTTGATAGAGCAAGGTCGCTACATGTATAGCATGGTTTCTGACTCTTATTTGTATTTTTATGTATCTATATGAAATTGAAGAATAATACCACTTTATCCTTATATATGTATATATCATGTACAAGCACTTAATCAAAAACTATTTCTGATTTATAAGCCATCAGTTTTTAACAGGTCAAACTTACGTCTCTTCATAAAACGTGTATAGTCCATTCATAACCGTAAACATTTGTGTTACTATCTTCGAGAAGCTTATAAAATACAGAAAAACAAAACTTATTTTGTAGGGGAAAATATCATTCATTATTATTTACGAAACAGTCCAGGTTTATAACCAAGAATATTGACATGATTTGAATCACTTTACAACGTCAATCATTGAACCGGGGTGCTTTTTTCTCCATTAAAAATTGAGACCAAAAGTCGTAAAATTTTAACCCGGTCACATTTTTAAAAGCTTGGTAAAATTAAACGAACTCAATACTGATAACCTCATAATAAAGCATACACTGAACATGTAGCTGCAATAATTATACCGGTATATATATTGATTGTGTTGAATATTGAATCAAACTACAGCTAGAGTTCTGCTTTGATTTGGTAATTGAATGCTCTATAACAGCTTTTTTTTCTTCTATGAACAGAATAAGTCATCACTGGAAAGGTTAAGCTTGTATTGGGTTTCAAAAGTGATTCAGTCTATGTTAGATTTTCTTGTTAGAAGAAAACGGTTTTTTAATATTCAAACTGATAGCCCCCCCCCCTTTTCCCTTGAATGGAATAATTATCCGTTACATTGATATCATGCAATGTAAAATTTTGCTACAGGCTTACGAATGACCTTTAATTTTAAAAACGCAGCGAAACAGAATCAGAATCTAGAGATTTAGATATAGTTTGGTGAACTAGACAGTGAAATTCTTGAGATGAAAAAGTTTTTCAAGATGTAAACAGTTACAAACATTGTACAGAACTAATTGTGTACGAAAATGTAAATGCACTTTGCTTAAAAAGTCTAACCTTTCCCCATATACATTTACTAAAATTAATAATTTTGGAGCATAAATATTTGTAAAATCTGGAATGCTTACACAAGTATGTTAGCCTGTTTGTTTTAGAAATACATTATATAGCCTTCATACATGGATAAAGGCTATGCCAGTCCCACTTCTCTAAAGAAATAAAATTGTCGAATTGCATCTTTTGAATTGATTGAGTTGGTGTAAATATTAATTTACATTACATGTCTTGAATTTTGTATTTACATGTTCACCCAACACAATATTTACAGTTTGACTCAAAACGTATTTCTGAACTTAGTATAACAGTGCATTAATTATATATATTCACATCAGTATACTTTCCTTCTTATTTCAGACACCACTTTTAGATCGTATGAATATATAACATAAAATATTTTGATTATACGTAAAATACATGCATATTTTAAGGGTTCTTCGAAAAATTAGAGACCATCTATAATCTTAAAATTCGGGCAGAGACATACAAAAGTCATGTATATAACAGATAGTATATACATGTACGTCCCTGATTCGAGTTTGTAATATATATTTCATTAACTGCAACAAAAGAAGAAGGGTATGAAAACACTGGTACAGTATAACGATAACTATGTGAAAGGCTGAAGTTTTTCAAGAAATAATATAAAAGACATGGATAAATTATTAAATCGGCAGGCGTAAGCAGTTTAAGAACTCTTTGTCTTCTTTACAGACTTTGAACATTTTTAATAATATTTTTCATTAAATAGCGAATACAAAATAACATTTTATTTTTTTGATTATGTATTTAGTTAGGAAACATAAAATATCCAAGAAAAAAAAATATTATCCATCATATAAACATGAAAAACGGCAGGCGTATAGATTTTCTCGGCAGGCGTATGCATTCTGCGTAAGAGTTATCTACTTTCCCGATGTTTACTAATTTTGTGTTAATTAATGAATTTAAAGTAAACTTTTTATTTCTGTTATCATTTATTAAGCTAAGTAAACTAAAATATCAAAGAAATAATTAAAATAATTCATCAAATAAACGGCCATCGTCGGAAACCCACGGCCAGTCTCGCATAAGTCCGGCCCCCTAGACGTCATCTCAGGGGTGCCTCAGGGAACAGTCATCGGACCCCTATTATTTCTGGCTTATATTAATGACCTGCCACAATCAACATCTTCTGAGGCAAGGTTATTCGCAGACGATTGCCTAGTTTATAGGAAAATAAAGAATGTGAAGGATACCGAGACACTTCAAGACGACCTTAACAAACTCCAAGAGTGGGAATCACGATGGCAGATGAATTTCCATCCTGAGAAGTGCATCGTGATACGGATCACCGCCAAAAGAAACCCACTGATAAGGAACTATTAACTACATGGCCACACACTAGATGCAGTCGAGCATGGGAAATACCTGGGAGTCACCATAAACCATGATCTACAGTGGAAGACACATATCAAACAGACAGTAGGCAAAGCATCAAGGACATTAGGCTTCCTGAGAAGGAACCTAGGACGGTGTAAACCAGAAGTCAAAGCCAACGCCTACATCACCATGGTCAGACCAACCCTGGAATACGCCTCCACTGTATGGGACCCTTATCAAGATAAACTTGAAAAAGACCTAGAACAAGTACAGAGAAGGGCAGCCAGGTTCGTGTACAATGAATACCAAGACGTATCCCCAGGCTGTGTCAGCTCCTTAATGGATAGACTAAAATGGGAGCCTCTTAAAGATCGCCGCTGCAAAGACCGACTCACCATGGCATACAAGATCCGCAATAGATTGGTGGATATTGACCCCTCTAACTATTACAAACCCGGAGATACCAGGACCAGAGGAGGCCACCGCATATACCAACAGCGCACACGAAAAGATCAATACAGGTTCTCCTTCTTCCCAAGATCAACCAGGGAATGGAACACTCTACCGGAAAAAGCCACAACAGCAGCTACACTAGAAGAGTTCAAGGCCAACCTTACCACCCTGCCAGAGGCCTTGACAGGAGCTTCACACACCTAGAACTCCTTCGACCCCAGATGTTCATAGTTTTATTTGTAAATAACTTTCTTGTAAATAGACTTTTTTATTAAGTGAGGAGGGAAGGCCTCATACGGAAGCGTATTAGTGCCACATTGTAATTTTTTTTTCTTTAAAATTCCAACTTTAAAGTTGGAATTTCCAACTTTAATCTTGGAATTTCCAACTTTAATCTTGGAATTTCCAACTTTAAAGTTGGAAATTCCAACTTTAAAGTTGATTTTTCCAACTTTAAAGTTGGAATTTCCAACTTTAATCTTGGAATTTCCAACTTTAAAGTTGGAATTTCCAACTTTAAAGTTGATTTTTCCAACTTTAATCTTGGAATTTCCAACTTTAAAGTTGATTTTTCCAACTTTAATCTTGGAATTTCCAACTTTTTTGTTTGACTTTATTTTTTTGTAAATATAACAGTATACATTATATGACAGGCAAACTGGGCATAAACTTATTGTTGTATATGTCTGAACTAGAAGTTTTCATATAATATATAAGATTAAAACGTTTAAATACATTCAGTATCAGATATCAAATATCGAAATAATTTTGAATCAAATACATGAATATATATATAACAGTATATATTATATTACAGGCAAACTGTGCATAAACTTATAGTTGTGTATGTCTGAACTAGAAGATTTCATATATATATAAGATTAAAACGTTTAAATGTATGCAGTATCAGATATTAAATATCGAAATAATTTTGAATCAAATAAATGTTATCTTAATATGTAAAACAAGAGGGTGTCGTTAATTAAATGCAGGATTAGAAAGAAGAACAATAAGAGACAATTAAGATCAAAACAAAGCCTTCGAATTTGTATCTACATGGCGTTAATAAAGATCACTTATTAAAAGAAATTCGTCTGAAATTGAAAGACTTATCGTATTAACAACAAAAGATTAAAGTTGGAAATTCCAAGATTAAAGTTGGAAATTCCAACTTTAAAGTTGGAATTTCCAACTTTAATCTTGGAATTTCCAACTTTAAAGTTGATTTTTCCAACTTTAAAGTTGGAATTTCCAACTTTAAAGTTGGAATTTCCAACTCTAATCTTGGAATTTCCAACTTTAAAGTTGGAATTTCCAACTTTAATCTTGGAATTTCCAACTTTAAAGTTGGAAATTCCAAGATTAAAGTTGGAAAATCCAACTTTAAAGTTGGAAATTCCAACTTTAAAGTTGGAAAAATCAACTTTAAAGTTGGAAATTCCAAGATTAAAGTTGGAAATTCCAACTTTAAAGTTGGAAAAATCAATTTTAAAGTTGGAAATTCCAAGATTAAAGTTGGAAATTCCAACTTTAAAGTTGGAAATTCCAACTTTAAAGTTGGAAAAATCAACTTTAAAGTTGGAATTTTAAAGAAAAAAAAATTTACAATGTGGCACTAATACGCTTCCGTAGCCTCATGATTCAACGAGCAAGAGTCACCTATACACTCAAGAAGAGTCCGACTCTGTATTGGAAGAAGAAGAAGGGATACGCTTACTGATTCAATGTAATTAACCATGCAGAATTTTTTTCTTATACATTTTCTTGCAGCTGCATTTGCCGTGGCTGTTATTAGAAGTACAGGGCATTCAGTCAAGGATCTAATCTCTCCAAGCTTTGCATACCATTCACGAAATGGATTGTCACCATTGGCACTCTCCCCCCTGAAAATATGTGTTAAATCCTAATGTCAGTTTTAATTGTCACAACTTTTTAGTATATATATATATGCTCATATATAAGCATGGTATCAGACCATCTAAACAAAACAAGAGTACTTGTATCCAGGTTTCTTACATGTAGTATTATGTATCTGTTAACCGGTAGTATTGTAGACAAATAAACTAGTTAAAGGTTATTTTGAGTGTGTGCTGTCAGTGTGTCATGTTGTGGTGCATAAAAATAATGTTTTCAATAGTGTATCTATCTCCAACTCAAAGCATACTCACCATTGTAACACAGTGTGTGCTTCGTCTACAACAAACAACTCCAAATTTTTGTAAGGTGGCGATGTCAACAAATCTCTCCATATAGTAATTGATAATATGGACTCTGGTGATGAAAAAACGAATTGATAATTACCAGCAACGAGATCGTCATCATTATTAACTTGTCCAATGTAAGTTGCTGTAAATCCCATCGACGTTAGGTATTCACTTTGCTCTTTCATAATTGATAATAACGGTGAAACAACTAAGACTTTACAGTCGGTTCCTTGTTTTTCCATCCAACACGATGGAAACGATTGATAGCACAAACTTTTTCCCCCGCCAGTTTTAACCGATAAATATACATCCTTCTTAGATAAAAGAGCATTGAGTGTTTCTTTCTGGAACGGTTTTAATTCGATCAAAGAAAACTTCTCGCAAATGGATTTTGTATATTCGGCCATGTTGGAACTTATCCCTAATGAAGTAAGTAAGGGCTTATGCGATTGGCTAGATTTTCCTTCAGAAAAACCTGCACAGCCTATCAGATGAATGTTTGAATGGTTAATGAGCGCAAGAAAAGTTGAACGGGTGGACCCACGGTCAGTAAGCGTATGCGAGACTGGCCGTGGGTTTCCGACGATGATAAACGGCAGGGGCTCGTTTCATAAAGAGGCCTAAATTTTGGGCCTAACTTTAGTCTAGTCCGAGGACTAACACCGAAACTTAGTCGGGCGTATTTTGCATTTCATAAAGCGGCGCAACTAGAGGCGTAAATTTTAGACTAACTAGCTTTGGCATAAGTCCTTGACAACGCAGCACTGCACATGCATAAAATTGTTTCTATTACTCTGTTATGTTCAGGTGTATTTAGCATGTAAAAATATGATCAATTTTAGAGGAATTAGCAATTGCAATGATTTTACTTATAATATATACATAAGATTTGATAAATTCTTGTTTCAGTATGTACAAAGACGCATTCATAACTACTATACAAAGGTTAACATTTTAAAATAATATTTCTTTTCCTTCAACAATTAGCCAAACAAAAAGCACATAATATTAAAATCAAATTATACAAATAGATATAAGATTTAACGGAAACCAATGAATGGTATAGTGTACAGTGTATATGATTTTCTGGAATACCAGCGCAAGGAGTATTTAGTGTCAAACACTCATGTAAATCTTAAATGAATTATCCATATAATACATGAATAATGTTTTTAAAATTATTGACCTGAATTGTATCTATTTATACATAGTCTGCTAAATTTTGCACCATGATAAAATCCTATTACTAGGCATTATTTTGGTTGAAGTAAATGACTTGTGTAATGTGTTCAATAGAATTATCAATACATGTATCTCATTTTAAGTAATTAGGAAGTTACAAAAATATGTGTTAATTATTACTTTTATCATATTGAAAATTTTGAATTTAGTAGGTCGGTGTAAATTTGCAAGTTGTCATATTGTTTTTATGTTTAAATCCAATTTTCTAACCTTTGTCACACTTTGTCATTGTGCATTTCAATTAAAATGAATTTCATGGGTTCTAAAACAAAATTAATTTTTTTTTCAATCACTTCAGGATGCTTTGTATGCGCGGATTTAGAGGGGTAAATGAAATTTTAAAAAAATTTACATTGTAAAATTATCGCAAATATGCCTCGGACGCCCCTCCCCCCCCCCCCCCCCCCGCAAGCACTATTTTCCTTCGGACCCCTACCCCCCTCCCTGGAAAAATAATTTTTCTGGATCCACGCATGCTTTGTATTTTAGCGCAATATAATACATTATTATATATGTACATGTATTATAATAAGTTACACTTTCTGTATCCAGTATGAAAAAATATTAAGTGTATTTGTCATATCAGTGTCTTCATTCTTGTAGTTAAGAACCCTGTATCGATAATATATAAATATATATTCAATTTTAAAAGAGAATCACAAATCAAGTTAATGATTGTGTATCAGTAGCAGTGAGTTTAATCGGCTTCGATTCTCAGTATTATTTGCATTCAATATTAATGCATCTACAGGTACATACATCGTAGGTTATAAAAAAATATATACTGTTCATATATGAATGACAAAAACAACAAACATAAGCAACTTTAATAAATATTTTTTTAAAGGTAAAGTTATTACTAAATGTGATGTAAAGTTGTTCATGGTAAATGTTGAAGAAAGAAAAAAATGGTTAAAAAAATATAATTTAAGTTTATAAAATGCAACACATAAAAAATCTTACATAAAGGCCTTTGATAACATGTATATAACATGCTTTGTGAAAGATATGTCGAAAAGAATATAAAAAAAGAAAAGAAAGAAAGGCACCTTGTTTTTTAAATAATTTTTTTAAAGTAGATGTATTTCTCACCTTAGATGATATGAGATCTCTCTCTCTCTCTCTCTCTCTCTCTCTCTCTCTCTCTCTCTCTCGCTCGAATCGAATCGAATCGAATTACAAAACACGCAATCGAGAAGACTATACTATTCCAAAATGTAGACTAGAAATATTCAAGAAATCGTTTGTTTCTAACACGATCAATAAATGGAACAGTTTAATTTTAATCACCAGAAATAATTCCTCGTTTACAAGTTTCAAAAGCAGTATTCAATTAAACCAAATTAAACCCCCGTCCTATTTCTGCTTCGGCAAGAGACGACTTAACATTATACATACAAAACTTAGACATACATGTAACTGTATCTTAAACTTCGACCTTTTCAGAAGAAATATTATTGAAAGCCCTAATTGCCAATGTGGATTACTAGAAGATTCTTATCATTTGTTTTTTGGATGTAAGAAATATACCAATGCACGAAATGAACTGTTTTCAAACCTTTTAAATTTAAATCAAATTAACATTATTAATTGTCATTTCCTTTTATGGGGAGATGAATCTCTGATGTCAATTTAAACCAACGTATTTTTTTAGCTGTTAAAAAATTTATCAGAGATTGTGGTAGATTCTCGTAATTTTAGTCTTACTGCCTAGACCAAATTCAAACAGAACTGTTTATATATACATGTACGTTTGTTCAATAATTTAATCATTTAATATTATCCATTTCTATGTACTTTCCATTCTAAACTACTACACAGTTGTAAATTTTTATACTTGGTAAGAACCTCGTAAGTTGTTAGAACTTGTGTTCGAACCATTTGTATATGTTTATGCAATAAAATATGTTCAAATCTCTCTCTCTCTCTCTCTCTCTCTCTCTCTCTCTCTCTTGTACACATTTATTCGGGAGAAACCCCGTGTGCACATTAATTAGGGAGAAACTCACGTTGCAATCAAATTCCAGAATTTAAAGTATAAATTGTTCTTTCTCATTATCCAAATGTGACGATACATGTAACTTAAATCGCATTAGTGATAAAATACAATCGTCGTTTCATAATATATATGCTTACTTATGTTTACGTCCGAACTTACGCTTACCTATGAGTAGACGTAAAATTTTGGCTTAACTTTAGTCGGACGTAAAGATGCGCTCTTTAATGAAACGCAAATATTCGAACTAGTCCCGTATTTACACCGGCGTAGCGCTAAGTCTGGGCGTACGACCCCTTTATGAAACGAGCCCCTGGCGTGTAGATTTTCTTGGCAGGCGTATGATTTCTTCGTAAGAGCTAGCTGCTTACCCGATTTTTACTTATTTTGTGTTAATTAATTAATATAAAATCAACTTTTTATTTCTATTATCATCTATTTAGTTAAAAGAAATAAAATATCAAAGAAAAAATTAAAATAATCCATCAAATAAACGGCAGGCGTCTAGATTTCCTCGGCAGGCGTATGGATTCTACGTAAGAGTTATCTATCTTTACCAACATTGAACATTTTTGCTAATTTTAGGCTATACTCTGTCCCGAGTTTTTGCTTCCACCACTTTTTGCTTGATATTTCGATAATCATAAATACCTTTGTGCTCAAACTATGTTCATCCACTAATATGAAAAATGTCCAGATTATCTGTTTTGAAACGCCCCCTCTACCGCTTCAGGTTTCAATACACATCCCAAAATAGAAAGTCTACGGAGATTTAGCATTGCATCAGCCATTATTAAGCCCGGATGATAACGTTGAAAAATTGTGCGAGGTGTCCCGAGAACTTCCGAATGGAGAAAAGATGTAAACATTTCCCATTATAAATCTCCGTAAGAAATTTGTTTTCGTTCCTGTGAACTTTTATGAGTGAAAAATGATAATTTGTCAATGAAGATATCTTGGATATTTTCCCTTTTATCGATTTTAACACCATTTCTTTCACAGGTATGTGTATTTTTATTAAAAATCATCAAAAAGTGGTGGAAGCAATAACTTGGGACAGACTTTAAATAATCAATATATAAAGTCAACTTTTTGTTATTTTGATCATTAATTTAGTTAAGTTAAATAAAATATAAAAGAAAATATTAAAATTATCCATCAGGTAAACGGCAGGCGTGTGGTTTTCTCTCGGCAGGCGTGTTTTCCCCGGCAGGCGTCGGCAGGCGTGTTTTAGTATGACCGCCTTTTTTACCATAAAACAATATGGCGCAGGCCTCGTTTTCGCATTCGTGAAAAATCAATATTTCAAATTGTTACGTAAAATTGTTTAAAAGATTTCTAAATATCGAAATACGGGTTCAATAAGCCTATGGGTTTAAATTAGTATTTTACAACAATAAAGTTAGCTATCAAAAACAAATAATCAGACAAAGACCCGGATTATTTTGGATTTTATTTTTTTTTACATTCAAGCGTTTCAAAGATTCAGATTGTTTTCAATGGTGGGTAAAAGCATTGACCAAAATTCGAAATCGTGATATTTGATTGTCTAGTCATTAGGTACTTAATTGACTGACAGTTGTTGATAAAGTTTTTAAAGTTAGTAATTTCATCAGTATCAGTTCTGCGTACCCCTATGGTTTAGTGAATTTGGAACTAGATTTTTCTTAAACAATGGCAGGCCTTATCAGCTAATACCAACTTTCATTATACGGAAATTAGGAGAACTGACCATACTTTCTTTTTTGAAAGAAAATTCTACCTGTCTTATTTTTAACAGACCTGATCTTAAAGAAAGTTCAGGTGAGCTTTCCTTATCACCTAATTCACGTATACTTTTTCTTAAGAAACATTTTCGGCTTCTCCATTATTTCTATAAAGACCTGATTTTAATTTAACTAAGATAGAATGTTCTATCATTAAAATGACAGATGTCATACGACCCGGTTTAATGATAGAATTCGTCCCATATACTCGCTTAGTAGCAAATAAAAATATATTGCGCTGTATCTCGCCTAAATTTTCATATGACTGGTCTCAAATACCTACAATGTTGTTCTTTTATAATCCCAATTTACCACATTAACTGTTTTTGCAATGAAATCACTGCCACTTTAAACATCACGTTTGAAAATTTGCTGTTTATGGTCGCCATGATAATGATAAAATCCGAGGCATTTCGAATGTGGTTTCCGACAAAATGGCAAACAAATTCAAATGTGTATATTAACAAAATGCCTTGGTACGGCCCATTAAATGGGTATTTTGTGGACTTAACTACTTACGCTTGTT
This sequence comes from Magallana ariakensis, assembly GCA_020458035.1. Classification (NCBI taxonomy): domain Eukaryota; kingdom Metazoa; phylum Mollusca; class Bivalvia; order Ostreida; family Ostreidae; genus Magallana; species Magallana ariakensis. The sequence continues at coordinate 36,577,152 of CM035817.1, forward strand.
CAAAAAGGTTTATATTGCATAAAAATGCATTTTTTCCCCCTTTTTTGTGTCTTTTATTTTTCTATCTTCAAAGTATTTTTGATGTTACTATAAAAAAAGAAATCTGTGTGTGTACATACCTAAATAAAAAGTCTACTTTATATTACAGATAATTTGCAAAGATGAATATTTTTGGTGAAGGAAACACAACTTTTGGAGGTAAAGATATTGAGGTAAGCTATATATTATACCTTAAGGTCTATCATCTGTTCACTTAAAAGAAATATTACTTAAATGACAATGTTTTCTTAAAAAATATCTAGATTGAATTAACACAATTTCAGTTGTCATTTCCCATTTAGGGCAAAATTTGTTGGAAATTGTACTTTGAAACAGTTTTAGCTCACCTGAGCCAAAGGATCAAGTGATCTTTTCTAATCAAAATTTGTACATTGTCTGTCCTTGGCATTGGCGTTGTTGTAGTAAACTTTTCACATTTTCATCTTCTCCAGAACCACTTAATTAATTTCAACAAAAATTGGCACGAAGCATCCCTGGGCTTAGGGGATTAAAGTTTGCCACAGTTAGGGGGGTTGGTTCCAATTTTTACATACTAGGAATATAAAGTAAAAATCTAAAAAAAAAAAATTCTTCTGCTGGAACTCATTTGGCCAGAAAAGTTGAAATTCATTTTAAAGCACCTTCAGTTGGTGTAGATTCAAGTTTGTTTAAATCATAATCCCAGGGGTAGGGTGGGGCCACAATGGGAGTTAATATTTTACATAGAAATTTGTAAGGCACGCAATGCTACAATTTTTACATAGGCATATACAGAGGACCCCCCCTTAGTATAATACCTGTTTAATATTATAGTTCGGTTAATATAATAGTTTTTCAAAACACAAAACCATTTCTTAATAAATCATTGTATTTTACATCGGTTATTATTATAGCTTAAATAGTGGACCCCGCTTAATATAATAGAAATGTTACGCCTGTCAATTGAGTTTCACACCTTTTTCTCGAGCTAGCCCCCCATGAGAAGCTTGTATAAACACTCTGACTTCCCAAATGACTTTGAAATTTACCGACTGTGCTGGCCAGATGGGATTAGTCACGCCTCACTGCACGTGGCTTGGGTACTTTACCTATGCACCTAACAAGTGACATCGCTGTATTATTGAGGTTTTCTACAGTTTGAATAAGTGAATGCCTCATGTTTTTGTAAATAAATTTATAACAAATGGGACATTTTACATGGCTTAGCATATGGTACATAATGTTCCATTTGACGATTTGTACTGCAGTGAAGTAGTGACAAAGTCTTTTTTTAATATGCCTCTATTTTATAGGAAGAATGAGCTAAATAAATCAAAGAAAATAAGAAAATTCTGCATAACTTTGTAGTTTATTTGATTTTTAATGAAAGAGGTTATTAAAAACGAATTGTCTCATGAATGCCTTATTAGATTTAGTCAAAACCGGAAGTACAGGAAGAAAACAAAATGAAAGCATGTCAAATATCGGAAGCATATTGGTGGATCTTGCAATTTTCCAAGCTTGTAATAGTAAACTTTATTCATGAAATTAACTTTTATGAAGCATTAAAAATAAAGTTTTAGAAGAAATCATCAATTATTGTGGACATTACATCGTCTAGAAATAGATAGTAATAATACATGACGTGAATAGGCACATATCGTACTTGTACACATTGAATTTAGCTGGGTACGCTTATTATTATAGTACGGTTAATATAATAATTTTTCCTGACAAAATAACTATTATATTAAGCGGGGTCCACTGTATTGAGGAAAATCGTTAAAAATCTTCCATTCTTTATTAAGGAGTCAACATTAAATAATCTTCATTCTTTATTAGGGATTTAATGTTAAAAAATGTGCTTTAAAAAATCTGCAAAATTGTACAGATATTTTTATGTTTGATTTATTAAAGCTGTTTGGATCAGAGTTGTGTCAATTTTGTTTTGTTGCTCAGGTGAGCGATGTGGCCCCTAGACCTCTTGTATAATCTTTTTTCCAATCTGCTTCACATATGCATGTATATTTGATAATATCCATGTTAATTTATTTTGGTTGTTCTTACATACCAACTTTTAAATTTAATATAGCCAACAATTTAACTGGTCACTTTTAATTTTATAGGTGCAGTCCCCTCCTGATGACAGTGTCAGCGTGGTCAAGTTCAGTCCTGCCACTAACATGCAATCCACTTTTCTGATAGCAGGAAGCTGGGACAACAATGTAAGTTTCATTACATAACTCTGAAAATTTGGATGTTTTGAAAATTTTCACTATTAACCAAGTCGTACTTTGACACAACAGGTTATATGTGTGTTATTTAAAACTGTTGTCTTTAGTAAATCAAAAAGTACATTACAACCAGAATTTGATTTAAAAAAAAGGACTGATAATCAGAGGAGGTGATACTGCATAGCAGTTGTCAGTGGTAATACTGTATACAGAGTTATTTTCACTTTGGGTTTTTCTACACTTGCAAAAGGCTTTGTCCTGTCTTGAATTGGACCAGAAACAGGTGTGTAAATAGAGATATAATTTGAGATATTTGAACTCACCCAGTCTTATATTCGCCTGCTAACGAGAAGGTGGAAAAGGACGAAAATTAAACAGGGTCAACTATTTCCCTGTATACAGTAGTTCTGTAAAAAATAGTATGACTGTAAGCATGCAACATTATACATATATGAACTTGAGTTTTTTTGATTGTAGGTTAGATGTTGGGAAGTGCAGCAGAGTGGACAGACTGTACCGAAGGCCCAACAGACACACACTGGACCGATTCTGGACGTGGATTGGAGTGATGTTAGTTCAGATTAGTGTTTAACTTTTTGAGTGATGTTAGTTCGGATTAGTGTTTAACTTTTTGAGTGATGTTAGTTCATATTAGTGTTTAACTTTTTACCCATAAAAAATATGTAGTAATTACTGGTAGCTGCATGTATCCAACTCTGTGTTCTGTGTGCACCATTAAAAAAAATGACATTTAATTTATAAATGTTTTTAATTTTTCTGTTTTTAGCTCACCGAGACGAAGTCAGGGGGAGCTTATGCTATACCCTCGGCGTCGGCGTCGGCGTCCGGACCTGGTTAAAGTTTTTGTTGCAGGTCCTGTATCTAAGTTATTACTTGTCCTATCTTCACCAAACTTGCATGGATGATGCATCTGGACCTACTTATGGATTTGAAAGACTTGGATGCTGAATCAGGGCCATGAGTTTCAGATGCTGGAGGAGATTAAGGTTTTTGGAGCAGGTTAAAGTTTTTGGTGCAGGTGCCCTTTGATAGCAATTTCTAAGTTACTACTGGTCCTAACTTTACCAAACTTGCATGGATGGTGCATCTTATGGAGGTATGTCCAATGCACGATGTTTTATCAATATTGTCGACATCGCAATGTTGGCCAATATCGAGTAGACATTGTGTTAATATCATATTAGCATAATTATTGAATTTGCATTGGCAGCGAACCCTCAATATCCTGTTTACATTTTCGATATCGCAACGTTGACCAACATCGAGTCGACATTGTGTCCACATTGTGTGTCTTGTTTCCTGTTTACATCGTCGACATCGTAGACAAAGCAACTGTTGATCAATATCAGGTCGACATCGTGTCTACATCGTACCTCTCATATCCTGTTTACATCGTCGACATTGTCGACATTGCAGTGTTGATTGACATCGAGTCGACATCGTGTATACATTGTGTGCCTTCTTTCCTGTTTACACCGTCGACATTGTCGACATTGCGGTGTTGATCGACATCGTGTAGACTTCGTGTATACATCGTACCTTTTATATCCTGTTTACATCGTCAACATTGTCGATATCGCAATGTTGACCAACATCGGGTCGACATCGTGTCTACATCGTACTTCTTATATCCTTTTTATATCGTCGACATTGCAATGTTGATCGACATTGAGTCAACATAATGTCTACATCGTACCTCTTATATCCTGTTTACATCGTCGACATTGTCGATATCGCAATGTTGACCAACACAGTGTCGACATCGCAATGTTGATTAATATCGAGTCAACATCGTGTCTGCATCGTACCTCTTATATCCTGTTTTACAGTTTACATCGTCGACATTGTCGACATCGTAATATTTAGTAGACAATGCTACTACATCGTGTGCCTTCTTTCCTTTTTACATCGTCGATATCGTCGACATCGCAAAGTTGATCGACATCAAGTCAACATCGTGTCCACATCGTACCTCTTATATTCTGTTTACATCGTCGACATTGTCGACATCGCAATATTTAGTAGACATTGCTACTTCATCGTGTGCCTTCTTTCCTGCTTACATCGTCGATATCATCGACATCGCAATGTTGATCGACATCGAGTCAACATCGTGTCTACATCGTACCTTTTATATCCTGTTTACATCGTCGACATTGTCAATATCGCAATGATGACCAACATGGTGATATTCTATGTCTTACATTGTATATTTCTACGCTGTTGTAATTTTTAAACAAACAATGTATAATGTTTGGAAATGATAAATAAAGGAATTGTCTAATCTGAAGGTAATTGGTTTGCTTAATTGACTACAATTTATCATTTTGTCTTTGAGAAAATACTCTTATGCTCTTCTTTACTTGCATTGTTTGTAACTAGCGGAGTGATAAACATAAAGTAGGAAAGAGTTCCATCTTGTCCCCTCGGTTGAATTTCACTATCGCACCATCGCACGTTGCAATGTCGACGATGTAAACGGCAAAGAAATATCGACAATGTTGATGATGTAAATTCGATATCGGTTCAACATTGTCGACGTTGCGATGTCAACAATGTCGACGATGTTAACAGCAAAGAAATATCGGCAATGTTGACAATGTAAAATCGATATCGTATCAATATTGTATACATCGCGATGTTGACGATATCGAAAAAGAAATATGTATTGGACATGAATGATCTTATGATACTAATGCACCAGACATGCTTTAATGCTGAATCTGAGCCATAGGTTTCAGATGCTGGATGAGGTTAAGGTTTTTAGAGCTGGTTAAAGTTTTTGGAGCAGGTGCCCTTTGATGATTATATCTTAGTTATTACTGGTCCTAACTTCACTAAACTTGCATAGATAGTGCGTTATATGATACTGATGCACCTGGCAGGCTTGAATGCTGAATCTGAGCCATAGGTTTCGGATGCTGGATGAGGTTAAGGTTTTTAGAGCTGGTTAAAGTTTTTGGAGCAGGTGCCCTTTGATGATTATATCTTAGTTATTACTGGTCCTAACTTCACCAAACTTGCATAGATGGTGTCTTATGATACTGATGCCTCTGACAGGCAGGAATGCTGAATCTGAGCCATAGGTTTCTGATGCTGGATGAGGTTAAGGTTTTTAGAGTTGGTTAAATTGTTTGGAGCAGGTGCCCTTTGATGATTATATCTTAGTTATTACTGGTCCTAACTTCACTAAACTTACATTGATGGTGCGTCTTATAATACTGATGCACCTGACAGGCATGAATGCTGAATCTGAGCCATAGGTTTCGGATGCTGAAGGAGGTTAAGGTTTTAAGAGCTTGTTAAAGTTTGTGGAGCAGGTGCCCTCTGATGATTATATCTTAGTTATTACTGGTCCTAACTTCATAAAACTTGCATGGATGATGCATCTTATGATACTGATGCACCTGACAGGCTTTAATGCTGAATCTAAGCCAAAGGTTTCGGATGCTGGATTAGGTTAAGTTTTTTGGAACAGGTCACATGTTTAATAAATATTAGTACTATTTCAAACTTGCATAGTTGATTGAACTATAATATAAATGAATCGCAGAGGTAGCTTCAGATGCAGAGCCTGATCTCCATTATCAAGGATGCTTAAAAATATATCTTAGTTATTACTGGTCCTAACTTTACTAAACTTGCATGGATACTGATACTGATGCACCTGACAGGCATGAATGCTGAATTTGACCCATAGGTTTCGGATGCTGGAGGGAGGTTAAGGTTTTAAGAGCTGGTGTTTTTGGAGAAGGTGCTCTCTTATGATTATATCTTAGTTATTACTGGTCCTAACTTCACCAAACTTGCATGGATGATGCATCTTATGTTACTGATGCACCTGGCAGGCTTGAATGCTGAATCTGAGCCGTAGGTTTTGGATGCTGGATGAGATTTGTTTTTTTTGGAACAGGTCAAATATTTTATAGATAATAGCTTGCATAGTTGATTTAACTATAATATTAATGAACCGCAGAGGTAGCTTCAGATGCAGATCTCCATTATCAAGGATGCTAAAAAAATTCTCCTATCTCAAACCTGCTTGATAGATGTGTTCGTTGTTGAATGATATAATATGATTCCTATGATATAGTATTGTATGATATGATACACTATTGTTTTATATGATACAATATTATATCATATATTATATTGTTAAAAGATATATGATACGATATGTCATATTGTATCAATTTTTTTGTACATTATCATATGATATTGTATTATGATATTGTAATGTATAGTATTGTTTATTATGATACAATATTGTATAATATGATATTGTATTATATACTATTTTATCACATGCTATTGTTTCATATGATATTGCAACATATAATATTGTATCATATGACATAATATTGTATAATATATATTGTATCATATGATACAATATTGTATTATATGATGTTGGTTTATATAATATATTATTATATCACATGAAAATGTATTATATGATATTGTATAATTTGATTTTGTATCATATAATACAATATAGTATAATATGATATTGTATGATATAATATAGTACTATATCACATGATATTGTATCAATTGATATGATACAAATGTTTTATCTTACTTTATTGTATCATATGATACAATATCCTATTATGTATTAAATATGATACAATATCATACAATACAATATCATACTATAATATTATACAATTTAATATCATATGTTACAATATTGTGATGTATTATGTGATATGATATTGTATCATATATTATTATATTGTATCATATAATATATTGTATCATATAATATCAATATCATAATATATTGATATTGTATTATGTGATCAAATACAATAATGTATAACAAGATACAATGTCATATCATATGTTACAATATCATATTTCATCATTATTTCTTACAGTATTTTATTGTATTATATGATATATATTGTAGGTATCATAGGATGCAATATCGTATTTTATATTATTGTATTGATAATCATGGAATCATATAATACCTTATGAAATGAACATATGATTATTATACAATTTTTTAACATATGATATAGTTATATGATATTGTGTCAAAACAGTATCCATGTATATCCAAGATCATTATTAACTATGATTTTCAAATAATATGATAAAGGTGGTCTCATAAACGTGATGCCTCGTCTCGGTGAGCTTTGTAATCTGTGATTACCTATGTTTTAAGGATGGAACAAAAGTTTTCACAGCATCTTGTGACAAAACGGCAAAGATGTGGGACCTTCAGAGTAATCAAGCCATTCAAATTGCACAGGTTTGTATTACTTTTGTTTTGAAAAGGTCAATATGACATTTTCAACTGGTTTTTTGCCATGGTTTACTCACTGCTCCAGATTTGGAATTACCTTTGATAGAAAGAATTTATAAATTGTTTACTATTTACATTTTGTATTACATTACTTTTGGTTTAAATTAAAAGTGCTAATCACGAAGTATAATTTATTTTATTGTTTGTTTATAATGACAACATTTATCCATCTTAAAGAAATTGTTAGTTTCCCTCTTCCAACTAACTGATATGTACATACTTGAAGAAAGTCAATTTAACTAGCAATCTTAGCATCATCTTATTTTTTAAATTTGTTGTTTTGATGTGTATTTTCTTATCAATGAAAGTAGTTAATTCATATTAAATTTTACATGTATGGTAACTTAAAAAAAAAAAAAATTCTCACTAAAGTTTTATCACCATGTCGGTAAAGTGTTAAATACTACCGGTAATTCTTTTATGTAGACACATTTTAATCTTCTATGGTTTAAACTTTGTAATATGTAATTTATTATACATTTGTATGAAAACAAACATTTGCTGTGATCTAATGTCCTGACATTTATTGATATGTTCTGTAGCATGAAGCACCAGTAAAAACAATTCACTGGATTAAAGCACCCAACTACTCATGTGTCATGACAGGAAGCTGGGACAAAACATTAAAGGTAGGAGCAAACAGGTCTTCATTCAAAAAGTTTGCCGATACAAGCAGACTGACAGACAAAGAATGTAATTCAGCTTGAGGAGTTGATATGTACCACTCTTTGCTTATGATAATATTTTCTGAAATCAGTGTAGAATTACAATTATATTGACACCTTACCTTTCATTATCCTCAGTTCTGGGACACAAGAACTCCGAATCCCATTGACACCATTCAGCTTCCAGAACGATGCTATTGTGCGGATGTAGTAAGTTAAGAACTTATTATATAGTGAATGAACTTTTGAAAAAAAAAAAAAGGCAATTTCCTTCATGATGCAAATGACTTTTTAATCTATGTCTTTCATGACGAGTACATGTAATACTCCTTGGAAGATTTCTTTTGGAAAAATTTATTTATGTGCTGAATGACAAAGTGTTGATGTTGAATCATTCGGATTATATTTTCATGACAAATCTTTTAGAAATATCCAATGGCTGTTGTTGGTACTGCTGGGAGAGAATTAATCATATACCAACTGGAGAATCGCCCACAGGAATTCACTCGAATTGAGTCACCACTGAAATTTCAGGTACATTTCAATCTCAAAGTGTACAAATTAAGTGACAGCTATTAATTGCATAAGATTCTCCCTTGGTAATTTCATGAACTATCTTTTTTTGGGTGGAGGAAACTCGGACCTTGTAGATACATGTAATGCTTGACTATTTTAATAAATCAAACACATCATCTTTTAAATAAAATCTGTAATATCATCAAAGTATGTTAAGATTTATTTATAGTTTATATGAAATTATTAGATAGTTCGTCCATACTGTAATAGTTTTGTGAAATTGTTTGGTTGCAGCATCGTGTTGTCAGCATATTTTTGGACAAGAAAAACAATGGAGCTCCCACCGGCTTTGCTCTGGGCAGTATCGAGGGCAGGGTAGCCATTCACTACGTCAATCCCACCAATCCTAAGGACAACTTCACTTTCAAATGTCACAGGTCCAATGGCACACCCAGTGGAGTGCAAGACATATATGCAGTTTGTATTTTTCTTTATTTTCATTCTGTAATGCACATAATTAAAACATACAATACTATCAAAGTTTTCTGGTACAAATACATGTAGGTGATAGCTGAATACTACTACAGTGGTTGCATCATTATTTATTGAACGTTAATTGTTTTGTATTTTGTTGTTGATTCAATCCACAAAATCAAATGTTCATCAAAGTAAGAAACTTGGCACTGTTTTGAATTTAGAATTTGATCATACAGTAACTATAGCATACAAAGTTAACTAAACCTTGAATCTCTGAATTCTACTAAATCCAAGAAAATTGATACCCATGTCACATATATGTTAGTGAAGTGGTAGTATCTTGATTAAATTTGCATCCCTCTTGGTAGTAAATGTTTTTATGTCAACAGTGATATCCAGTATTTTTATTTTTGTATAGAAACATATAAACCCTAGCTGCATGTGAAAATTCATTAAGAGTACTAGGACTTTTATGCAATTGTAATGATTATGTGTTGCATAACACTGCATGTGTTTTGTATAACTTGTAGGTAAATGATATTGCATTCCATCCTGTTCATGGTACTCTGGCCACCGTGGGTTCAGACTGCAAGTTCTGTTTCTGGGACAAAGATGCTCGAACCAAAATGAAGACCTCGGAGGGATTTGACCAGCCCTTGACGTCCTGCTGTTTTAACCCCCAAGGGAACGTGTTTTGTTATGCCACTAGCTATGACTGGTCAAAGGTTAGCGTTATGAAAATATACTTTGCCACATGTTTCCTTGGAAGGAGATATGGGACCCCCTCCATTTTGTGATGTACTCTCTCTTTCTCTCTTGATTGAAAATAAACAACTTTATATTTTTTGCATTTTAATCATTTGTTTGATAGCAGCTTATCGTGGTTAGTTAAAGCATCAGGTTTTGACCTGTAGGTCATGAGTTTGAGTCCAGCTAGCTGCAGAACTGTAGCTTTACAGGCAAATTTGCTTTGATGGGCCATAGAGCCACATGTTAAAAAACTTGCAATATATTTATGGCTCACAAAAAAATGCTAGTTTTGGACTTACTAACTCAACTTCCTTACACATTCTTTGGAAAAAACTGATACCAAAACACATCCTTTAAACATTTTACTACTGAAGCTATTTTTTCTTAAACTTTCTAACTGGCTCGAAAAGTGAGTTTCGTTAAATTTACGTGCGGAGGGAGAAACATCAGTAGTAGAGGTTTTTGGTAGAAAATACTTTAACAGAATGTATTTTGAAATTATATTGGTAAGTTAAAAAATATTATTTATTTTTATGTGTTGTAAATTGCAAGTTAATTGTGCTGTCATGGAACTATAGCTCTCCCTGTAAAGTTATACAGTTCTACAGCTAGAGTCAAGCTGGAGCATGAGTTTTAACATTAATAGAACTTTAAAAAAAATCATTTTATATGACCAAATTTTGTAAATTTTGAAAATTAAAAAAAATATATATTTCAAATATGAGCTACTCTCATCTATATAAACACTCCAGTGTCCCATACCACCTTAAGGTGTCATTATCATAAGAACTGCAAAATGTTGCTATTAAATGGGATCAAAAAATTGGAATCACCTTGATTAAAGTTCTTAGGAATTCATTAATTTATTTCTTTTTTTCAGGGCCATGAAGGGTTTGATCCCAACAAAAAGCCCCACATATTCTTGAGATCTTGCTTCGATGATCTGAAACCAGGCATGAAAAAAACCTAGTGATGCACAGCATTTCCTGTGTGGCATACCTTGTATGCAGATCCATCCAAGTTCATGTTTATTGAACAGAAAACATTGTTGATCATAAACCACCAAAACATGATGCGCCAGACATGTTCATAACATCATGAACTTGAACATTTAAGCTTGAAGTGATAGTATTACTTTACTTCATGTACATATATGTACATTAGAACTCCTGATTATTCTCAATTCAATAGTCATACAGTAATTGTATTCTGTATTGTTTCACTTTTGTTTATTCCACATCTTATTCTACATCTTATGTGCTGCGGGATAGCAAGAACAACAACAATATATTAATGGTTGTTCTTTCAGACCTTTTGATGATTTCATGTGCAAGAAAAAAGTATGTGTCTAATGCTTGTGCAAGATATTATTTGGAATTAATTAAAGGACTTGCAAGTGAATTTATTTTTTCCACATTGTGTAACTGCCTCCTCTTTTAGAAGTTCAATAACAGCCTTCTTTGGAAAACAAAAAATTAAAAACAAATAGACCAAAAAAACCCAAAACAAAACAAAACATAAAACAAAAACTAGCACTTCATCTAAAACTACAAAAGAAACTATAATAAGCTACATTATAAACAGTTTTGTGACACAATGTTTGGTAAAGAATATTAAAGTACAATCTGCCCACTTTCTGTTTATTTTTTTGACGAAAGCAATGTGGTGTCAGCATTATAGTAGAATGCTGATTTTTAACACCAAATCCGTATACATGTATTTTCTTTATCATGACTATCATAGCGGATTTATCGGGAAATATTTACATTTTCCAGTGTCTTTGCCTGTGATAACACTAGTATCGATTTTGCACTATATAACCCATAACTTCAAATGACGTATAATTGGGGCGCCGGCAGGGTTTGCTTATTTATACCAGGGGCGTAGCTTATGTTTGTTTGATGTGGAAGCAGTTAAGGCAGGGATTTGGGGGCCGCCTTAAGGCCCCCAATGGGTCCAGGGCGAAGCCCCCTGAAGCTGGCGAGTTTTCAGCATTTCAGACACTTAATTTTGAGTATCCAGAAAAGGGAGTTTCTTAAGGAATGATTCTTTGAGTATTATGAGGTGATAATTTTGGTCGGGGCGTGATCTCAAATCCAATAAAGCCCGATGGGCTTTATGATAGATTTGATCACGCCCCGACCAAAATTATCACCTCATAATATTCAAAGAATCATTCCTTATTACTTATATTTATATAAGTTTTAGCAATTGTAGATTAAATGTTTGAATATAAATAAGCAAACCCATCTTGAGCCCCAATTATACGCCATTTGAATAGTACAAAATCGATATGTAGTGTTATCACAGGCAAAGACACTGAAACTTGTAAATATACATGTATCAAAATAACCCCCGTTTTTAATCTTTAAAATGCTTACTTTATCGTCATCATAAAATTAACGATAAAGAAGAAAAAGTAGTGCCTGATTTATGATGAGATTAATTTAATTTGTATCTAATAACTCTTGTGCTTTCTCTTCTACTGGTCTATAACATTTTTGTATACAAAAAATACTCTTATAATACAAATAATAATTATATATTTAAACTTTAAGATTCCGTTTATTCTCGATAATCTATTCATAATCATTGTCAACCTGTCACTCAGGTTATGGAATTGTATGCAAATAATAATATACATTATACAAATATCGGAAGAGCAATTTATTATTATTTTTTTTTACTGCAAAAAAGGCAAGTCTTCTTTGCTTTTTCTCAGCAAAATCCGAGATAACAGCTGCTACATTGACTTCGGTATCCCTGTAAATGTGTATAGTTGCTAAAGACGACATTCTTTGTCCCGTCATTGTTGACCTAGGTATGTTTTTAAGCGACGCATGACGCTAAAACAGCGTTCTGCGGTTGCTAAAGTTACAGGCATACATGCAAACATTTCCAAAGATTTGAAAATGTTAGGATACAAGAATAGAATTCCTGGGTCCCCCGCCGGTCAAGCAGTATACTAGTATCGACCAAGGCTGATTTAGGAACTTGACCAAGGTATTAGTGGTATAAACATTTGGTATAAATTTCATGTAAATCCATCAAAATTTGTAGGCATGAGAGCGCTTACAAGGTCAATTTTTGGATAAAACGGAGTCATTATTGTGGTCAGAGTCCCATAACTCCAGCAAAAAGTATCGACCAATGCTGATTTTCGAACTTGACTAAGGTAATAGGTGTATAAACATTTGGTATAAATTTAATGAAAATCCGTCAAAATTTGTAGGCATGAGAGCGCTTACAAGGTCAATTTTTGGATAAAACGGAGTCATTATTGTGGTCAGAGTCCCATAACTCCAGCAAAAAGTATCGACCAATGCTGATTTTCGAACTTGACCAAGGTAATAGGTGTATAAACAATTGGTATAAATTTAATGAAAATCCGTCAAAATTTGTAGGCATGAGAGCGCTTACAAGGTCAATTTTTAGATAAAACGGAGTCATTATTGTGGTCAGAGTCCCATAACTCCAACAAAAAGTATCGACCAATGCTGATTTTCGAACTTGACCAAGGTAATAGGTGTATAAACAATTGGTATAAATGTAATGAAAATCTGTCAAAATTTGTAGGCATGAGAGCGCTTACAAAAAAGTGTGACGGACGGACGCACGGACACACGGACCCACGGACCCACGGACGGACGCCCGGCATTTCTATGTCCCCGCTCCGCGTTGCGGCGGGGGACAAAAACAAAGCGACAAGCGAAACAATTTAATCAAACTTTGTAATTGAATAAGCGTAAGACCTGCCAATCGCCCTGTTGTTCGAGATCTTCTAAAGAAGATACGCCAACGTTGTATGCGGCTAAAAATGTACTCAAATGTACTCTTTTTTATATTAATTTATTTGTGTTCAATAGTTATATAATATTTTAAGTATTTTTTTTAATTTGTATTTATTTATTTATTTTTTTTTTTTTTTTACAAAACAATGTGGAAGCACGTGCTTCCGTGCTTCAATGAAAGCTACGCCACTGGCCAAACTGCCATTTGATGCTTCTTGACAAAACAGCAACATTATAATTATATATAGTTCTTATTACTAACTAGAATATATAGTTGAAAAGAAACTTAAGGTCGTACATTTACATTTTCAGTGTCTTTGTTTGTGATAACACTACGTATCGATTTTGCACTATACAGCCCAATAACTTCAAATGACGTATAATTGGGGCCCCAGCGGGGTTTGCTTATTTATATTCAATTATTTAATCGTACTACGGCTTAGAATTATATAAATATAAGTTATAATGAATCATTCTTTGAATATTATGAGGTGATAATCTCGGTCGGGGCGTGATCAAATCTATCATAAAGCCATTCATACCATTGGGAACACTGTAGTAGTTTAATGGCTTCCCCGCAATGTATACAATCCCTGGTTTGTTATTTGTTTATAGAAATTAAAATGATGGCAACACTATAATGATTTTGATGATTAATAATGCTACATTTGATGTAGGGTAATATTTCGGAATCATATATTTACATGTTTTCTGGTTTAGTTTATTCATTCCTTAAGCCAAATGGCTAATCAGATACAAAGAATACATAATATATATATACAATGTAAGACATAACATGTAGCAATATACGTATTAAATGCATCAAAGTATTAACTACTTATCTATTACAGACAAATTTCTGAGTGTTTCTGCTTTCTGAAGATATTTTCCTAAATTACTTAATTCCGTAGTATTTTCAGTTGACAATAATTGTAATAATTTATACATACTTGGTTTATACCAATAGTATTTTTTGATGTACAGTTTTCTATATTCATGATACATCGAACATTTAAAAATAAAGTGATACTCATCTTCCACATCCAGATGACAAAAAATACATAACCTTTGCTCTTTAGGTAACTGAGTAAATCTTCCCTTCTATATCATTAATGAATGTGCACTCAATCTGTATCTTGTAATTAACTGAATATACTTGACTGCAATTGGTTTTAATAAATATGACTGTAGACACAACTTGTTTGTTAAATATCTATACAAAACACATTTTGATGATGTTGAAAAAAATGCATTACAATCTTGTTGAAAACAGTCTTGTAGTCTTTGTTTAAAAATATCTAAAAACAATCTTTTGTTTGTAACATTTTGAGAATACCAAACTTCACCAAATCCCAATGAAAATAACAAATGTTTTACATTAAGTAGCCAGTTGTATTTCACACATGGATATTTTTCAGCCCTTTCAAACATATCTTGATAAATACTTTTCATTATACAATTCTCAGATTCCAATAGTTTAAACCAAAATTTAACAATGCGAATTTTTCTTTGAATGCACAGTGGTAAGCGTCCTAATTCATTATACACCATCAGTGATGAAGTATTTTTTCTTACTTTTAACATAATTTTGAGATATTCTAAATGTATTTTTTCAATAGCATCACCCTTGTGAAATCCCCATACTTCACTTGCATAGCTCAATACACTACCTACATATGTATCAAATAATGATAAACGAGTAACATGGTTAAAGTATACATTTTTCATTGTTTTCATAAGCTTAAACATACATTTTCTTCCTTGGGATGCCAGCTGTAGCTGGGATTTCAAAAAGCTACCAGTATATGATAATGTTAGCCCTAAGTAAGTAAATTGATTAACAATTTCAACCTCTTCTTTATTATACAGCCACCTTTCAGTTTGTTTCAAACGTCCAGATTTTCTAAAGACTACTATTTTTGTTTTACACACATTCACTGATAGTTTCCAGTCATTACAATATTCATGAAGTGTATCAAGTATATTTTGTAAACCTTCTGGGGATTCAGATAATAAAACCATGTCATCAGCGTACATCATTAAAAACAGTGATATTTCTTGGAGTATGATATCTTCACAATTTGACATAATGTATGAATTTTCAAAATCATTCAAATATAAAGAAAAAAGTAGAGGAGACAATGCCTCACCCTGAAGGACTCCTTGCTCTACATTGAAAAATTCACTAAAATTATTTTTATATTTTACACAACTCATGACATTCTTATACAAAGAAAGTATACTCTGAAACATTTTTCCCCTGACACCAAGTTTTATAAGCTTTTTAAAGAGAAAATTTCTATTGACACTATCAAATGCCTTACGATAGTCTACAAAACAACAATATAATTTTTTATTATTCGAAAGATGCTTCTCAATGATACTTTGAAGTGAAAAAATAGCGTCTACTGTTCCCACACCTTGCCTAAATCCAAATTGTGCATCAGTTAGAACAGAATTATCTTCAGACCATTACTGGTAAGGCTGTCAATTTCGTAATGGTAGGTTTTATGCTGTATCGAGTCAACTTTGCACCGTTTTGAAATAAATTAAATCTTAATAGGGGCAAAATAACGCCTTTATAGTCTACCTTGTAGCGAAAAGTATTTTTTTTTTGTACAGTTGATTTTTCCCCCAAAAGTATTACTCTGTATACAGTAGAGTCAAAATCTTTAAATAAAAAGAAAATTTCTTTTTTGATTTTAAATCATTTAACTAATAGATGTACTACATTAAAACACGACCAACCACAACAAAAGATGGGAAAGAAATTAAACAGATTAATTTTCTTTCCTTTGTTTAATTTTCAAAAAGGAACAGTTAGAATGACTGAAAAACAATTAGATTGTGCCCGTTGTTTAATCTAATTGGTTTACTTGCAATTAAAAAATATTAAAAATGGAAGATTTACATCTTTAGATGATCAATTTTCCCCTCAAAAATGCGTGCTTTTCGACCCTTTACTCCAAGGCCTATAACTCGAAACAAGGACCCAGAGAGCGGATATTTCTCAAATTCTTCTGATGAAATTGCCTTGTCAGTTCCCATAAGCTGAAGTGGTGACGTAAAGTTCATCTAGTCCCTTCCCGCCAAAACAACAGGAAGTGACTCTCGGAACGAACGGGATGTCAATACACTGAAGTCGTTGTCCTATAAATTGAACAAGAGGCCAAGGGGCCACATCGCTCACCTAAGCAACAATAGCCTTAACTCTGATCAAATTAGCATTACAGTATCAAAATCAAAATATCTTGACAACTAAGTACAGTAGATCTTGCTCAAAAAAATTAAAATATCTGCCGATTTTTATCCACATATTTTTATGGTAAATACTAAGCCCCTTTTGTTGTTGTACCTGTAAGAAGATTTTTCTCTATTCCTATATAACCATATAACCCCCCCCCCCCATTTGTAGCCCCACTTTTCTCTAGGGAATCATGGTTTGATCAAACTTTAATCTGCACAACCCGTGCTTTCACACAAGTTACTGCTTTTTGGACTGAAAACTTTCACAGAATATTTTTTAAGATTAGCACTTTTCTGGCCTAATAGTTATTGAGAAGAAGATTTTTAAAGATTTTCTCTATATATTCCTATGTAAAAATTCATCCCCCATTGTGGCACCACCCTACCCCCGGGGACCATGATTTGAACAAACTTGAATCTACTCTATCTGAGGATGCTTCCACTCCAATTTGAGCTTTTCTGGCCTAATAGTTTTTGAGAAGAAGATTTTTAAAGATTTTCTCTATATATTCCTATGTAAAAATTCATCCCCCATTGTGGCCCCACCCTACCCCCGGGGACCATGATTTGAACAAATTTGAATCGACACTACCTGAGGATGCTTCCATACAAGTTACAGCTTTTCTGGCCTAATAGTTTTTGAGAAGAAGATTTTTGAAAAATACCACCAAATTTTCAATAATTCTAAATTATCTCCCCTTTAAAGAGGGTGTGTCCCTTCATTTAAACAAACTTGAATCCCCTTCACCCAGTGATGCTTTGTGCCAAGTTTGGTTGAAATCTGCCCAGTGGTTCTGGAGAAGAAGATGAAAATGTGAAAAGTTTACAACTACAACGACAACACCAACGACGACAGACAACGGACAAATTTTGATCAGAAAAGCTCATTTGAGCTAAAAAAGAGTATGTCGATCATTAGAATACAAACATATATAAATATAGATGGCAGTCATCATGCCGTAATCATTTCCTCTTTTATAGATAAATTGGTCTAAATTGATGTATTAGTGTTCTAAAGCAGGTTTTGATTTTAAATTATTACTAGTTGAAACCACAAGGGTATAAAGAAATAATTGAAAAATGTATTGAATACCCGTATTTGGATCGTATCTAGCGACTTTTCCAGCAAAGAAACAAGCTACCCAGAGTTTGTCCTCAGCATCAATAGTCATACCGTCGGGATAACCATAATCCTCCACGGATTTACCCTCCATGTCTACAACCACTCTCTGGTTGGCTGTTAAATTTAAACGCACTCATGTGACAAATTTACATTTGTTCAGATATGTTCAAAAGACGACACGTACATGTATATGGGCAAAAATACGGAAAAAATACTTATTTCGATTTTAAAAACATTTATAAATAAGATTCAATGCATGATCAAGAAACGAAATACAAAAATGCAAAATTAACGATCAAAATAGAACGATTAACCAATTTGTGGACGATAAATGATCCTTAATGTACAACAAAAAGTATTCATTGCCCCCCCCCCCCAAAAAAAAGAAACCCCAACGAGGACACAAACACAGACTGAAACAACTTACATTGACGCGAAATCCAAACAAACGTACTGGCGCAAACAGTTATCGGATGGGGCTCTTAAAATTAATTTTTAGATTTTCTAAACACTTGTTGATGATGGAATGAATTTCAATCAGCATTATTTAACCTCATGAAATGAATAACCTTGTTAAAGGCTTAAAGGTCATATCTTATGAAAAAAGAAAACTTGTGCATTTTACAATCAATGTTAATATTACAATTTGTATAGGTTTGATGTAAAATCTTTGATTTTGATTTCATCCTCATTTATTTGGAATTGAAAACTATTTGCTGTACATTAAGGGTAAATCATACTGCAAGAAGTTTTGTTGGTTGTGTTTTGATCTGCTCGTATGCATATTCGTTTTGCAAAAATTGTTGTTGATCATGTAATTAACCTATCCATTAGCTGTGTATGGTAATGAAATTAAGACAAGTATTTTCGGTAATTTTTGCTCTCTCGCCTCACCATTAACGTACATATATTTCCTGTAGATGTGTCAAAATCGTAACGATAGACTTTGCGTGGTATTGAGTCGATGTAAAACATAAACTTCTCGCAAGACCGTTAGAAATACCGATATTTCTGACCATTGCATGTAAACTGCCATCCAAATCTAATCGATATAAGTTTCCAATTTTAGGCATATTTTCAAGATCAGTAGCCATCGGACCGACAGTTCCTGCAAATTAAAAATTAATAATAAAATAATTTTATTTACGACTTCAGTTACAATCATATGTATTATCTACTTTATAAACATGACAAATTTAACATCTACTTTAATCGAAATACGTGTAAATATAACAGAATCATACCTGCCCAGACCCTCCCATTGGGATCGCATTTACCGTCATTGAACTGAAGTTTTTGGTCCGACTCTTGAAGTTTGGTCACCTTCTTAGTGTCCCAGTCCAGGTGAACCAGACAACATCCCACCGCAGCGATGAACCCCCCTCTTCTGGCAGGCACCACAAATGTTACTATGTCCTCTGAAAAGGTCAGTTAACATGCATATAGTAAAACTGAAGACGGTATACTCTCCAATCGATCTGATCCCTTTTGTCAAGTATTTCTGATTTACCCATTACCTTTCATTTATTTATGTACCTGATTCAAAGAAATCAACACATGCTTAATTTCACTCAATTTCACATCAATTTATGACAAGTATTGGCACTGTCCAATTTTAGTTTAAGTTCATGTGAAGTTTCTGTTACAAATACATCTTAATTGATAAGAAGATGGGTGAATAAGGCGTGTAAACTGCCTATATGATACGGTACTATAAAATTAAAATATCAACAAATCTCATAATTTCTTTCTACATTATTGAAAACAATGTATATTTACCATAACATCGATTTATAACCCTTAAATAAGTTAAATATTTGGAATAGGTTGATTCAAACTGGCGTATGCGTGCCAAAACCTCCAAATAGTGTCATTTTTATAACTTCAATGCCTTTTCTTTTATAGAGTGGATCTGAGCTCCATATTTTTTCATAGTCTATATAAGGTTTAAAGGAAATCAAACCGACTTCAATCAACGAAAACGTGGAGAAATGACCCACTATACTTTAAAAATGTCATTTTGTATCACAGCAATTGAACGTTTTAGAAAAATAATACAAGTCCGTAAATTCGTGGTTGAAGTCGCATATAGCATTTAACAATGAAGTTTTGTTGTGACTGAAATGGCTCAGTGGTTAGAGCAGCAGACATTAGGTAACATTATAAAGCTAGGGTTTTTAGGTTGTGGGTTCGATACTATCAACACTTTAGAATTTATTTTTTTTTCTTACCGTTTGTTAAAATATTCAAAACTAAATATATTTAGGAATTGTACTTTTGTAAACATGTATTATAACATTATCTAGTATATTTAGTTGAAAAAAAATTAAATTTGAAATTGAATTTTACGACTAAACCAAATGGGCATCTTGTTCCCCCATCTTCTTTAAATAAAACGAGTTAAATGATTTTTTTCAAATTTCCGAGTCATTAGATAGTGTGATTGAATAAAAAACCGGATTAACGACCACTGCATTTTTATATGTTTTCTTGCCGATACATGTATACATAATTATGTGTTGCGCCAATTTATGCATAGTCACTTTGATAAATAACAGGTATGAAAAAATATAAAAAATAACCAATAAATACACCGAAAATATGACATTAAATGGTTAAAGAATTTCTAGTAATTCTTTACCCTTTCCATTTTATATTTGTTTGCATTTGTTTTTATTATCAAACAACTTACCGAAAAGTTCAGAATGATAAATCAATCGGAAATTGGTGTACAAAAATTGAAATTTTGAATCGTTCAATTTGTTCTCACAATATATAAAATCATATCATATATATAGACAAATATGTTTAAATAGATTTAAGAAAACCGTAAATACGAAATGAAATTTTGAAATTTCAAGAAACGAATTGGCCCATTTTATCTATTCCAACATTTGTCATAATTTCTATGCATACTTTTTATAAATTCCGGTGAATATATTCACTCTTTACGCAATTATTCAATAATATTATTTATTTATGGCAACTATATATTTTGATACAAACTCCCACTGACTTGGATCCGCCAATTGAAAGCGTGTCCACCTTCTGCTGTCATTTTTTGCTATTTCGGGCAAGTTTATCGAAAATGAATGTAGAATTTTAATAATTTTGCAATAATTGCTTATTAGATAGAATCGAATTATAGTTTACGGACATCATCTCACACGTGTTGAAATACCAAAATGTGTAAGCATGTACTCTTGTGCAGGCATTTCGTATTTGTATAGCGTTTAGGGTACTTTATTTCGTATAGAGTCGAAATATCTAATCACAAGAGGAAACTAGCTTTGGATGCAACTTCTGTAAAAAACTATTTTTTTTTTTATTGCAGAACAAATCATTTCAGCTGTCATGCTTATGAAAACAAACCGTTTAACGTTACCCTATTCTTGTACTTTTCTCGCCAGTTACCAAATTGACATCTTGATCGCTAGGAGTTTCTAAAAGATGCATTTGTTAAGTTACCCGTATGAAAGCACTCGTCAGTTTCCGTTCCAGGCTGATATCTGTGAATGGATTTTTCTACTGAATCTACGTACAAAAGCGTATCGGTGACGTCATCCCAATGCGGGCCTTCTCCAGCTGATTTTGCCGCATTTTTAACAACACACTCGGCAGCCATGTTGAATAGAAATGATTACCCTAGACTTATCGGACGCACTTTGCAAGGAAGAGATTTGACCTACTTATCAGTTGCATAATAACGTGAAAGATCTGGACTGATATATATTTTAAATATAATGTTGTGCATTATAGGCACGTAGTATCAATCAGAAAGGGAGAAAATCTGTCTACTATATCTTAATAAAAACCTTTTTTTGACAAGAATCCTTTTACATACAATTTTGTAGATTTTGTAGCCAAGTGGACACACTCTGACTTGATGCAATGAAATGTGATAGGGAATGTTGATGCATATGAAAAACAATCCTACCTTATCTTTTCGTGAATCGGGAGCTGATGAGAAGGTATAACTAAATGAATTATGAGGAAGATATGTATTTACCTAAATTGTTAGAATTACATTTTATAATGAACCATTTTCAAATTTCGGATAATAATCATTTAAGATATATCATAATGAACGTATATATCATACATGAAATCAAAATAATTATGAAAGTGGCTAATTATAACTACACCTTAAAATAGTTTCTTAAATCGGAAATCGACAGAAAATTACTTGACAGATAATGACAGATAGATAAGAAATATACAAGTCAAATAAGAAGAAAATTGTACAATTTTAGATACGAAATTATGTTTTCAACATTTCAATTCAGTTAAATAAACAATAGTTCCAGGCGGATTCGAATTCATGATGAAGATTTGCGGTTCAGAAGCCCGATACTTTATGAGCTATAACGATCGATATTAAATCAAATCGGTTGATACAAATAATTTAACAAAACATTTAAATCGTCATCTTGTGACGTAGTGTAGTCTAGGTGTAGTGAAGTACCTAAAAAGGCTTTTAACGTCGTGTAATTAATAATGCAGAACAGATGAAGGTGCGATTCTGGTTTTTTTTTAAATCTTAAGTTCTATACCTTTCGAGGTAATAATGGTTTACTACATGTAGTATCAAGTGAAGGAAGTGTGATGTGAATTTTGCTCGAGCACCTTAATTACTGTGAAACAGCAAAGATGGAACTCTTTTCAATTTAAACAATCTGGTATCTATTAACATTTTGAAATTTTATTTCTTACTTTCTCCATCTAGATTAGTGTCATATTAAATGAATATTATTTTCAATCTCTCATTCTTTTCTGTCTAATGATCATTTTCAAGTGAAAAAGCTTATTGGGTAAGTTAAAAACGATTGGTTCATTTGGTTGATCAATAGATTAATATATCAAAAAAATATTTTACTTTACCAATTTTATGTATCGTTTTGATATGGATTACCGGCCTTGTTCTCGATCGCATTAATGTCACTGTCTATGAATTCATTATCATTTGCAATAGTTGAGTTTATCGAATTTGTCTAATAGCTATGAAATGATATGATTCTTCAGGGAATTGCACAGACTTTCTCTTTTTTTCACGTTGAAATTTGTCTCTGATATTTTAGTAACAATTCAAATCGTCAATTTCCTTCCAAGCTGGCTGTTTGATGTCTCAGGTTCCTATAACAACACATTTTTCGCTGCTGGAGGGTCCATTGTGTTTCTTGGAATGTTGATCGCTATTGTTCCCATCCATTAAGATTGGTTGTACAAACTAAACATTGACTTCATAAAATAAATTGAAGAAGTGATCTTTAAGTAAAAAAACAAATCATAATTTAATATGTGTATGATCGTATAGTAAGCTGTTTGCAAAAGTTATCCTAAGAAGCCACATTTAAAAGCCCTCGCCTGATCTGATACATGTACCTTCTTTTTGGTCATACTACCGAAATTGTTTTTAAATCAAAGTTCAAGAAGTGTAAAATAACTTTCTGGGGGTATGTCTGATAGTTCCCGGAAACGCGATCCTAATCCTAATCGAAATAATTATAATCCTTTAAGAACTGTGACTATTTTGAATCATTATCGTTAAAAATGGCTATATCATCTACTTCGTTTCTACCGCCGGGGTGAACCTGACAAGTACATTGTACAGTGGATCGTCATTTTTCATAAGCTGTTATTTAAGTACTGTGTAAACTTTAAAAAAGGTTTATGTACATCATTCGAGGTTGACTTATAAACAACGCAACTTTTGGTGTTTGCTACACAATATTTCAACTTTATTTTAATACGTGTATTAAAACGCGGAATATGATCTGTTCACTGGCAGAAAGTCTAACCCTAACTAATCAATCAATCAATCAATGTAGATAGTTATAAAATACTTGAGCTAATATAAAACTTACCACAGAACTGTCGATATTCCCCAAAGAAATATGTGTATGTGAAATAATGTCAAATACTTATTTAAGCAAAATAAACTGTAGAAAGGTTAGTAACTACATGCACCATGTAAAGCGTGTTTGGATGACACAGAACAGCTACATATTGCGTCAAAAGCGATTTCCATTGAAATTTAGTGATTGTGACCTTCAATGTTCCTAACAATACTTAGTAACAGAACTTACAAGAAACAAATCACTCCTTTCATATGCATGATTCGAATTAGGTCCGTCGACCTTAAAAACAAAACCTGGCCTAGTACTTTTATTGCTAGATACGAAATTGACATTTTGCTTGCAAGGAAGTTTTATATAAATATTGCCTGTTTGGGAGGGTACCAGTTGAAATTGACACCCCGAGAAAACCATTGTCAATTTTTCTCGAGGGGTGTCAATTTCAACTGGTACCCTCCCAAACAGGCACTATTTATTTTATTATACTGAATGTCTTAATTTTAAAGCAAATTTTACTGCTTTTATAAAGTAAAGACGTGAGTTCTACGGCGAACCGTACGCACATAATTTACGCGCATGTAACAATTCGATCTATCGGCCCTTTGCCAAGTGTGTTGCTAACGCTGAGGGAAAGAGAACAGATTGTCAACTGCGTATAAACCAATCAGAATTCAGTATTTAACATGAAAGTATAATAAAAGAAGATGTTACCCGTTTGAAAGGACTGGTTAGTTTCCGTTCCATGTTGATATCTGTGAATAGTACTTTCATTTGCGTCAACGTACAGAAGTGTGTTGGTGACGTAATCCCAATATGGACCCTCTTCAGCTGTTTTTGCTGCATGTTTGACCACACATTCGACAGCAATGACGAATCTTTCGTCAAAAAGAAACGTTGACTCTTATCGGACTTGCCACGCAAGACAGATATCTAACTGACTTAACAGTTGCATATAAACGTCTGCGTCTGTACTGATATATCTTTCGAGTTTAATATGGTTCACAGAGGCACGTATTATCAATGGAATAGCAGGAAACTGGCCTGCCTCTAAGTAATAGGATCCTTTTTATTAACATTTTACACACAAGTTTTTTTTGTTGCCAAGTTAACAGGTTTATGCATTAGAACGTAATAGTGAATGTTGATACATGCATAAGAAAAACGTGTTTTTTTTTCATGAGTCGGGAGCTGGAGAGAAGGTATTATTATTAAAATCATTTTTAGGAAAGATATGAATTTCCGTATATTGTGTAGATAGCATTTGTAATCATCTTGGATAATCAATTTATATATATTGTATATCGATATCACTACTGAAATAAAAATAATTAAAGCATGTAATTATCACAGAACTAATGACGTTACGTTTCTGTTTTTAATCTAAAGTTAATAATTTTCAAGGTTATAATGTTTTTCTACATGTGGTATTCAATGTATATTTGATGGATTACTTAGTACATAGTTTCTGAGACAGCCTTTAAGTTTTATCAAAGAGTCTGATACGTTATGTTATTCGAAATTGTTTGATATTGAAAAGGATCTATTGCGAATAAAAATTGAA
Organism: Magallana ariakensis; assembly: GCA_020458035.1. NCBI lineage: Eukaryota > Metazoa > Mollusca > Bivalvia > Ostreida > Ostreidae > Magallana > Magallana ariakensis. The sequence goes on from CM035817.1 coordinate 36,602,726, forward strand.
TTGACCTACAGGACCGGTATTGGTTTCTGTCTTTACAAAAACATATCTATTTCCGTTCCACCTTTTGATTTTAGGCCATACACAGTACACTCTTAGGTTCTAGTTCTCACAATGTATAGTGATTGAAAAAAAGTCCCACAGTCGTTGTCCGAGCAATATGAGTTATGGTCGCTTAATTTACTCGATTATCTTTAAATTTTATTTTCAGTATACTTTCTATAATACGATACATGTTCTTTATATGCGTTTATTTACAACCAGGGACATATTAGCTACTATCGAAAGTCTCGCGTGACGCGATTTCAAACGTCGCAAACCCTTTGACTCTTTGCTACAAATAATGCACGTCGCTTTACTTTTTATTAAACAGAAATAACAGGAAGAATGTTGTTTGTAGATATAGAAGGATTTTTTCGAGGCGTTCGAACACTATCATCATTCACCGTACATTCAACTGAACTCTTTTCCGTATTAACAGCTGCATCCTTTGTAAAAAGGGCCGTACATGATGCCGGGATGACTAGAGGACGGATTTCAAAATCTTTGCAAAGAACGAACTGCGTCTACTTTGCAGTACTTCTCTCACAATTGTACAATTTCCTACAGATGTTCTGGAAAAGCCATCTTCGCTAGCCAAGTGTTTTCGGTCCACTTCGCTCCCCATAAACCCTTTTGGTTTATGGGGAGCAGAGTGGACCGAAAACCCTTGGCTAGCGAAAATCTGGAAAAGCAAACGCAACAGTTTTTGCTCGACATGATTTTTTTTCCGTAGCACATGTTTTGAGTAACACAGAGTGAATGATTCTTGTCCTCAAACAAAGCGTGCTTACATTAAGGTATAGTTCCGGATAATTGCTTTTACGTGTAGTTAAGTATATACTTTTTTCATCAATATTGTAATTCAAAGAGCAAATGTGCTTTTAAGGAAGAAGATCGAAAATAAATATACAAAATGCACATTTCTGCATAAAATGGTGTTTATAAATGACGTTAATTTTGATAAAAAGGAAGAGTATGCCCACAGATGGAATCGAGCCAGAGCACAAAAACATAATGTGTAACATAGTCTGCGCTTTATCCTACTGAGCTATCCTGAACTTTTCGGTGTAAATATTGACAATTACGATAGAAATCAGTTTCCGCAATTTTTTGTCGTTTTTTTTTTGTTTGCAATATTCGACCCCAGGGTCAGGGTGCCCCTAAAAATATATATATATTAATTTATTCCTTTAAACAAAACCTATCAAATTATCTTCAATTTTTTAAGGGGCAGGCCGGTCCTGAAGGATATCTAGGAAAAAAACATGTAGAAATATACCGTTTTATATATCAACCGGCAGTAACTCTCGAGGCTGGTTCATATAACCATGTCGAGAACACTTTAAAAAAATATGGTTAACATATACTTTCAAGACATTTTATCATTATATAAAGTATTATATAAGATTTTTGAAATTGAAATTGAAACGTTATGACAAAATATTTCTACACGTTGTGCCTGATGATGTTAAACAAAAGTGAAACCATAAACTTGGTTACTAGTAATTACTGTATATTCTTGATTATGATACATTAAACAGTTGTAATTCCTATAGAGTTACATGTCCACAATTTTATTACATTGAAATTGTTGTATTTATCTTTCTGGTTTTTTTCTACTGAAAATATATAAAAATTTGACTTTATTTGTTAAGGGCTTTAATTTCTCCCTCGTAAACATGAGCTTTTGGCCCTTTCACTCCTAGCTGAGTTACTCGAAAAACGGACCCAGACAACGGATATTTCTTGAATTCTTCTGGTGAAACTTCATGCGCCGAACAGGTGACATAAAGTTCATCTAAATTCTTCCCTCCAAAGCAGCAAGAAGTGATTCTTAAAGCAGAAGGAATGTTGATACACTGTAGTTGGTGTCCTATAAAATAATGATAATAAAGATTTGTTCTTCGTCATAACAGAAACAGAAATCTCAATTTTGCTTTCTACTTTCATTTATAATCAAACACCAGGCCCCGGGGCCATGAAACATAGACGAGTTCACTTTTGATCTCAGTCTCACTTTTCCACGATATGCTCCTTTGGTAAAAGTGAAATTGAGATCAAAAGTGAGCTCGTCTAACTGTTATGGCCCCCAGGCCAATCCTTTTTAGTTTGATAATGGTTGCTAAGACGATCGAATTGGTTTTTTCGGTCGAAAGGTAAACTCAATTTTAGGATAGAAATTAAGGTCCAATAATATAAAATTTGAATTGTTTTAATAATTGCATGAGTTTTTTAAGTTCTGTCATTCCAAGATTTGCAAAATCTTGAATGAGTGGGTCAGCCAAAATGTCAGATTGGGATTAATTTGGTGTGTTGTAATGACTTGCTGGATTTAATTTCTTTTACATTAAATGCATGCATAAGATAATCCTCACCTAGGATAGCTAATAGGATAGAAATCAGAACAACACCATGCGGATCTGCTTGTAAAGGTCATTTTACCTTCTGAGACGTTGACACAAAAATTAAACAAATACAATTTACATAATCAAATATAACTATAAAACCACAGTTTACCCGTTTCTGGATCGTATCTGATGACTTTGCTGGCGAAGAAACAAGCTACCCAAAGTTTGTCTTCCGTGTCAATGGTCATACCGTCAGGAAAACCGTAGTCATCAATTGGCTTTCCCGCATTGTCTACAACCACTTTCTTGTTAGCTATTTACAGAAATAGAAAAAAAAATGCAACGGGTTCTATAATATCAATAATAATAATACTAAAAATGTTATTGTGTAAGTTTTTTTTTATACATGTGTACATACATATTTTTCCTGTAGACTTGTCAAAATCGTAGCGGTAGATTTGGCGCGGTGTTGAGTCAATGTAAAACATGGACTTCTCATCTGCTGTCCAAGCAAGACCATTAGACACACCAACATCTTTGACCATGGTATGTAAGCTGCCATCCAAATCCAGACGATATAAGCTTCCAATCTTAGGCATATTTTCAACGTCTGGTTCAACAGGGCCCATAGTTCCTGCATGTAATATTTTTCCATTGCAATTATCATGCAAACCATATGCATTTTATTTACATAGTAAACTTAGCATCTATATTTCTGACAGCATAATATTTACCTGCCCAAACCCTTCCCTGGGGGTCACATTTGCCGTCATTGAAGCGTGTCTGCAGTCCATGGTCCACCTCGTGAAGTTTGGTCACTTTTTTGGAGTCCCAGTCCACGTGGACCAGACAACGTCCTACTCCAGCGATCAGTCCCCCTTTTCTGGCGGGAACAACGAATCCTACTGTATCATCTGTAAAATGGAAATTTTAAAGTCCATAAACAGAGGTCTCGTGAAACTGAGCATTTGGGGGGATACAATAATTTCCTAAAAGATATCAAGGGTGATTTCCGACTTGAAAACGGTCTAACAAAAAAAAAAGATAGGTAGATTCCCACCCCCCTACCCTTCTCACTTTTCCATCCGCTGGATTTCCTTTGATAGGACTTAATTTGCTTTTTTTCAGATACAGGTAAATATCAGTATCTCGAACATGGGATATCCCGAATACCCAGTTTATGTCGAAGTCGGCCGCCGGTCCCGGCCGTTTTCCCTATATAAACGATTTAAAAACTCCTGATATCTCGAATACGGTTATCTCGAATACCCAGCTTGTGTCGAAGTATTTTGACCGTCCCAATAACATATTTTACCTGGGTTATCTCGAAGTGACGTCTGCTAATCAGACCCGCATGTCTTTTCCTCGTTATTCCCGCCCGTTGCAAAATACACCTTTTTTAAGAATGACAGTCGATAAGCTCCACGCTTAGCCAGTGCAGCTATCGATGACGCGGTATTTGTTATATTGATAAAACAAACACGTTTACAGCTCCCAAAAATAGCACCCCGCACAATACCGATGATATGATTAATGATGCACGCTACTCATAAAACAAACAAGTCCACAGGCACCCAAATACCAAATAAGTGCAGCGTTAATTATCATTATCATGTTTAATAACACAAGCCGTATAATCAATTCAATTCAATTCAATTTATTATCCTTGAGCTTTACAACTCATCGGAATACAAATTATAATACATATAAAATTATAAACAAATGTGCAATGTGCAGTAAGTGAGTGACATATTAAGACAATATAATCATGTACATATCATAAAATATGAATGAACATAAATGTATGTTAAGTAGCTTAAACTGTAGTATTATTACAATGCTGCACTCTCATTTTGAAAGCGCTAGACAAATATTTACTTAAATTATTGAGTTCCTTTATATTGTTAACACTTAAAAGTTTAACTAGTTTAAAACACTTGGTTTTTTGTAATAAAAACTCTTTATATATTTCTTTCGTAATTCAACGTAAAAAGGACATATGAGTATAAAGTGGAACTCATCTTCTAAATCTTTTTTATTACAATGATTGCAAAATCTTTCATTTCTTGGCACCTTGTTGTGTCGACCTTTTTCAATATTTAAAGAGTGTGATGAAGTTCGAAAAATACTTATAAATTTTTTTGAAATATAATTAATCGGTCTCCTAAGTTTGCAAACAAAAATTATCCACAAGGTGTTGATATAACATACTCTTCGGAGATGTCGAAAAAGATGACATCAAACTTTGTTTATAAATATCTAATATTCTACATTCAATTGTCTTGTAGGTTTTACATTGATTAGAACAAGTTTCGTCAAACAAATATTTTAGACCCATGCTTGACAACTCGCTTTGTATGGAAACCATCCAGTTATCGTTATTGACAAGCATGCTTTCGTATGCCTCGATTATAATCGATATCGATGCATGATAAAAAAGAACTTTTACTAAACGAAAAATATACCGAAAAACTATTTAATAACACACACTAAATCATGCTAAATTACCAACCCGCTGATTTAAATCCAATGAATTTTAAACAATTAAGAAATTTGTCTCCGGCTATAAAAGAAGGTACAAAATTCTGTACATCAGTCAACAACAAGTCTCAACACAGCACATACAAACTCCCTGCTACTCCCGGACTGAAGCGCACGCTAAAGCACCACACCATAGAAACAAAGTTTTAAGCCATTGTCGATGTAGAAAGAAGCGTAGAAAGATAAGCGGCCATCGCCAAGAAATACGAGATCCCCCCAAACACCCTGTCAAAGTAGATAAAGAATGCCCAAAAGATCAAAGACGCCAATGAGCAGACCACCTTCGGACTCCAGAGGAAGAAAACGAGGACTAATGACGCTATCTTTCATTGTCTAATAAAATACTTGTACATATACATATGTACATATAGTTCAGGACAAAGTTGGGTTCAATCTACTTGAACCAAGAATACATGTTATGCGAATGAAATGAACATTGCTTTCTGATTTCTCAGGAAATTATGAAACGCAAGATGCCCGAAAATCGCTTGCAATGAGTAAAACGATCGTAAATTATACTTGGGGTTTACTAATGATAAGGCAGTATAGATATATCCTGTAGTATTATATATTTGTTTTAAATTGCATACCTAGCTGAATAGTACTGTTCTCTTTAGTCTCTGGGCAATATCTATGAATGGCGTTTTCTTGAATGTCCACATACAGAAAGTCATTGGTGACATCATCCCAATGGGGGCCTTCTCCAACTGATTTTGCCGCATTTTTGATCACACATTCAACAGCCATTTTAAAATCTTTCGTCCAAGGTTAAATTTAGCTAAAACTATTTGCTTATCTGACGAACTAAGTGTGTCAAGCACTAATCTAACAAGATATAGCTCGCTACGATCTGAAATGCATCGCAGCATTGATATGTAGTTGAACAAAGAGTCTGTTTATATCATACATGTAAGTCGTGGGCACGGATTGAAAATAAACACCCATGCAACTGTTTTTTTTGCATGTGTGACCACATATTCGACAGCCATGATGAAACTTTTGTCAAAGGGAAACGTTGACTCTTATCAGAATAGCCATGCAAGACTGATTTCTAACTGACTTAACAGTTGCATAAAAATGTGCAAGGCCTGCACTGATATATCTTTCAAACTGGATAATGTGCACATAGGCACACATTATCAATGGGAAAGCAGGAAACTTGCCTGCCTCTACGTAATAGGAATCTTTTTATTAAGGGTCGCCAGAAGGCGGTCCGTTATGAGTCAGCCCGCGCCCCCCCCCCCCCCCCCCCCAAATGTATACAGTCCAAGATATGATCGCACGCACACGTGCATTTTCTCTTTTTGTGCCTTGAAATTTGTGTCTGATATACATGTAACTATTCAAATGTCAATTTGCTTTCTTCCAGGATAATTGTTTGATTTTTCAGGTTCGTATATTAACACATTTTTCGCTGCTGGAGGGTCTATTTTGTGTATCCATTCACGGTTGTACAAACAGAAACTTCGTTCCGTTGACACATTTTTCGCTCAAAAACATAACTTTTTGAAGAAAAAAAGATATAATATCTATTAAAATATATAACAACAACACTTTTTTTCTCTCGCGTCATGCTTTTTTTCTACATGGTTATTAATATAACTATATTAAATTGATAAATATCAAATTACCGGTAGATAATTTTTTAAAAATTTTAATAATCCTCTTTAGGCAACTTTGATTTGACGTAGACGAAAAATGCGTAATACCGCTTATAGTCCTTTCTGTGAACCCGAAAAGCTTGTGTGGATATCAACCGTGGCAGTAACTCTCGAGGCTGGATAATATAACCATGTCGAGAACACTTGAAAATAATATGGTTATCATATACTTTCAAGACATTTTATCATTGCATGTATCCTACCTATCCGCTTCGTGCCTTGTGGCAACATAAGGTATCAACAGAACGACTCCATCAATCTCTGTCTGCAGCCGCAACCCTCGCCTCAACCCAGGAACTCCATTCACTTTCCTTTCTCTCCTTCTTGACTGTTCTTCTCCACGTTGTTTTGGGTCTACCTCTCTTTCTTCTGCCTTAAGGTGTCCAGAAAAGGGCTATGTTGCAATCGTTGTTGTGGTCTTTTCTGAGGATATGGCCTATGGATTTTCTTCTGTATTTAATTTTTTGGCTCAGTGGTCTCATGTTCGATAGTCGTAGTATTTCTTGTGTGTGTGTTGTTATTTTGTCCTGCCATTTGATCTTAAGAATTCGTCTTAGGCCGTTATTCTAAAATACATCTATTCTTTTTTTGTCCTCTTTGTTCATTTTCCACGCTTCACATCCCATGGGTACCAATTGTGCCCCATTGTTAGCAGACCTATTTTTGTATTCTTATTAAGCAGAATTTATTCAAAAACTTGTACGTGAAAAAAAAATAAATCACTCGCTGTGGCCTTCAACTCAACATTTAGGTATATCGACGACGTACATGTATTATCAATGAACAATTGTAATTTCCATACTTACGTCGACTCGATATATCCCAGTGAACTTGAAATAAAAGATACCACAGAGTCAGCGTCATCTGTTTCATATTTGGATATTTTACTGGAAATGGACATTGATGGTAACCTTAACAACAAAACTTAATGATAAACGCGATGACTTCAATTTTTCTATAGTCAACTTTCCTTACTTATGTAGCAATATACCTTCATTACCTGCATATGGTGTTTTTGTCTCTCAGTTAATTAGTTTCTAAGACGAGGCAAGCTACTGACAAACAAGTTGATAAAACAGGACTATCAACAGTCTCGTTTAAAGTCATCTTTTCGTAAGTTCTATGGTCGATACAACGCCCTTGTCAGCAAATACAATCTTCCACTGGGTCGCATGCTGACTGACGTTTTTCATACTAATTGTTAGACCATAATTAGTTACCTAATTATCTATGGACTTTTGCGGGTTTTTTTTATTTTCCCGATTACGACAAAGAGCACACGGCGGGTGTGACCGGTCAGCAGAGGATGCTCACTCCTCCATGGCATCTGATCCTGCCTCTGAGGTTTTCCAGAGGTCCGTGATTGCTCTGCTCTCGACTGTTGATTGAATTCCGAATTGTCCACGGAGTTTTCTCCGTTTTCCCCGATTATGATATTTTCCCAAAATTACGACATTTTTCCCGATAATGACATTTTTACCGATATGACATTGGGCGCACGGCGGGTGTGGTCGGTCGGCAGAGGATGGCACCTGATCCTACCTCTATCTTGAAGGTCCGTGTTGCTCTGCTTTGAATTTGTATTTCGTTTTATGGATTTTTGAGATGGCTGACTGTTTGTTATTGTCATTTTTTTATCCGTACATTAGCACTGGAGTGAGTATTGTCTTGTATAATCTTCTTTTTGTTTTCTTGCTGATGTTGTTGGAATTCCATATCTTCTTAAGTTTTGTAAAAGCTGATCTTGCTTTTGAAACTCTACCTATCATATCCTCTATACCTCCTCCTTGGAATGTTTTGAAGCCATTGCACCAGGGTATGCAAATTTGTTCACATCTTTTGATTCTATGTTGCTTATCTTTATTGGTTGGTTTTGTTTTGAGTTTATTCTCACGATTTTACTTTTATTGGCATTTATCTGTAACCCTATTCTTTTAGCAGTTTGCACTAATTTTTCTGTTTTTTCTTGATTGTGTCTTTGGGTTGAGCTTAATAACGCAGTGTCATCAGCAAAATCTAAGTCATCAAGCTTTGATGTGAAGTTCCATGTGATGCCTCTTTCTCTATCTTCTACTGTCTTTCTCATCACCCAGTCCAGTGCAACAAGGAACAGTAATTCAGACATGTTACAACCCTGCATGACTCCAGTCTTTATTTCAAACCAGTCCGATCTTTCACGCCCATCTATTGCAGCACAGTTGAATCCGTCATAAAATTGCTTCAATATTGTAGTGATTTTTGGTGGAATTCCATAGCTTTTCAGGATGTTCCATAACCTTTCTCTTTGTATTGAGTCGAATGCTTTTTTTCTAAGTCAATTAAGTTGATATATAAAGTAGCTTGCCATTTATTCACTTGCTCAATGATGTTACGTAGGATGAGTATTTGTTCTGTTGTCCCTCTGCCTGACCTAAAACCTGCCTGTTCTTTTCTTAGTTCATCATCTATACCATCTGTTATTATATCTGTCAGTATCCTTTCAAGAATCTTGCTCATCACTGGTAGTAAAGTGATCCCTCTCCAATTTTTGCATTCTGTTAGATTTCCTTTCTTTGGCAATTTGATTATCAGGCCCTTTTTCCAGTTTGTTGGTATTTGCTCGTTGTTCCAAATGTTGCTGAACAGTTCTTTGATTTTGTTAGAGCTCGATTTGACATCTGCTTTTAAAAATCCTGCAGTAATATTGTCAATTCCAAGTGCTTTTCTATTTTTTAATTTTCTAATTGCATTTTTGATCTCCAGTATGGATGGTTTTTCGCAGTTGATCTCACATATCTCATCTGTCTCTTCAACATCAACAGCATTGTCTGGTACCTCTCTTTTCAATACCTTACAAAAGTGCTGTTTCCATCTTTCTTGTTGTTCTGTACTACTTGTAATAAGTCGTCCTTTTACATCGAAAATGTCTGATTTTTTATTTTTGGGGGGGGGGGGGTTCACTACTCAACATTTTGGTGATGTTATATAGTGTTGTTTGCAGCATTTGCCGCCTCATCTAATATGTTATTAATCCATTGTCCTTTGTCTTGTGTCTGCTTCTTAACTTCTCTGTCTTTTGCTTTGTACTGTTCTTTTATATGAACTTTCCTTCTCTCTGATCTTGTTTCTATCACCTGTCCGTGGATACAAGCTCTTTCATCTATAAGTTTTCATGACAGTTCACTCATCCAGGGTATTTTCTTCTTTTTTCTTTTTCCAAGTACTTCTTCTGCAGCTTCAATGAATGCCTGCTCTATATTATTACATATTTTGTTCACTCGAGCTGGTATTTTCATCGCTGTCCAATAGATTTTCTAATTCATTATACTTGTTGGTGACTTAGACATTATATTTTTCTTTATATGATAGTATTTTCAGTTTTTCAGTGTTAAATCTCTTGCTTCGGCTTTCTTGTGCTTGTGTCGGCGCTTCATAGTTTAAGTTTTAAGATGGTACGAACGAGATAGTGATCACTTCCAATATCAACCGAGCGTAGTACTCTTGTGTCTAGTAAGGAGTTTCTGAATCTTTTGTTCACAAGTGTGTGGTCGATCTGATTTTAACTCCTTCCGTCTGGAGATATCCGTGTTATCTTATGGATCTCTTTATGTTGGGAACATTGATCCAGTTATCACTAGTTCGTTATTATGGCATGTGTTCCATAGCCTCTCGCCGTTGTCGTTCCTATCACCAATAGCATACTTTCCCATAACTCTTTCGCAGTACTGGTTGTCTCTTCCGATCTTTGCATTCATCTCTCCTGTGATTATTAGCAGGTCGTGGCTGTGTACTTTATCAATTATACTCTTTAGTTGTGTATAGAAATTATAACCTGTTTGTTGGTCTTCTGCTGCGTCAGTTGGTGCATAGATATGGAGGATTTTCAGTTTTACGTATTTAGAAAAGAATCTAGCTTTTATCAGTCTTTCAGATATTGGTGTCCAGTCTTTTATAGCTTTTTCTTCATGTTTAGAGAGTACTAATCCAACAACTTCTCGATGTATGTCATCTTCTCTTCCTGAGTATAGTATTGTTTCTCCTTATGCTATTCTGAGTTTTTTTGACCAGTCCAATGAGTTTCACTTATACCCATGATATCAAGGTTGAATTGATTTTGTGTTCTGGCAGCTATGATTTCTTCCTTGATAGAGAGTTCTTACAATCCAATTTTCTATCCTCATTTTCTACTTTGGGTGTACCAGTGCCCCATTCAGCATGTGAGATTCCTTTTGGCTTTCGCCCATTTGCGTCATTTCCATTCTTTTTGAATCGGGGGACATCCCTCTAGGGGGGTTGCCCCGAATACTGTAAACATACTACATTTGGCTGTGTATTCTATTTAACGTTTTTGGCGGAATGCGGCTTCCACTAAATCAAGTACATCTCTAAATGCCATGCATATATGTATAAGAATAGTCACTTTCAGAAATAGGCTAATTCAAATCTCCGCCAACTTGTTCAAAAACTTATTTCCGCTAGATATCGTACACGCCAAATATAATACGTTTGCAACCCCCCCTAGAGGGAGGGAGGGCTCCCCCACCTCTGCCATCCGGGGTACACGCCTCTACGTCGTGTAGCCCCAGCGCGAGGGTACATCTATTTAGTATTAGATAAGAATTTTGATATTCAAAACATTTCTAAACATTGTGTCTGATGATGTTAAACAAAACTATTGAAACCATTAAAGCTGCATGGTCCGATTTTTTTGGCTATCATAGTATCAAATAATTTTCTATACAAACCAATTATCTTAGAAAGTTATAAACTTTCGCCTAATTACACCTGCGGAATCGGTCTCCTTTCAAAGTTAGAAATATTCAAAGTAAATGAAAATAATTTCTCTTTGGGCAAACAAAAAAAGAAACCAAAATGCATTATAGGAATGTTTAGGAAAGGGAACCGTTTAGTTTCGTCCCCCGAATGTTTGGGTTTTTTCAACCCGCATGTTATGCATCGATTGTAAACAAAACAAACTTTAGAAATAATAGTGAACAAAATGTTTATTTTTTATTTGCCAGAACATTACTCAAATTTAGACTATACTGAAAGCGAAGTTAAAGGTGTAATTACAATCATCCCCGCCTCGATGCCAGGGTCGAATTTTGATATGAGGCGAAATAACGCGATACCCTTTTTATGTCGTTTGTTTTGTAAAAGAAATTTTGTACATTATTTTTTCATTGAAATATGGCTTAATTGACCGGGAAAACTACTGTAATGTCTATTATTATACACATATTTAGCTTAACCATCGTTTAAAAGCGTACACAAAATTTGATATAAAATCAGACCAAGCAGCTTTAACTTGGTTAATTTTCTTTTGTATATTCTTTATTATGATAAATTAAAAAGTTGCAAATACTATAGAGTAACATGTCAAAATTTTTATTGCATTGTAATACTTGTATTTTTTTTCTACTGCAAATATATAAAAAGAGGCCAATGTGCCACAACGCTCACCAGAACAACAATATCAGCTTTAGGTGGAATAGCACATCATCACAAAATGGCTGACCTCTGAGCGAAACGACATTTCGTTTTATTAAAAGGATTTTATCGACGGCAACATGTAAATTACTCCATAGCCGAGTGGATAAAGTGTCGGGCTTGTGATTCGTACATCCCGAGTTCGAATCCCGCAGGTGCTTTTGTTGTTACTTACTGAATTGAATTTTTTAGATATTCATTTTTTATCAACAAGCTGCATTTTTTTGCTTATTTGACATATGTTACAGTTAATTTATCATAATATCTTTCATAATCAAATAATTTACTGTTAATTTGAGTGACCTGTTCCAGGTGTGTTATTCCACCTTAACGGAGTCAAATTACACAATATCTGGACAATGTAGTATAACACATGTAGATCATTTTCCCCTTGGACATTCTTATGTTTATAATCGGGTCCCAGTCATATCACATGTTGAGCATCGCAGTTATCAACAAGATCCTAGGCAATTGTTTATACATGGAAAATAAACCTACATTAAACTTTGAACCCCTTGTGAGGCCCAAGAATCGTCCGTCCAGGGGCTAAAATTTTAAAGAATCAGCAATTTGTCAAAATGCTTGCATATATAAGTTCAACCATATATTATAACATTTCAGTTTTATGGCGTGTACTTTATTAAAAAAACTTGTGCTGTATATTCTATATCTTGTGATGTATATTCAAAATCTTGTGATGTATATTCAAAATCATGTGATGTATGTTCGAAATCTTGTGATGTATATTTGAAATCTTGTGATGTATATTTTATATCTTGTGATGTATGTTCGAAATCTTGTGATGTATATTTGAAATCTTGTGATGTATATTCGATAATCTTGTGATGTAAATTTTATAATTTTGTGATGTTTATTCAAAATCTTGTGATGTATGTTCGAAATATTGTGATGTATAATCTATATCTTGTGATGTACATTCTATAATCTTGTGATGTATGTTTTATAAATCTTGATATATGTTCTATAAATCTTGATATATGTGCAATAATTGCATTGTATTACTGTAGATTTTGAATATACATCTCAAATTTTCTTTTGACAGACGGACAGACGGACGACAGACAAAATGTGATCAGGAAAGCTCACTTGAGCTTTCCGCTTAAAATTTAGGCTTTTTTGTTAAGGGCTCTAATTTCTCCCTCGTAGACATGAGCTTTTCGTCCTTTCACTCCTAGCTGAGACAACGGGTATTTCTTGAGTTCTTCTGGCGAAACTTCATGCGCCGAACTGGTGACATAAAGTTCGTCTAAATTCTTCCCTTAAAAGCAGCAAAAAGTGATTCTTAAAGCAGAAGGAATGTTGATACACTGTAGTTTGTGTCAAATGTCAGATTGGAATTAATTTGGTGTTTTGTAATGACTATTGCTGGATTTAATTTTAATTAATTAAGAAAGACCTTCCCTCGGATAGATAATAGGATAGGAATCAGACAACGCTATACGGATCCGCTTGTAAAGGTCTTTATACATTCTGAGAGGTTCACGCACGCACGCACACCCACCCACCCACCCAGCAAAAAAATTTAAGCTCTGTAAATAATAAATTAACCTTATTTATACTCAAATTATGTGAAAACAATTAGTACCATTAAATTCTTCATGCAATTTACTACTGATCTTGCCTCTGATAGTCTTTAAAACACCATCGCCAGCCCTGTATAGTGAAGTAGTGCAGTTTGTTTATATGTAAAAATGGCGACTCTCGACTTCATTTTCCGAGGTCGGTGGTGTGTTACGGATAACGTCTGAGGCAAGTAAAGAGGCGATATCAGTAGTATATTGTATGAAGAATTTAATGGTACTAATTGTTTTCACAGAATTTGCGTATAAATAAGGTTAATAAGTCCAAAACTTGCGGAAGTTTTTGTGCGCAATAAATATTTTTTTTCAATGGGTGGCACTGTACCTACATGTACATGTAGCTTCAAGGTCGTCCATTCGAATTTTTCAGACCGGGAGCTACAGACCTGCAGCTAGGTTTACCAATGGTAGAGCAATATAGATATATCCTGTATTATTGAATATTTGTTTAAAATTGCATACCTAGATGAATAGTACTGTTCTCCTTACTCTCTGGGCAATATCTTTGAATGGCGTTTTCTTGATGGTCCACATACAGAAGGGTATTGGTGACATCATCCCAATGGGGGCCTTCTCCAACTGATTTTGCCGCATTTTTGATTACACATTCTACAGCCATTGTAAAATCTTTCGTCCAAGGTTAAATTTAGCTAAAGCTTTTTGCTTATCTGACGAACTAAGTGTGTCAAGCACTAATCTAACAAATTATAGCCAGGGACCCTGATATAGCTCGCTGCAATCTGATATGCATCGCTGCGTTATTTTTTTTTTATGTAGTTGAGTCTGTTTGTTGTAACATAAGCCGTGTGCACGAATTGATAATAAACATCCTCTTGATTTCTACTTTTTCATCATGTAAATACATGTATGTCTGATTCAGCACGAAGGGATGTCATTTCTGTCTTTATTAATGTGGGAGTTAGAGTAACGAATATGTGATTTGTATTTATTAAAAATTCAGAATGTTAATACATCATGTATCAGTTTAATGATTTTACAAAATATGACAAAACATCAGGTACTTTACTTTTGTTCCTTTATGGAATAAATAAAGTACGAGCGAAAAAAAAATGTGATTTTTGCTAAACAGCATATACTCTTCAATACAGAGTTTATGGAGCATTAATTATGTTTTCAAAATCTGTAGAAAATGATATTCATATTGGGTTCAGACTTTAATTTCAGCTTCAGGGGAAAATGTAGGTCCAAATCTAAATACGCCTTTGAACAGTCAATAAAATCACTAAATTTTTACTTTATGTGTAAACAATTTTAATATATTATATTAAAAAGAGTGATGGGATATAATTTCCATTTTTAATTACATTTCAGGATCATGATTTAAGCATATTGAAACAAATTGCAATTGATGAATGTAAAATATATCCTACGGACAATGTTTTTGATTAATAAATAGATTAAAAAGATCTTTTTTTAATTGTTTTACTTCAATAAACATACCGTATAGGGTTTTTTAATATGATTAAAATACAATCACCAATGCTCCTAGTTTACAACAATTTAAAAAATTAAAGATTATAATTTTTAACTTTATTCATAATCTGAGCATCCATTTTCTGTCTTCATCAGTTTTCTTCGTTAATATTGCAGTAACAAGAATGTCACATTGACATCTCTAGGGGACTTCGTTTATCCCTCATAAATGTGTGCTTTACGACCCCTTACTCCCAGGCCAGTGACTCGAAACACGGACCCAGATAGCGGATATTTCTCAAATTCTTCAGACGAAACTTCATATGCTGAAGAGGTGACATAAAGCTCATCTAAATTCTTCCCGCCAAAACAACAGGAAGTGATTCTCGAAGCCGATGGGATTTCGACAAACTGTAGCCGTTGTCCTGTAACAAAATAGCCACAATCCGAACAGTTTTTTAAGAAGCCTGTATTATTTGTTTAACTATAACTATATGTCTGGAATTAACTCTGCTGAAGACCTGTTGGGGGGACGATATAAAACTTTTGAAAATGAGAAAGCCATGCTATACCCGTTTCTGGATCGTATCTGATGACTTTGCTGGCAGCGAAACAGGCTACCCAGATCTTGTCTTCATGGTCAATGGTCATACCGTCAGGAAAACCGCAGTCATCCAATGGCTTCCCCGCATTGTCTACAATCACTCTCTGGTTGGCTGTTTAATAGATAAAGTAATTGTATTAATTTTTTTGACAAAAGGATAAACTTTTATGCTCATTGTGTATAAGGTTGTTCGATTTTACGATACTTACATATGTTTCCCGTAGATTTGTCAAAATCGAAGCCGTAGATTTGGCGCGGTGTCGAGTCAATGAAGAACATGGATTTGTTGTCCGCTGTCCACGCAAGACCATTAGAAATGCCAATATTTTTTACCATTGTATGTAAACTGCCATCCAAGTCCAGTCGATACAAGCTTCCAATCTTGGGCATACTTTCAATGGTGGGAACCATTGGACCCATCGTTCCTTCAATTTAAACTCTTTGTAATGCAGTCTTTGCTCACCATGTGCATGTTTTATTAAATTTTAACCCTTTTTTCAAACTGTGTTTCTAATATAAATATGTATGAACGCATACCTGCCCATACCCTTCCCTGGGGGTCACATTTGCCGTCATTGAAGCGTGTCTGCAGTCCATGGTCCACCTCGTGAAGTTTGGTCACTTTCTTGGAGTCCCAGTCCACATGTACCAGACAACGTCCTACTCCAGCGATCAGTCCCCCTTTTTTGGCAGGAACCACAAATCCCACATTCTCATCTGAAAAATTTATTTTTCATTTGTTCTAAGAAAAGATAGGGGAAGGTAAAGAAAGTTTGAAATGTATGACAATGCAACATTAAAATTTCACCTGGACTGATAGATGTCATGTTGTCCTTTTGTTATGAATTAATACAGATACTTGAATGTAGAAATATATCCCCGCAATTATTGGGAGAAGGGGGTTGGGTTAATACTTATTTGGGCCTGTCCGTCCGTCCGTCTGATATTCTCTCTGTATGTGACAAAATCGTTTCCAGACGGTATCTTAAAAACCTTTGAGTTTCTGCATTGAACTTTTATATCTTTACACCCTTTGTCCTAAAGGAGATCTTTATTGAATGGTCAAAGGTCATGGTCTTAAATTCCTTTATTCCCTCTGTATGTAAAACTTTTCTGTTTCTGGGTAATATCTTAAAAAGCCACTAAGCTTTGGCAATAAACTTGATACCACAACTGTTGATGGTAGGAAAGCCCATTGAGCTCTCGTGGGTAAAAAAATAAATATTTTTTTCGCGAATAAACGCATAATTTTCGCGAATAAACGCGTAAGTTTCGCGAAAAAATGCAAAACTTTCGCGAATTCCACGATATAACGCAGGACTCTCGCGAATAAACGCGTAAGTTTCGCGAATTAACGCGAAAGTGTTCAGGATGTAATCAGTTTAAAAAGAATTATAATATTTTGATTAAAAAGTAGGAGGCACACCTGCTTAACCACTTTTGAAACACGTGTTAAAAGAAATGTGAAAGACAGATGCATTACCACTTTTTTATTTTCAATTTGCAACAAAAGTACACACTATACATGATACATGTAAGGCGGTCCTCTATGGAAGGGAATTACCGCCAAAATTCTATGTATCTTGCTTTTATTCTTATTATGCTTACTTCTTTATTCTTCATTACATTTACACTTGCATGTCACTTTATTGTTTTCATATTCATGCTTATTCAATTTCACTTTGATTCTTTTTTATCCTTCATTGTTTGCTTAATTCTATGTTGCAACATTCCCTTCTTATTCGTGTAAATTCTTTCTTCTATCTCTGTTACAAAAGTGAATTCAAACACGCAAACCATAAAGCACTTTCAATAAAGACGAATACAAGTTGCATGAATTTAATGCTGCATTATGACGCCAGGCGGCAGTGTGCGCGCTACAATTGCTGCTCCCCGAAAAAAAAAACAACGTAGCTAGCTAAATGTATGATGTTTCGCACCATGACATTTCGCTCCAATGTTTATATGTTCAGATCAAGAAATGGAGGGGAGGTTTATGTACTAAGGGATAATTTATAATTTTGTTTGCCGGGGAGGGGGTCGGGGGATGGGGGGTGGTCGAGTTCTATTTTCAGTAGGTTTACTATGTGGATTTAAAAAAGTTTGAATTTTCAAGGGTGGTGGGGTGACTGGACCCCCCTCCTAAAATAAAATAAAATGTTAAGTCTGCGCATCAGTTATTTATATGAGACGATATAATCTTAAAGTTCTCATAATTAGCACCCGTATCATAATTATCATCATCGCAAGCTTGATATGGAAGTCGGTCAATTCAACTCTTCATTTAATAAAGACCAGTTGACAGGTTGACATGTATGAGGTTCATGTCTCTAAGTTACATGTATCATAGCTTAAACACTTTCAAATCTAAACATGGACATTCAGTTACATGTACATGATTTATCTTAAAATAAACAAACCTACAATAAGCATGGCTGTGAATGATACATACACATTTTTATCACTTCGAAAATTTGTGTAAATAAGAAGCATACATTATGTATGTTTTGTATTTTGGAAGAAAAAAAAAATATTTTATTTAGAACTTTATATAAGAATTGTTATCAAGATTTTGATTTAGATTTTAAACCAAAACGTATAAACAGTCATATCACATACCGTATTTTAATCTCTTTGCCTGGCTTGTTTTCGTTTACTCATTGTGTAATTAAGTCACTGATACTTTAGATTCGTTAATTTTTACCGCGTATACGTATATTTACTTCTGCGACTCCACCGTTCTGTGCGAATCGCAAGAATATAAAATCGCGTGCACCAAACTTTGTTTTCATATCACAAGTTCAAAACTTTTAGAAAAATAAGTGAGATTTTAAAACCTGCAGTTTTAAGTTTTTTAACCCGGAATTTTACGCGGATATTAATTCATTGCATTTAATCAGGGATACACAGTACTGTAGCCTAACGAGAGGTACATAGTGATTCATGCAAGTGATAATTTTCACACGTACTAGAGTACAGGAAAAGCTACTTCTAAGCATTTCGTACCCCAGTCCTTTTATTGTTTTTCAAAAACATCTTTAAATTTGGTTTAAATTTATTTCTATTTCATCTACATGTTCCACGGGTACCTCTGGACAGAACCGTGCATCACCCCACCTCTTTTCACCTCAAATGAAAATACAGTCCTGTCGACAAGTACTTATGACATGTTCCTCTTCTAAAAACCGTTCCCAATGGGAAATTCACACTTATTTAATCAACCAATAAAAAAATTAATACAAAATTATCTCTCAGACCCCCCCCCCCTATGATTTTTTTAGAACCGCGCGGAGGCATTTTACATGTATACAAAAAAAACCGTATCTGTTTGAGTCTACGTATATCGTGGCTTGTTAAAAGTTGACTATATTAACATGTATTTCATATTTCTATACTAAGCCCTTAATTTGAGATGTTTTCACTTATGCCATTTGTTAGTTTCGTTTTAATAAATCTTCGGGAGCAGCAATTGTAGCGCACACACTGCCGCCTGGCGTCATAATGCAGCATTAAATTCATGCAACTTGTATTCGTCTTTATTGAAAGTGCCTTATGGTTTGCGTGTTTGAATTCACTTTTGTAACAGAGATAGAAGAAAGAATTTACACGAATAAGAAGAGAATATTGCAACATAGAAATAAACAAACAATAAAGAATTAAAGAGAATCAAAGTGAAATTAGATAAGCATAAATATGAAAACAATAAAGTAACATGCAAGTGTAAATGTAATGAAGAATAAAGAAGTAAGCATAATAAGAATAAAAGCAAGATACATAGAATTTTGGCGGTAATTCCCTTCCATAGTCCTCTTGATAGCTCTTTACTAGTATACATGTATGTGGTACTCGCATGCAGTTAAAGAAAACAGGTAAATCACTTTGTAAGAGTTACACGTAGACGAGAACAAAATCATAGTAAAGATGTCCCTAGCTATAGATAATACTCTTGTTTATATTTACCTAAATGAATGACGTCGACAGTTCCCGTCTCAGGGTGATATCTGTGAATAGTGTTTTCAAGTATGTCCACGAAAAGAAGTGTGTTGGTGGCGTCATCCCAATGAGGACCCTCTGCAGCTGATTTTGCTGCATGTTTGACCACACATTCGACAGCCATTTTGTATTCTTTATCAAGGGGAAAATTAAAACCAGGACATCAGTAATACATGTATAGTACATGCACTAACTTATCAGACGCGATTTGTATGTCAAGAATTTTATGAACTAGATAGCTCGTCGCGAGTATAACTAGTTTTCTTGGCATTCGGTTTTTGGAACGCAGCTCGCTTTTTGCTATTCAAAATTTATTTTTCAAATTTTGGGCCTAAAATGTTTAGGGTCATATACTGGTGGTATAACAATACCACTGTGAATATATGGTGAATTGGTCATCTCTAATTTTTTAGATTCGGGTCCCCACTTATAGAACACTATCCATTATAATGGGGTTTTAAACATCGGGAACATCGATGTTTTTCACAACAAGGGTTCACAACATGGCGGAGGAAAAATAATTCCCGATTTTTTGTGGGTTTTTTTTTTTGGAGTATAAGCTCGCTATAGGGATTGATAAATATAACAAGATAAAAAACATTATGTTAGGTGTAAGACCATTTTGTAAATACGACGAGGCCATTTGAATTTTTTGAAGTGCTTTCGGGGGGGGGGGGGGGATGGAGGCATTGTTTCGTTTTATCATCAGATGTGATTAGTCCATGGTATATTTTGAAGGGGGTACAACCCCTTCCCCCTTTTAAAAATCCCCCTCCCTCAAAAATTAAACAAAAGAGAGGGGGAGAAAGGGAGAATAAAATCAACCAGATATGTGAGAAATTCCTTAATAATCTAAATACACATTTTACATCAATAAGGGGTTTGCTGTACATACATGTATGTTTGTGCATCTTTTGCTTGTAATGTCGATATTTATACGGGAAGACCAATGCAGATGCTAATTTCACGGTTTCGTTTATACCTATTCAAATCTAAAAAAAAAATTAGGAGATTCTGAATGCTTCGCTGCCTGGACCCCTGAACATAACTGGAGTTTCTATGCAGCTCCCAATCCCCCTTCCTCTGAAAAATCCTGTAAGCGAACATGTACTTCATACATCCAAATTTTCCATCACCCATCCCTACTCTTTTAAAATATTTCTTGATCCGCGTTTGTTTAAACTCAATCCTTCCTTTCTCCTATTTTTGCTGGAATGTTTTATTCGCATATATATTTTATAATTTGTGGAATTTCTGGAATCAATGACATTACTGTCGATTTATAGGCTAAATTGATCAAGGTAAGTTAAAAGCGTTATGCATATGACAGTAGCGGAATTGAAAGTTGGGGGCTAAACTTATCAAAAACTTTGGCAAGCAAAAAAAGTTAAGGTTATGTAAACTTTGCACAAAAAGTGCAGGGGGGGGGGGGGGGGGGGCTAAGCACCCACCCCCTAAACCCCACCCCCCGGTTCCGACGCCTATGCATTAATGTAAAATTTCAAACGTGTTTAGTCTGTTAAATTTATTGAAATATTTAAGATAATTATGATAAGTTTTAAATATTTGCGTAATAGTAAAATTATTTTCATTGATGATGTCTCGACCAATATAGAATGCACTCTTTTTAATAAGTCGCTAGTAGACACCGCATAAAGAGACCGATTGACCACATCCGTCCATTCAGGTTCTCTCCCAGCCATTTAGGCGCCAAAGATAGGTACTTGTACCCAGTATCCGTGGTGCAAGTGGATGAGAGTCATTGCCCCTCACCCCTGGATGGTACACCAGTATATCGCAAGTTAACTATCACCGTAAGCCTGTTCCCAATTTCAGTTGGGAGGACTGAGACAATGTAGATTAAGTGCCTCAATTGTTAAAAGTCAAAAGTTATCGCAAAAACATTGAGTGACCACATCGGGCTTGAACCACCGATCTATTTGTTAGTAGCCTAACGTCTATGTCGACTAACCCATGTGCCCATGGAAGATCCCTTCATTAAAAAAAGTATTATCATATGCAGTCAAGTAATTTTAAGCTACTAGTATTCATTATCAATAATAATTTTTAACCTATATCCTCTTTCTTATCTTTAAACTGTTTTTGTTCAGGACAAAGGTTGATAACCAGTTACTTATGTAGTATTCACTCATGAATAATTTACTCTGTCTTTACATCTTATATGAGTTAAATATCAAACAATAATGAAAGTTTATATGCCATTTATTTCCAAATCAATGTCTTCGTAATACATATCAAATACCATACAAATAAAATTATACCCTTTAGCCCCTTTCACAACTGGCGCACGAGCACTTTAAAACACTTTGCAATCGGAATTTTTTGGCTTCGCACGAGCTATCGCATACGTTGCAAGAGCTCTCGCATTCGTTGCATGCGTTTTTGTGGTCGCATCGACAAGTCTCCTAAAAAAAGTGGACATGCACACTATTCAGACGCGACCAAATGCGATCCAAATTATTGCAATGCAACGCACGAACATTAGTACGAACGTTTTACAACGTTTTGTGTACTCGCAAGAGCGATGCACGATTTTTAAATATCGTAAGATAAACCGCAGCTGTTTATGCGTGTGTTGTGCGACCACGAGACTGTTGCTCAACGTGACTCATGTAATCTTGCAACGTTTTACTATCATTGCAAGATTTATCGGTTTCAGTTTCCATGCATTGCCACTAGTATATACTGGATAAAGGGTTATTTTCGCCCCGTAATATTTTCGCTTCTACTTACGGTGTTTGCCTTATCTTGAATTCGCCCCAACAATGTTGTAGTAAAAGAGAGATGATATGAGACATTGAAATTCGCCAAGTCTGAATCCGCTAACTGACAAAAAGAGCGAAATGAGCGAAAATAAAACGGGGGCGAATAGTTCCCTTATACAGTATACGCTATACAAGTATATCTGTTTCAGGCCACAATTGATCTTGATTTTGGCTGTTGCTTTTGTCATCTTCTTGGGCGGTATCTTCTCTGGCATTCAACTTTTTCTACTGAGCGTCGGAAACGGGCGGTATATATACCCCCTCATACTCGTACGAGCATTCGTACGATGAAACGCATGATCGGACGAGCGTCGCTCGTCCTATCGCATTGGAGCGCATTCAATCGTCCGATCATCTTGTCTTTCGTGCGATCCTATCGCATTATCTTAAAACACTCGCTTTCACTGTACAACAGTCATATATAGACGCAAGATATATCGCAAGATTCAATGCGTTTACATCGCACAACGGTCGCTCTGAATCGTGCGAGTTTCGTACGAGTTCTTTTTCATATGCGATTATTTTGGCAACAGCTTACGAACCATATCTAATTTTTTTCGGTCGCACGAATATTTTGTCGCTTCTGCTCGTGCGCCAATTGTGAAAGGTGCTTAAACTATCTTTAAGGATAAAGCTTTCTCAGAATGAAAAAAAAACCCCACACACTGCTGATAATGAAAAACCATCTATTGTATGTTTTAGACCTTTGGTTGTAGTGTTATTTTTTCAATATAAAAAAGCAGGGCAATGACCCACTTTTTGAGTTAATGGCCATTGAATATATTTTACACTGATTGAGATTTTCTTAATTGTGAAAATATAACATATAATTAAACTCTTTAAAATTAGATACAGTTTATGGATGTTCGTGGTACTAAATAAAATCAACGGATTACTTTTTAAAAAAATACCCCAGTCCGAATATCCTCTATTCGTTTTCAAATCCTGAATTCCAATTCAGAATCCTTTCAACTTTTACAACCATGTTTTGAATACACTTAAAATTATTTCTAAAACATGCTCAAATGTTCCATTTTGTAATATACCTGTTATGATACTACAATGTATAAGCATACATACATAAATCCGTATTAGTTTAATCCTAGAGACCAATGGGCCTTTACGTTTACCCAGGATTCATCAGAAGATTTCTAAAGATTCATGCTTTTTCAAGGTTAAAATCTTTAGTCCGTTTGCTTGCAACATGTGAAAGAGTCAAGAAAGAAATTCTAAACAATGTACACGTATGTCCTTATTATACCAATATCCTTGACCCGGGGTTAAAGAATTTTATTTTGGAGTTATTTCCATTATTTATTTTTTTTGTTCGATGAGAAATTCTACTAAATACCAGTTCCTCTTACCTAGCTCTATATAGTTGTAGTTATTAAGTTAACATAATTTACGAAGAGTTTTTGGTCCATTTCTAACAATTTCGATGCAACACAAAAATATCTTTCGCTGCAACTACAAATAAATTGAACGCTAACCAACATCACTTTATCATATCAAATACCAATTGAAAATCCCTATGAATCCCTTTTAGGGAAATATCATAAAAAGTTGATAACACAGGATGGTATCAAGGTTGTTTATTACAAGTAAATTGTAATAACACAGTTATTGGACGCTGAGATTTACATATTTCTCCAGCCTCTCCATCTCTTTATGGGCGACTTCGATCTTCTTCTGGATGAGGGCCTCCTCCCTTCTCTGCTGAGCCAGCTTCTGTTTCTGGGACTGAACCTTTTCTTGATCGTCTGTTGAACAGAAACGATTTACAAACATCGTGTTCGCATACCAAAACGATTATCAACTGATTTTGCAGTATCAAATTAGGTAAAATGACCCCGTAACCAATCATACTGTATTAACCTACCCCTCCATTTTTCAAAATCCTCTTTCTTGAGCTCTGTCAATCTACGCGGTGGCATCTTTGGTTCCTCCTCGGAGACAAACGTCACACCGAAGGCCAGTCCACCTTTCTTCTCCGTCACCTCCTCAGTGACCATTGCACGGCGCACCTTCTCGTACACCTCCGCCTCCTCCTTCATCACTCCCACTTTGTTTTTTTTTCGCAAAACAACTTTGCAACAACCCCATATCGATGTACACTTTTTTAAACCGTATCAATCGTCGAAACTTTTGATAGCAAGACAATTGTGACGTCACAATTAGTTACCAATTATGACGTTCACATTCGGGGTGTTACACTTACGACAAATATTGCAATGTCATAAAGGATGACGTCACAATTATCTCTTCATCTATAATTTCTTGATAGAAACCGTACGGCTGTGTAGATATGGGATTGTTACAGAGTTGTTTCGCAAAAAATAACAAGGTGGGCGTGATGAAAGAGGAGGCGGAGGTGTACGAGAAGGTGCGCCGTGCAATGGTAACTGAGGATGTGACGGAGAAGAAGGGTGGACTGGCCTTCGGTCTGACGTTCGTCTCCGAGGAGGAGCCAAAGATGCCACCGCGCAGATTGACAGAGCTCAAGAAAGAGGATTTTGAAAAATGGAGGGGTAGGTTAATACAGTATGATTGCTTTGGAATCTATGTAATATTCTAGACAATCTTTCATGTGCGTGTACAAATTTGATAAATATTTTTGTTTTCTTCTTAACAGGCGATCAGGAAAAGGTTCAGTCCCAGAAACAGAAGCTGGCTCAGCAAAGAAGGGAGGAGGCCCTCATCCAGAAGAAGATCGAAGTCGCCCATAAAGAGATGGAGAGACTGGAGAAATATGTAAATCTCAGCGTCCAATAACTGTGTTATTACAATTTACTTGTAATAAACAACCTTGATCCCAAACATGTTACTCTTTTTTATTGGTTGATGTTTACTGCATGACTTCCATATGAATCGACATAGAATGAGACCATACATGTGAAAAAATGCAATATGTGGATGTCCTAAAAGAACGGTGGTGGTGTGAAAATATAGAGATTTGATCCTTCACAAAATATTTCTTTAAAAAAACCCAATCATTCAATGAATATGAAGCCATTGGTATTAATCTCACCTGATACTTTATATAGGCCACTTGTTGAAATCAGCAATGAGTTTCGGGATTTTCGTTTTAAAAGCACGCTTTAGAATTGTTAATTGTTTTCTTTGAAAATTGTACAGACTAAAGACTCTTTGACGAATTTTCACTTCTGCATAACCCGTTCACTGATCATTAAGTGTCTAGTTGATGGCAGTTAAAAACATCTGCTCATTGTCCAAAGTATTTTGATATATATAAACAACCCATGACTTCAAACTTTCAATATCACACCGGTCTGTATTTACTTAAAATGAAGTTAACACATTTTTTTATTCTTTTCGCCAGCACGCTGTACTTATGATTTTATTGTACTATGAAATAACAAATGACTACTTTTCTTTGTTTCAGTGAAACTGAAATGAAAGCATTTTTAACGAGATCATTTTGTCATGGTTGAATTACGCGTATTACAGTATTTTATCTAATGGTGCGATGAGTTGAAACTCCTTAAATGCAAGGGTTGTGGGGTTCGGGATATACTAAAGTAAAAATATAAATGGGAAAATATATACCAGTATTAAGATAAAAAAAGCTTTGTGTTAACAAATAACTAGAGCCATAGGTATTGTGGAACATATGTAACACAACGCTTGATAGTCATGCCAGTGCCGTGGACTTTGGTTGGCATTTTTTAAACTCGTCTAAGGCAGCGAAACTGTGTGTAGTGCAGCAGCACTTGTAAGGATGTACTATAAGTGTCGCTGCACTATACAAAATCTCTAGACTCCAGGGATACATGTTTATTGGTATTCCCCGACAATTTCTTCTGAGGCAAAGTTGCCAAATAAATATGCATATTTAACTTTTCTTTATATCACTTCTCATGTAAAACCAACATCTCTACTGCTCTTATAGGGCACAATTACAAGACAGAACCAATATTCATCAAGATTTCCATCTTTGAAAGCCAAGGATTTTCGGTCCACTTCGCTCCCCATTTTCCATCAAGCCAAGGGTTTTCGGTCAACTCATGGGGAGCGAAGTGGACCGAAAACCCTTGGCTTGCGAAGATGGTAGATTTTAAAAAGTGAAACATCTCAATGGCTTATCAATAAACTTTACATAGTTGTTCATTCAATGATAACAGATTTTTTATATAACAAAACAATCTGATATCAAAGTTTTGTATGAAATGAACATAATACTAGTAAACATAATATTTAATGCACCTCTCCCACGTTTTTATTGCACAGTTACACTGCCTTCATAAACATTGGCGGGAAAACCTTTGACCCCTAATCCTTTGACCCGGAAGAGGGAACCAGATAATGGAAGCTCTTTCATTTCCTCTTCCGGTGCTTCATAAGCAGACGATGTTACGTAGAGTTCGTCCAAACCCTTCCCTCCAAAACAGCACGAGGTTATTCTTGACGCTGGAAATTCCACGGACTGCATAGGCTCACCTGTTGATATGAATTGTAAAGCGTTATCAAGATTTTGTCTCTCTCTATTTCTTTCCACGTAATAGTGTCCATATACGAACAAGAAAAGCATTTAAATATATCTGATTATAATGTTCTATTCAGTTCATATATATAATAATTGAGTTTATTATATAGTACAGTGTTTTGTGTAGCATTGTGTACCTATCACAAAAATAGTAGATTTATCATGGTTCTTCTAAATTAAGCAATATACATGTAAAAACCGTTCACGGTTGTTCAATGCATGCGCACATATACAGGGGGAAATGGGTTCAAAACCCCCTTCCCCCATCCACACACAACTGGAAAATTCAAACTAATCAAATTTACATCGTAAATCTACCGCAAATAGACATCGCGTCCTCCTCCTCCTCCTCCTCTCCATGCTATCTTTGAATCCTGGGAAAAAATCTGATTATGCGCATACGTGCACATTAAGTTTGCATACACCAGAAAGTCTCTTTCTCTCTCTCTCTCTCTTTCTCTCTCTCTCTCTTTATCAACCTGTTTTCGTGCTGTACTGGACGACTTTCCTGCTAAAGAAGTTGGCGACCCAGGCGTTCCCCTCGGTGTCCAGTGTCATTCCATCCGGTAAACCAAACTCGGGTACGGATTTCCCCAAGTTGTCAAAAACCACGGCTTTGTTCCCTAGACAAAATAAAATACGCTTTCAAAGAGTGCTTTTACACAATGAAACTTTGCCTAAATATCATCTTTAAATCTGTTTTCTTATTTTTATACGGTTTTGAGATTAGGAATCACATCTG
Organism: Magallana ariakensis; assembly: GCA_020458035.1. Classification (NCBI taxonomy): domain Eukaryota; kingdom Metazoa; phylum Mollusca; class Bivalvia; order Ostreida; family Ostreidae; genus Magallana; species Magallana ariakensis. The sequence continues at coordinate 36,630,448 of CM035817.1, forward strand.
CAATGCGTTGCCAATGATAAAATACACCCTGATATATTTCAATAAATCTAGTATATTAATCGAAGTTAATCTGATTAATAAAACATTTTAAGATTTTAATTTCGATGCATATGGAAACATTGAAAATTGAAAACATTTTTTTTTTAAATCACAAAAAATACATTTATTATACCAATGCTTATTAAGGTTATCTAACCTATTTTTCCTGTGGAACCATCGAAATCAAATCTGTACATTTGTCGCGGAGTAGAATCGATATAGTACATTGTTTTTCCGTCTTTTGACCAAGCCAGTCCGTTAGAAATACCCACTTCCTGTATCATCGTCCTTAAGCTACCGTCTAAATCCAGACAATACAGACTTCCGATTTTCTTCATACTTGGAATGTCTGTTTCTATGGGTCCCATGGTTCCTATTCCAGATAAACAGATAATTGAAGAAACCCGTTGACGTAATCTACTGTCAAAAAAACTCTTCCTCCCTCATTTTATCAAAAATTTATTGGACAAGGGGGAAGATAAATTATGATATTTGAAATATCATACAGCTTCAATGTGAAGGAAAAAAGAAAAATACTTCGATAGCATATACCAAACCAAGCAAAAAAGTCTAGCTTTGTTACATGCCCATCGGAAATATTCATAATTTATCATGTCTGTACCTGCCCAGACCCTTCCCTGGGGATCACATTTGCCGTCATTGAAGCGTGTTTGTAGTCCATGGTCCACCTCGTGAAGTTTGGTCACTTTCTTAGAGTCCCAGTCCACGTGGACCAGACAACGTCCTACTCCAGCGATCAGTCCCCCTTTTTTTGCGGGAACCACAAATCCCACAGTGCTGTCTGAAGCATAATGCAAATTGTGTCAACGAGAGAGAGAGAGAGAGAGAGAGAGAGAGAGAGAGAGAGAGAGCTTTTAATTGCGTACTAAACTTTCGTGTAATCTTCCTCCTCTGCTGATTTATGCGTAATATCATAAATTAGCCAATTTGTAACAAACATTCTGAATGTACTGATTTTTTGAAAACTGTACTGCTTTCTTACTTTCGTGAGTTGCTTTAATCTACATTCACTTTTAAAATTTGTTAGCAATAGAACCGGGTTTTTTAAAAAAAAATTTCTTGTAGGTGACTCATTTAATCATACCATTGACTGAATAAAACATTGCGAACAAAATGTAGCGCATGGGCGTTTATATATGACAGCCTCTCAAGTTATTTTATAAATTATATATGTACAAATATATATATCAAATTTCTAATAAAACAGCATTTACCTAGAACAATTTTTTCGTCGTTACCACTGTCTGGGTCATATCTGTGGATAGCGTTTTCGTAAATATCTACGTATAATAGAGTCTTGGTGATGTCATCCCAATGAGGTCCCTCCCCCACCGTTTTTGCCGCATTCTGTATAACACATTCAACAGACATCTTTACACCTGATGTTGCTAGAAAATAGACGGGGGAAAAATGAAGTTTGAATTAGTTATTATACTTTCAATTGTGTATTACAATATTTCCCCTTCATGTATTCCATACAATAATTATTTATCAAAATTACCGAGTCGACGAGTACGAGTCTATCGATCATACATCAGAAATGCACAAAAACATACACGTCCCTTTACCTTATGACCTTCACCTCAAATGTTGTTCATGTACTGACCAATGGCTGAGGTGAAAAGGTCCGCCCAAGGCTCGTCCGTCTCGCGATAATTCAGGGGCATAGAGTAAAACGTGGAAGTAAGGCGGCACATAACAGTCGAAACACATTGCACCCTTTGGTTTCTGCGAACACTCAAAACTTTCATTTCCAATGCCCGTTTTATTCTGGGTTGTTTTCTGCTGTTGGGTTTTGGTTTTTTTTTTTGGGGGGGGGGGGAGGGTGTTGCTTTTTTGTTTGTTTGTTTTGTTTTTGTTTTTTTTTTTTAAGAATATTAACATAAACAACCAATATTACAGAAATTGAGATAAACGTGTATAAGACTTGCATACAAATCAAATATGAAATCCTTGCAAAGTATAAAAATGTATATACAAGTATACAACTTTTTATTTATTTACATTAACATCACACTATACTAATTCTTACAAAACAAATTTTAGTAATATGAAACTTCTGAATTTAACAATACCATAACTGTACATAATAACAAATTATATATATATATATATATATATATATATATATATATATATATATATATATATATATATATATATATATATATATGTTGTGGATATAGTACATTAAATACAATAAAAATAATATATAATACCATTATTGCCATATGAGGGAAATTTCTGTCCAGTTTCTTCGTGCATCGTCTTGTTATGTAGTATCGGTAATACAAAAGGTCTATTTACCTACGCCGTTGACACACGGTTAATGTTTTTAAAGAAAAAAGTTAATTCACGGCGTGTTTTGAAGAGTCAGTCTAGTCGGTGAGATGGTAAATGCTTATAAATCCAGCTCCATGGGAAACAGCCAATTTGGAGGAATTCCCGTCCGAAATCACGTTGATCTCTCGAGGACCGTTCACGTTAACTGCTGTGTCATAGCTTCCAAGATGTGTGCCATTAGGCGACAAGATGTGAATTTTGTTTCTCTTGCAATCCGCAACCAGGAGATGGTCCCGTCCGTCAAGAGTTGTACCGACAGGGTTCAGGAGAGGTGAGTCCGGAGTTCCATGGAAAGATCCCCGGATGGTTCCGTCTCGATAAATGAAAAGCACTCGATTCTTCTGCCAATCACACCCGGCAATAATTCCGTACTGGAAGATGTCGATGGATCGAGGGCAGATAAAGAAAGGTCTTTGTTGTATGTCGGAAGCGATTGTAAACTCGACTGTCCCGTTGCAGTTGATGATGTCAATTCTTGGCGTACCGTAAGGCTGGCATACCCCGCCGATCAGCTTAGAGCACCGCTTGTCGTACGAAATACTTGTGTAGCCAGTAAGGGTCGTGATGCGGCTTGATATTCTCATTATTTTGTCTTCAATGGCCACTTGTAGAAAAAGCCGTCCACTCGGGATGGTTACAATGAACAAGTGTCGGGCGTTTGTACTTTTGGTGTACACAATATCTGTCGGTTCTCCGCCAGAAAATACCATCACATTGTAAAGGTCACCGCTTTCATGATACAGCTTTAACTTGGAGTTCCATTTATCAACAAGAACCAGGCGATCTGGAGGAATCCAAGTTATTCCCACGACATACCCCTTGCTATCCTCTGGCAGAAGGGTAGGAAATGTTCTCTGATACTCTGCATTTTTGTAAGGGTAATTTGCAAAAGGCGAGGCAGAGGGCAAATCAACTCTCAAGTTTACTTCATCTTTAGCTATTATCCTTCCTGATTTGTTTGCTTCTACGACCCCTAGCTGTTTTGTGAAGACTTCTTCAATTTCTTGATTATACTTAAAACTCACTTCTAGCTTTGGGGGAGTTTTCAGTGAGATGGATCCCCCTATTTTAGTCAAGTGGTTATTCATTTCTTCTAGGACTTTTTTGTATGCCAGTGCTTTGGGTTGAGATTTGATGGACTGCAAAGTACATTTTTCTAAAATCTCTTCTTTGTTTTCAATTGATCTCATAACGGACTGGTTCCAGATGACGGTTTGAGAAAGTTCGAACTCTTCTTCATCCAAAGCCTGGTCTAGATCGTGCATCATAGTGGCCTCTTTTTCTTGAAGATACTTCTCAAATCGATTTTTCAGCGAAGTGATTTTTTCCCTGATATCCGCTTCTGCCTTTCTTTTGATTTTGGAGAAATCTCTTTCGTTCTTATATGCATGATAGCTGGCCTCCTCAGATCGCAGCTTTATCTTTTTCAGGCTGATTTTGACTCCGTTTTGCTGAGTTTCCAATGCTTTCAACAATTCTGGGAGGGACTCAGTTTCTACACCAGTAGTGTCGTCTTTAGTTTTTGAAAACTCAATCATACTTTTACTGAAATTGTCGTCTGGAAGCGCACCCACCTTATCTAATCCTTCTATAGCTTGATGACAGGTAGGGCATTGATTCAGGCTGTCTCTCTTTTCTGTAACACAATTGCCGCAGATAGTGTGAAGGCATGGCAAAAGTTTTGGGGACTCCAAACGACCGTGACAAAATCCGCACACCAGCAGTTCGTCCGGAATTTCCATTTCCGATCAGATCTGTTTTAAAGTTTTGAACTGGAACAAAATACCTGCGATTAAAAGACTCAAAATCAGTATTGCGCAACTGATATTTCAAATTCAGTGGGTCAAAAGCACAGTCAATCAGATCTGTTTGGTCAGATAAAATAGTATCTTAATTTATCAAAAGATTAATAAACGAGTGGAAAGAAATATTCGGCTTCCGTTGTTTACCTGTGCACACCTGGGCGAGTGGACTAATGAAATGGCATAGTGTAAATAAAGGAAAGAGCGGTCTCGTATGAAAACCTGAATGGTTTAAAATCCTACCATCTTCTATTCACTACACTGCTTTCAACACTGTTAAATGCAGTGTAACGGATAGATAACGACGGTGAAATCTTGTATGGCCAATTCTAACAAATAAAATTTAGCGAACATATGTCTTCATATATAACTCCACTAAAATGTTAGCTATGTGTAAATATTAAATTACAAGTACCAAGTTCATTGAAGCACTCTTAGCACGTGCTTACAATTTTTTTTTTCTGAGTCTCATTTTTTCGAAAACATTGTTATTTTTCATTGCAAATTCCGACAATCTTTTGCGTTTGTGTCGGAACTTTCCCTGAAACATCCTGAACTTTTTTTTATATACGCAGTAATACACTTTTCTAAATACTGACTGAGTCGTAAGTTCAAATCTAGATGGTATGAATAAAAATTTGACTTCTAGTATCCTTACAATCGACTGATCAGCGCTTCAATCCGTATCAAAATGAAAAGAAGCAAAACTGATTTTTCAAAGGACAGTTTGGGTAAAGAGGAAAGAAAGTAAATTGCCATACAAGAATTTGAAAACAGGCAATAAATACGCTCTCACCATATGGTAACCAATTTTATTTTCTGCTTAGAAGAATGCCAGGTATAAAATGGCTTGAGCAATATTGCACCTAGCAATAAAAATTTCTGGTCAAAAGCCCCACTTTCACAGTATTGTCAGGAATGGTTGCCTCTTAAAGAACGTCTGATTTAGTTTTTTTTTTAGATGTATTTACTTGGTTTTTTGTTATCTGTTCATTTTTGTTTTGTTTTTCAATTACTTTGATATTTTCTTCCAAGATTTTTGTAGACACACTTAGAATTTTGGGCATATCTTGAATATAGTAATGAACAGTTAGTAAGCGCAGCTCCTCTTAAACAGCTGGACAGAATTTCTTGAAACTATGTAGGTAGTTTAGGACATAAAGTGCAGATGTTCAAATAACCACGAAATTTTGATTCTATAATTTTAATAGGAAGTTTGGAACTTTTAAATTTAGAATTTTGTTAGGTGTTGGTAAAGACAAAAGTATAAATGTGCATACCTGCAGGAAGTTTAAATGTGATAACTTTTTTGTGAAATATAATCGTTTTAAAATAAAATTATTTTTGGTATTTAATGCATACCCTGCCATTTATTATATGCAGCTTTGTCATGTTATGGGGGAGCGTAGGGTATCTGAGCTTGCTAATTTTTCTTTCATTGAAAATTGTTTTCAAATTCGGGGGGGAGGGCGGGGGCTGCGCCCCAACCCCCTGCTAACAATACTGTGTCCCTAGCTACGTCACTGAACTTTTTAAAAATCCATTCTCTTTTTTTTTTTTAAATTTCAATGAGGAAAAAAAATCACTTTTAGGAAGTATGTGAAAATGCATAGTTCATTACACTTTCACTACGTCATTAAGCTTAAGAGTTCTAATATGTAGGAAGTCTGTGAAAAAATGCTTCTTTTATTATACTTTCATTACTTGATTAAGAGTAACTACCATCATTTTTTTTTATTTCAAATAACATAACGCAGTAATAACCTTACTTCTTTCATCTTCAATGTATAGAAATTAAATGGTAAAATTGTATACAATATTTAGACTTTTATAATGACATTTACTAGCATTTTAAAATCTAATTTCGTACTCTGTTATTTTGTAACAGTGAGAAGCGTTTCACAGGTTTTGTTTTGTTTTTTGTTTTTGTTTTTTTTTTTTGGGGGGGGGGAGGGGGGTTGTTGCATGAGGATCAAACCAAAACAACAGTAAATGTGGTAATCGTCTGAAAATGTGGTACTATATTCATCTGAAATCTTAATTTAATATGTATAAAGGTAATGATTGCTTTTACTTTTGAACGACTTTATAAAATACGATTACGGATAAATTTGAAAAATATGCTGCGTAAAAAATATGCTACGTAAACATCTTGGGACATAAATGTAGTACATGTATATCTCAAATTTGCGACAAAACCCGTTAACGTTCAATGCAACACTTTATTTTTGGATATGCATTAACCGATTTGTCAATAAAAATTTATGAAACATGTTCACTTTTATCTGAGTGAACATGTACATGTATTTACTTCCGTTGATTAAAGATGGATCGGTTCAAAACACAGGCACCTGACGTTATATATTTTTCTCATAATAAAAAAAATACCCTATATCTAATAATACACAAGGTACCCATCCCCGCCATCTTGGATTTATTTCAAACTGTCACATCAGCTGGAAGTTTTGCTTGAAACTCATCGGTAAAATTATTTTGCGATCCTCTCCGTCTCCCGATCGGTCATTCAACATCTAAACTTACAACCATTTCAACGAAAACAGTGAATTACACTTGTCATTAATAAAAATCACCCCTCAATCTCAGTCTGACTAAAGCCAGCACCAACTAATTCACAACGAAGTGAATTAGTAGGGGCTGGCTTTAGTCAGACTGCCCTCAATCTGCATCTACTGCCTTAGATATCCGACAAAAGGCTAAAGGGTGGACGGAAGTTGACATAAATTGCGTCATACTTTGGGTAATCCCTTTGGGCTAGGACATGAGGTCACTGTTTTTACAGGTATAGTTGTAGTTTGATAGTACATTTTAACAAATATGCATCGGCAGTGCCTCTCGGCTGGCAGACGAAGTTAGCAACCTTTTTGTACTATTTACATGTAATACATAGTACAAAAAGGTCGCTAACTTCGTCTGCCAGCCGAGAGGCACTGCCGATGCATATTTGTATTTGTAATACATGTATAAATAGAGGGTCTAATTTTTAAAAAATGCTTGTGTAAAGTAATATTGTGCAATAAATGTATGAATTAGATTAGAAATATGTCATACAAGGATAATTTTTTTTTTAAAGGAGTAAAGAACCGAGGGTCTATACTTGGGGGAGGGGGAAGGTCCTCAAGCACATGTGACTTCAACCAGATCCTCTAAATATGAGTTACAAAATTTCTCTATAATTAAATTTTGAATAAATTTTTCGACATGAATGTTGCAGCTTTTATTGTTGATCATGTATCATTTACTTATTCAATTTTATTATTAATCACCAAGTAGTAATTTCATAACCTAGTCAACAATTATAAATTCAAAAAGTAAAAAAATATTAAATGAAAAAGAGCATTCTTAATATGATAAAAACGTTGCTTTGGGATACGTTCGTTTAACCATTACTCAAAACGCAGTCTCTCTGAAATATCTCCGCTGCCTATCCTTCGTACACATTGGCAGGGCGCCCCCGCACCCCTAAACCCGTCACCCGGAAAACGGACCCAGTCATTGGGTAGTTTTCTCTTTCCTCTTCCGTTGATCCCTGTACGCCACACGTCACATACAGTTCATCGAAGTTTTTCCCACCAAAACAACAGGAGGTTGTTCTTTTAGCGGGAATGTCAACGGTTTTCAATTGTTTACCTGCAAAATCATAAAACAAACATTTGAATTTAGATTTGCATTTTAAGAGATTAATTTTTAAAATGTCCAATGAAAATTGATAAAATAAATAAGCACACTCGTTCATTTCACAGATGATTTTAAACTAGCTTCCTTCTCCCATGGTTTTTCTTTTTACAATAATTTCAACAAATACCCATTATAATTATTTTCTTTTGAAATTGTTCAAATTAAAAAATTCAAAATGTAGGCATTTCAAAATTTCAAAATGTAGGCATTTAGAAATGTGTCATGTTGTAAATTTTGAATTTACTGTGTGGGTGTAAATACAAAATTTACAACATGACAAATTTTGAATTTACTGGGTGGGTGTAAATACAAAAATTACAGCATGACAATTGTCATGTTGTAAATTTTGTATTTATACCCACCCAGTAAATTCAAAATTTACAACATGACAAATGCCTAACCCGTTGTTGGATCAAATTGAACTATTTTCGCGGCGCCATAACAAGCAACCCATATTTTATCCTCGGTGTCGATACACATGCCGTCTGGGTACCCCAGGGTCGGGATCGTCCCCTCTCCAAAATCTACGACCACGCGCTGGTTACCTGTGGAAGGTGAATGCAGACGTATGAAAATTGAAATGTAAAATGATATTTGTCTGACAAATGATTTTAACTGACCTTTATTATTGAAAGTCCACTCATTAGTTTAAAATTGTCCAGAAATCACACCTCATGACGAAGGCTATTGTCGTATTGATATGAATGTCATGGAATGTGTGCCAGATTTATAAATATGAAGTGTGATGGCGTCCTTTGAACACACTTCAAAACTAATCCCTAGCTTTGTTATAGTTTCCTATTAATGTTTATCCCTTATCATTATTATAATACAATATGAGTGTGTCCGACATGTTCCAATATTCCAATTTATTAAATGAATATATTTTTGCGTTGATGTTACCTTAAGTAATAAGATACATGTATATTTCCTTTGATGATTTCAAATATGTCAGAAGACATAAATATAGTACAAGTAAGAATATATACATATACATGCAAAATAGTATTATACTAACTTATGTTGCCCGTCTCACTGTCGTAGTCAAATCCGTATACTTTCCGGGGAAGTGAGTCGATGTAATACATGGTTTTGTTGTCTGCAGTCCACGCCAGACCGTTTGATATGTTAATCTTATTTACGCATGTGCGTAGAGAACCGTCAACATCCAATCGAAACAAAGATCCTCTTTCTCTCTCCGGATTGGCTGGTTCTGATTCGTATCCCATGGTACCTTGAAGAAGTTTAAGCAATGCTTCGTTCAGCAATATGCGAAATCATGTATGCATATTGCGGTATTATTACATTACTTTTCAAAGACACATGTATATTTTTTTATTATTCAAGTAACTATGATTGAGATGTAATACTGTAGCATCACTTCATTAATGCAGTTATTATTTTCTTGGTAGGTGGTATTTTAACAGTTACCCGCCCATACTCTTCCTTTCGAGTCGCATTTGCCGTCGTTAAACCGATTTTTTGTTCCTTGATCTACTTCGTGAAGTTTCGTGATCTTCCGGGAATCCCAATCGATATGAGATAGCGAGCGACCCAGACCCACAATGTAGCCCCCTTTTCTGCATGGAACAACAAACCCTACACTGTCATCTACAAATTCAGAAAAGTTGTCGGCTCTGAAATTGTTCCAAAAATACATACAACTGCGATATATTGGCATTGATGAGTGTTTTCTCAATGCTTTCGACGTATATGTCTATGCTAATTACTATAAGAAATACAACGTTTGATTATCAAGACTTTAAGACTTAACTTCATAAAGTAATTCTACTTAACATTATGATACAATAGATATCAGTAAAGCAAGCAAGGAACAAGTGCTGGTTAATTATGCATAATATCATTAAGAACTATAGGTTGTCAGGAGTGCATTTCAGATCTAGAATTGCGGACGTGATTTTTTTTTTACACAATTATTTATAATGTCAAATGTACATATATGTACCTAGGTGTATCATTTCGTCATTTCCGGTGTCTGGACTCCATCGGTGTACGTCATTGCTCAGAATGTCCACATACAACAGCGAGTTCGTCCTGTCGTCCCAGTGTGGCCCCTCCCCTATAGACTGACAGCTGTTCTTGACCACCACTTCCACAGACATTTCTAATAAAAAAAAAAACCGACAGTATTATCATCTGCTTTGTCGCGAAACAAACATTAACCAAAAGACATGATAAAAGAGAAACAATGAAAAGAAGGTGCCCGCCCATCACCACCATGTAAACAACCTTGAATGTCTGTGTTGACCAAAGCTTGGTAATCAAATGCAACAAAAATTGTTCCTCATTCCTAATTATCTCGATATTCCTGTGAAAAATGTCCTATTATCACAGACAGGCACTCAACCTACCTTGCTAGTTTTATATAAGCAAATAGTGCTAGTGATACATTTTCGAACTATATGAACTAAACGCCAAGGGATAAAACTTTGTAGTGATTTAATGCTAGCTGCATGTCTGTAGCTTCCAGTGTAAGGCTTAAAAATTCGGATGGACGACCTTAGCTCCAGGTCTGTAGCTCCCGTATGGATATATTCGGATAGATAGGTCGTCCATCCTTATTTTTTTCAGACATGGAGCTTCATACCTGTAGCTAATGATTTGGACAACAACAAAAAAAAAAACAAAAAAATAATGTACGTCCCGTGATTGAGTACGTGTGAACTTGTAAAATTACCTGGGTCCTTTTGCAAACTTGAAAATTACGCCCAGTGGTCAGTTAAAATGGTTTCCTGTATGATAAATTACACGTGCGCGGGTCAACTTGGACGTTAAAGTAAAACATGCATCGGTCAATCCACACAGCAAGGCGATGCCCTTATTTTGTTTTCCTTTGTGAAATTTACAAACATGTGCAACAAGTTTCTTACCTATTCGATCTACCCAAATCCTTAGATATAATACAAAATCCGAGATAGAGGTAAACTTACAATAAACGTTGTTCTGGACCGTTATCTCCACAGGTGAACACAGTGAACCTGCCCTAGTGTGCTAGGGCTAATGCGACGATTATCACAGAGTACATGTACTTGTAAAAGTACCGCACCACGTTCAATAGTTGTGAATAATTACCAGATTCAAAGGACTCAAACTTTGTTTCTCCTGTTATGTGATGAAAAAGTGAATACGCGAACCCAGATTTTTTTTCGGGGGTGGGGTTCCGAGGGATAATAAAAGTTTGCTTGCAGGGGAGGGGGCCGAGGCTAAAATTCGTCTTTACTATATGTGAATTTCATATTTCAAAAGTTTTAATCGTGAACCCCGACCCCTCCTCTAGAATTCAAAGGCGGATCAAGCGCCATTGCCGGTGTAACGAAGAATATTGACCGGGTTGAAAATTGAGTCGGGCTAGGAATTTTGTGGACATGGAATTGATTTCCATTCCTTCGTGGGACAAAATTAGGTGAAGAAGAACAGAATATTAGTCTTTACTGTTTGAAATTTTGGTAGCTAAAAGAAATTATGTTATTTGTTTTCAAGTGTACTAGTATAGAATACAAATTAATGGGGTTTTTTTTCCCAAAGAAGGTACATGTATGACAGTTTTTACATGTAGGTTGTACATGTATTTGACATTTTTCGATTTCAACGTGGCGGAGAGAACATCGTGTAAAACTAAGCAGTTTTAAATTTTAGCTACTTTTGATCATTTATGTTTACAAGATAACATTTATGAAGTCCCAAACCATTTTCGAACACATTGATATTTTACCGATTAAAAGTTGACACGGCAACAAATTTCGTAACATGTGAAAATCTAGGGTGTTTTTTTTCAAAACCCTTATATTTTTCTTTCATATACACTGTTCTTTTTTTCCCTGATTATTTCTTCAAAATAACTTCAGACTTTCTTATTCTTAAGTACGTGAACACAACTAAAATATTCGAGTTAAGTCAACAGCTTAATTCTATTTTCTTTTAAAATCTCTTTAAATTCAGGAGATTCTCTGGATCCCTACATTAATCTGCATGAGGTCTCTATAGGCAAGTGGCAACAGAGATTTATCCACCATTTCCATTCTTCGAAAATAAAATTTATCGACTTTTTCCTCATATCAACCTTCACATATCAAATAGGCAAATTATAAGTGAAAATTTAAAGAATTTTCAAAAGCAGGTAATTTTTTTCAACATTTTGCCCCCAAATCACCGGCCACGTACTATAAAAAAAATTTCGCTCTCCCCGTTCGAAAATTTTTGGATCCACCCTTGTAGATCCGCTCTTGGGGTGCCATCATGGCATGCGCGGTTTCAGGTTTTTTCCCCTGGAAAGGGTATCTTTTTTTTTTCCAATGATATTCATTACTATCCCTAACTTTATTCATAATAAAGTATTGATTTTATAATTATAATGGAAAACATTTAAAAATATTTAAGAATATTTCAATTTTTTATTTAAGATAGTTTCTTTAAACAAGGTTTAATTAAATTAGATTAAAAAAGCTAGATCTATTTCGCAACAATCAGTGAAAATAAATCGAGTTCGACAAACACAAAATACTTAATCCTAACCTTTTGCTCGATTCAAGATGGCGTTGGGAGACGAGGTTGTTGTCGCCGGTGAACCAGAAGAGCAGGTTTGCCACAAAAACTCAGTCAGAAATCGTTGATAATAATTGTTTTTATATTAACCAATAAAATGCCGATAGTATTTAGGTGAAACATCCATACTCTGCACAGATAACAAGGGACGACAACCCCAATGTCAAAACGTCCTTCAACTTTCTGTGTGTTCAATTGATAAATTCAAAAGGGTTTAAAACGACTGATGCACTTCATTGATACTTATATAGTTATAATATGATTAACCCAATTATTTAAGAAATAGAAGTTAATTGCGCATATGAGAAATGTACAATCGATAAACAATGGTACAGCTGTATATATGTGTTATATAATTACTCTAAAAAGAAAAAATGTTATGTTGAAATGTAATATGTTGCTAAAGCTTTTTACCATTTTGAGTTTTAAATATTTTCTATTAAATGTGTATAAAGTATGTCAATGGTTGGTTTTGCAGGAGGCAGATGCTCCTGAGGAGGAGGAAGAGGAAGATTTAGTGGTAAGACGTTGATCATTCAAGAAATACCATTAAAGATATAATGTTTTTCACAGTATAAAAAATCTATAGTACCTCTAAAGTGATATAAATTTATAAAGCAAAAAAATCAAAACTTCACATAATTGTTATATTAGCTGCAGAACTGTAGCTCTACGGGAAATTCCTGTTGACAGACCATCGAGCTACAGTTCCATCAATACAAAAAAAATATTTATTGCGCACTAAATGTTGTGCATTGTACCGTCTTGGACTCATTTACTTAATTGAGGAATATGTTCTGTGACAAATTTTGATACCAACAAATTTCTGAGGCACTTTTCTTTCTGTGGCATTACTTTACGTACCTCTGAATATTTTTAAGCACCCTCAGCCTCACCAGCCCCGTAATGTTAAATGGTGTGGTAGGTTTTCAGGTAAAAATTATGACTCTTGATCCTGACATGAATTTAACAGTTTACTATCTGAGGCCCGTTACGGTGTTTAGAAAAAGTTTGAGGCAAGTAAAGTGGCGAATCAGTAGTTGAATCTCTTGGAAATATTTTGGTGTGAAGATATTTTCTGAATATTTTCCTAAACAAGTTTCACAACAACTGTGCACAACTTTTTGTGTGCAAGAAATATGTACATTTTGTTTGTATGGACGGAACTGTAGCTCATACAGTCAACCAAAATTTTCTATAGAGCTGCAGTCGATATTATATATGTTACAATGTATTATTAAATGCAATGTACAACTTTTGGTAAACAAGCTTGCATGTAACTATACTGTCCCTAAAAGATTTGATTGGGATGGGAGACAACGTAACTGACTGTAGACTGGGATTCAAACCAGTACCCCTCAAGACTACAGCCAGGTGCTTAATTAATTGAGCTGTCAGGCATAGGTGATCAAATTGATCTGACATTCACCAATCTAAATCTGCAAGGAGATCAACCATTTGAATTTTAGAATTATTTAAAAGTATGCTTGTCAAAAATTGCTGCATTTTATGTAATTATGTGGATTTATATACAATGAAACATACAACTTTTCAATTTTTGCACTAAATTATATTCCATACTGAAAATTTGTTATAAAAGATAAATAATTTAATATGTAAGCAGTGTTACTAGGAATAGATCCAAAAAAAAACTATATGTAATTGCGGTATTATGCATTTCTTGTCCCCAAAAGTTCTATATTTCACATATGTGAAATAAAGTTCTATAAATAGCTTTAATAATAGGGTCCATGCTAGTTAAAATCATATTGAAAATAAGTATGTGAAAGGTAAATGCCCCACTGACATCATCTGTAGAAATGACATCATGAAGAATGTCTTATTTTAATAAATTAATGATTTGGAGCAAAGTATAGGTGTTTTACAAGTTTTTTGACCGGGAAACATCAAACGCATACTTGTTCCAGTACCGATACCTTTTTTACCTATAATGTGTATAATATTTTATGAACAAAAACATACTACATGTAGTATGTAAGAATTGTACATTAGCAGACCTGTTCTCTATGCTGTTCCAAAGGCAAAATATGAGGGGAAAATGACAATATTTTTTTATTTGCAAAATTGCAGGAATTGGCCCATTTTAGTGACGTCAAAGATAGACAGCTACTGGAAAATGATGATTAATATCAAGGTTGATGTGATAGTCATCCTGTCTGTGTAATGTTTTATGAAGATCTGATTTTGATAGAATACTGTTTCAAAATTGGTTAAGATAGGGGGCCTTATTGACAATATCAAATGTAGTATGGTACTTAAAATTTGTATATTTGTTGTTTCTCATTAGCCCATGGGAAAGCAGGTCAATTTCATTTCCTTGCTTTATCTGCAGTGCTGATTTCTAGATTTTCTGAGGATTCAAAAACATAAGTGCAATTTAATGTAAATTATATGAGCAGTTTATTAATGTACATTTAGTCATTAACATACACATTTATTTTCATGTAAAATGTGAAATAAATATGTATATATGCATGCATTTATAGCTTTAAGATTCTGAATCTTATCCTGCAATTTTCTGAATAAAGTAAAACTCATATTCTCATTTACAGGATCCTCAAGGAGTACTTAGAGATCAGTGTGTTGAAAAAAATGCCAAATGTCAGGAATTAAAGGATATCCTTGACAAGTGTAATGAAAGGGTAGCTGTGAATCCTGCAATTGAGGAGGAAACGTGCGAGGAGGAATTGATAGATTTTGTGCATTGTGTAGACCACTGTGTGAGTATAAACGACCATTCCACTTCAATAGTTAATGAAATATAATCTCATTAAACTGTAGTCTTTTCCAAGTTTCCAAATATTAACACTGTATTTTGATTTTATTTGAATATTAAGATGATTTTTTTGTTCCATTTGCACAGGTTTCGAAGACCCTATTTAGCAAGTTAGTGTGATTCGAGACCAATCATTATATTTAAGCTTTTAGTTAAACACTGTGTTGTCAAAGTTCTAAATGATTGTGGATTGCGTTTCCAAGAAGACCAAGTGATATCCTGTGTTGGACTTATCTAAAAGACCATCTTTGACATTGATTCCATGTTTACTTGGATTATTTCTTTCTGTATGGACTATTAAATTTATCTGAAAAGTATTGAAAATAAATTTGTAATTCTTTCATAGCTATGTCATTCTATGGTGTACTAGTATTATAGAGAAAGGTTTCTGATCAAAAAACTAAATTATGCATTGTCATAAGAACAGAATCCTGAAATTTATATAATTTAATATTTATTAGTTTGATGAGATATTGGCGCTTCTGATTGGTCGAAAAATTTCTTTGATACCTGCATCAATAAAAATTTCGCCGGATCTACTTTTCTCAACTGTTCTGATTTAACACTATTTATAGAACGGGAATTTCCAAAATAAACACTGTCAACAAAATGTAAAGTTGTGTCTGTTTAATTGTCAGCAAACAAAATACAACTTTATAAATATAACAAATTAAAAGTTTAGCCTTGAAAAATAAACAATACACAAAATTTAATTCACTAAATAGAAAATTAAGCGTCTCCTCACGATTTCGTCTGCTTGCGATCAACGATCAGCATTTACGGCGAGGCTGGCTGTTCTAATTCCAGGAATAATTATAGCGGACATACAGGCCTATACACTTCACGGTAACACTGCTGTTCATATTTGGTAACGATGAGCTTTAAATTAATACACGTACATGATCGGTCATCAGAATAAGCATCGTAAAGCAAAGCTATGGGTAGTGCATCGACTCCTTCGGTGTATTCCAAGCGGCAGATACATGTATATCATTTATAAGATTAGTACCTCACAGGCTATCTAGTTACCACAACATTTACAAAAGTCGCTCATACATACTATTATTTGTCGACATATCAACTATTTCGTCCACGATCGCGTCTCCTTGCATCCAGTTGCATATTCCAGCGATCTAACTCGCATCAAAACCAGTTTTAACGAATCTTGCTGCATAGTGAATAGCATCACAAGCCATCGCATGTAATTTCCGTTTGTTGTCAATTCAGCCGGTTCAGATTTCAACTTTCTATTTGTGTTTAATCCATTAAATTCAGCTCAATAGCCCTGCATCACATTTTGAATATTGTTGCTGTTACTGTTTTGTATTCATACGCGCGGCTTCATTTACATTATTTACATTTTTGATCAATGACACTTCACATTTTATGATTTGAAATTTTTTTATTAAATGATAAGAAATGAATTTAATAATTTTTCTATTGATCGACGTATCAAAGAAAAAATTGACCGGTAAACTTCATCAATGCGCCACTACGCGCATTGATGAGTTTTCTCTGATACGTCGATCAATAGAAAAATTATTAAATTCATTTCTTAAATAAGTTCTATATACTGAAATTATTTTAAAAAGTTAATACCCGGTACATGTATATACACTGTACATCTATCTAATAAGATGAATTCAGGTCTCTTTTTTAATGCATGGTGTTTGGATCTGATTTAAAAAAAAAAAAAAAAGGCAATGGAATGCTTATAGATATAGGGTATTTGTTTTTATTATGAGAAAAATATATGACGTCAGGTGCCTGTGGTTTTAAGGTACTTATATGCAGCTCGCGGGTTTACTACTTGTGAGAAAACCTACCCTGAACATTTGTCCGAGTGATCCATAGGTTTCAGAGTTTTAATTCTAAAATTTATTGAAGATTCGTCTGGGTGGTACATGTAATAATGTTATCGTGTTTCAAACACAGTGTCGCTGATAAAATCAGAAGTTATAACTGTAAAAGAAGCGAAGTTAATGCACACGGTTCAATTTATTTCCTGTCTAAACATGATTTTAATAGAATAGTTCCAATGCACACGCATACCTTATAGAACAAAAAGTGACAATGTATGTCACGTCTTTAAATTTTTAGCACTTGATGATTATAAATGTTTGTATTAATTAACTGCATTTAATAAAGGAATGAATTCAATATTTATTAGTTTTATACGATATAAAATGGTTTGGGGCAGTTTACGCTTTATAAACCGCGAAGCGGTTTATAAAAAAGCGTAAACTGTTCCAAACCATTTTATATCGTATAAAACTAATAAATATTTGAATTCATTGCTCATAATTTAATTTTTTGCTATTAACTGTAGATAAAAACGGTCATTTGACCCTTAAAATGACATCAAATTGTACAAAATTCAAACGTAACGTCAGGCGGATTGATACGTTTTTTGACGTTAGTCTTACTATGACGTAGGCAACATTCTTTATACGATAATAATTTAATTCTGGTTGTAACGCGGCATTTGATTGGATAGAAAAATTTAGTTAGATTTTGTATAATCTGGTTAGCACGTCACAAGACACGTCACAATGTACCAACGTCAAAAACCTATTGATCCGCTTGACGTTACGTTTGAATTTTGAACAGATTAATTCAAGGAATGAATTAAATATTTATATGTTTTATACGATATAAAATGGTTTGGGGCAGTTTACGCTTTATAAACCGCGAAGCGGTTTATAAAAAAGCGTAAACTGTTCCAAACCATTTTATATCGTATAAAACTAATAAATATTTGAATTCATTGCTTATAATTTAATTTTTTGCTATTAATTGTAGATAAAAACGGTGATTTGACCCCTAAAATGACATCAAATTGTACAAAATTCAAACGTAACGTCAGGCGGATTGATACGTTTTTTGACGTTAGTCTTACTATGACGTAGGCAACATTCTTTATACGATATAAAATGAATTTTTTAGCCAATCAGAAAGCGCGTTACAACCAAAATTAAATTATATCATTTTTAAAAGTAAAACGCACTCAATTTGTACAGTAAATCACAGAAAATTAAATTATAAGTAATGAACTCAATATTTACCCAAGTTATACTCGTATAACCTGGGTTGGAGCAGTTTACGCTTTTTAGCTTTCAGCTCAGGTGAGCTTTTCTGATCAAAATTTGTCCGTTGTCTGTCGTCGTTGGCGTTGGCGTTGTTGTCGTTGTAAACTTTTCACATTTTCATCTTCTTCTCCAGAACCACTAGGCAGATTTCAACCAAACTTGGCACAAAGCATCACTGGGTAAAGAGGATTCAAGTTTGTTCAAATGAAGGGCCACACCCTCTTTAAAGGGGAGATAATTTAGAATTATTTAAAATTTGTAGGTATTTTTAAAAATTCTTCTCAAAAACTATTAGGCCAGAAATTCTGTAACTTGTATGGAAGCATCCTCAGGTAGTGTAGATTTAAGTTTGTTCAAATCATGGTCCCCGGGGGTAGGGTGGGGCCACAATGGGGGGATGAATTTTTACAAAGGAATATATAGAGAAAATCTTTAAAAATCTTCTTCTCAAAAACTATTAGGCCAGAAAAGCTCAAATTTGAGTGGAAGCATCCTCAGATAGTGTAGATTCAAGTTTGTTTAAATCATGGTCCCCAGGGGTAGGGTGGGACCACCATGGGGGGGGTGTGTGAATTTTTACAAAGGAATATATAGAGAAAATCTTTAAAAATCTTCTTCTCAAAACCTATTAGGCCAGAAAAGCTCAAATTTGAGTGGAAACATCCTCAGATAGTGTAGATTCAAGTTTGTTCAAATCATGGTCCCCGGGGGTAGGGTCGGGCCACAATGGGGGGATGAATTTTTACATAATATATATAGAAAAAAATCTTTAAAAATCTTCTTCTCAAAAACTATTAGACCAGAAAAGCTCAAATTTGAGCGGAAGCATCCTCAGACAGTGTAGATTAAAGTTTGTTCAAATCATGGTCCCCGGGGGTAGGGTGGGGTCACAATGGGGGGATGAATTTTTACAAAGGAATATATAGAGAAAATCTTTAAAAATCTTCTTCTCAAAACCTATTAGGCCAGAAAAGCTCAAATTTGAGTGGAAACATCCTCAGATAAGGTAGATTCAAGTTTGTTTAAATCATGGTCCCCGGGGGTAGGGTCGGGCCACAATGGGGGGATGAATTTTTACATAATATATATAGAAAAAAATCTTTAAAAATCTTCTTCTCAAAAACTATTAGACCAAAAAAGCTCAAATTTGAGCGGAAGCATCCTCAGACAGTGTAGATTCAAGTTTGTTCAAATCATGGTCCCCGGGGGTAGGGTGGGGTCACAATGGGGGAGGGGGATGAATTTTTACATAGGAATATATAGAGAAAATCTTTAAAAATCTTCTTCTCAAAACCTATTGGGCCAGAAATGCTCGAATTTGAGCACAGGCATCCTCAGATAGTGTAGATTCAAGTTTGTTTAAATCATGGTCCCCGGGGGTAGGGTGGGGCCACAATTTAGGGATGAATTTTTACATAGGAATATATAGAGAAAATCTTTAAAAATCTTCTTCTCAAAAACTATTAGACCAGAAAAGCTCAAATTGGAGTGGAAGCATCCTCAGATAGTGTAGATTCAAGTTTGAGTAAATCATGGTCCCCGGGGGTAGGGTGAGGCCACAATGGAGGATGAATTTTTACATAGGAATATATAGAGAAAATCTTTAAAAATCTTCTTCTCAAAAACTATTAGGCCGGAAAAGCTCAAATTTGAGCGGAAGCATCCTCAGATAGTGTAGATTCAAGTTTGTTTAAATAATTGTCCCCGGGGGTTAGGATGGGGCCACCATGGGGTGATGAATTTTTGCATAGAAATATATAGAGAAAATCTTTAAAAATCTTCTTCTCAAAACCATTTAGGCCAGAAAAGCTCAAATTTGAGTGGAAACATCCTCAGATAGTGTAGATTCAAGTTTGTTTAAATCATGGTCCCCGGGGGTAGGGTCGGGCCGCAATGGGGGGATGAATTTTTACATAATTTATATAGAAAAAAATCTTTAAAAATCTTCTTCTCAAAAACTATTAGACCAGAAAAGCTCCAATTTGAGCGGAAGCATCCTCAGACAGTGTAGATTCAAGTTTGTTCAAATCATGGTCCCCGGGGGTAGGGTGGGGCCACAATGGGGGGGGGATGAATTTTTACATAGGAATATATAGAGAAAATCTTTAAAAATCTTCTTCTCAAAACCTATTGGGCCAGAAATGCTCGAATTTGAGCACAGGCATCCTCAGATAGTGTAGATTCAAGTTTGTATAAATCATGGTCCCCGGGGGTAGGGTGGGGCCACAATGGGGGATGAATTTTCACATAGGAATATATAGAGAAAATCTTTAAAAATCTTCTTCTCAAAAACTATTAGACCAGAAAAGCTCAAATTGGAGTGGAAGCATCCTCAGATAGTGTAGATTCAAGTTTGAGTAAATCATGGTCCCCGGGGGTAGGGTGAGGCCACAATGGAGGATGAATTTTTACATAGGAATATATAGAGAAAATCTTTAAAAATCTTCTTCTCAAAAACTATTAGGCCGGAAAAGCTCCAATTTGAGCGGAAGCATCCTCAGATAGTGTAGATTCAAGTTTGTTTAAATAATTGTCCCCGGGGGTTAGGATGGGGCCACCATGGGGTGATGAATTTTTGCATAGAAATATATAGAGAAAATCTTTAAAAATCTTCTTCTCAAAACCTATTAGGCCAGAAAAGCTCAAATTTGAGTAAAAACATCCTCAGATAGTGTAGATTCAAGTTTGTTTAAATCATGGTCCCCGGAGGTAGGGTCGGACCACAATGGGGGGATGAATTTTTACATAATATATATAGAAAAAAATCTTTAAAAATCTTCTTCTCAAAAACTATTAGACCAGAAAAGCTCCAATTTGAGCGGAAGCATCCTCAGACAGTGTAGATTCAAGTTTGTTCAAATCATGGTCCCCGGGGGTAGGGTGGGGCCACAATGGGGGGGGGATGAATTTTTACATAGGAATATATAGAGAAAATCTTTAAAAATCTTCTTCTCAAAACCTATTGGGCCAGAAATGCTCGAATTTGAGCACAGGCATCCTCAGATAGTGTAGATTCAAGTTTGTATAAATCATGGTCCCCGGGGGTAGGGTGGGGCCACAATGGGGGATGAATTTTTACATAGGAATATATAGAGAAAATCTTTAAAAATCTTCTTCTCAAAAACTATTAGACCAGAAAAGCTCCAATTTGAGCACAGGCATCCTCAGATAGTGTAGATTCAAGTTTGATTAAATCATGGTCCCCGGGGGTAGGGTGAGGCCACAATGGAGGATGAATTTTTACATAGGAATATATAGAGAAAATCTTTAAAAATCTTCTCCTTAAAAACTATTAGGCAAGAAAAGCTCAAACTTTTGTGGAGGCATCCTCAGATAGTGTAGATTCTAAGTTAGTTTACATCATGGTCCCCGGGGGTAGGGCGGGGCCACAATGGGGGGATGAATTTTGACATAGGAATATATAGAGAAAATCTTTAAAAATCTTCTCCTTAAAAACTATTAGGCCAGAAAAGCTCAAACTTTTGTGGAGGCATCCTCAGATAGTGTAGATTTAAGTTAGTTTACATCATGGTCCCCGGGGGTAGGGCGGGGCCACAATGGGGGGATGAATTTTGACATAGGAATATATAGAGAAAATCTTTAAAAATATTCTGGGAAAGTTTTCAGTCCAAAAAGTTGTAACTGGTGTGAAAGCACGGGTTGTGCAGATTAAAATTTGATCAAACCATGATTCCCTAGAGAAAAGTGGGGCCACAAAGTGGGGGGGGGGGTTATATAGGAATAGAGAAAAATCTTCTTACAGGTACAAGAACAAAAGGGGCTATGTATTTACCATAAATATATGTGGATAAAAATCGGCAGATGTTTTACATTTTTTGAGCAAGATCTACTGTACTTAGTTGTCAAGATATTTTGATTTTGATACTGTAATGCTAATTTGATCAGATATAAGGCTATTGTTGCTCAGGTGAGCGATGTGGTCCCTGGGTTATACTCGTATAACTTGGGTAGATATTGAGTTCATTTCTTAATAAAATAATATTTTTAGCCAATCAGAAAGCGCGTTACAATTAAAATTAAATTATTTTTTGATATATTTCCCTATATGTTTCCTAAGATCATTTGTCTTTACGTCGAATTCTATTGTGACGTCAGCAAAACCGCGAGCTACGTTAAGCATTTTATGACGTCACGACGTTACAAACGTCAAAGTATGTTTCGCTGCCAACGTAAATGTTTGAATTGCTAAATATGTAACGTCACAGGTATATGACGTTACGAAATTAATGACGTTATAATATATTTGCGGGGCTTTTCGCGTCAAATTAACTTAGTGACGTTTAGAGCACCTGTTTTACTTATGGTATTCTAAATAGAATTTTTAAAAAATAATACTTAATAATAAATTTAGTAAATTTCAACGGAAAAACTCAAATTGTTATCATATATACATGTACCTTTTTATTGGGTTTTGAAAATTTAACATTGAAAAAATATATCGCTGACTCATTTCTCATAATCAAATCAATATTTCTTGTACTCTATGATCATTTATCAAATTGTTCATATTGAAGCGTTTAACAAGAGCTTTGACTGTGAGCAGTTTGACTCCAGTTTTATGAAGGCTGAATCTATTCATAGTTATCTGATATGTCCGTCTAAATCTAGGGGTGCGTATTTTATCAAAAAAACAGCTTTAACATTTGTGAAAAAAATATAAAATTTTTTTTTAAAAAAATCTGATGTTGACAGTCTATGAATCACGGCTGCTACATGTAATCGATCACACGTAAGACCACCGATTATTCATAGAAAACAAAATATATCTATTTCCAGTTGTGATTTAGATTTAGATTTACATACAAAGATGGTTAGTTGACTTGATGCAAGCAATTTTTGAGAAATAGAAGAATGTGATACGATGGGTAAATGGTAATTCTTTTTCTACAATGTTACGCACAAATAAAATGCACGAATTCTGAATTAGCGTTGATTTTTGGTCTGAAGCGAGGGTCTGTAGTGCGAATATGATGTTACAATATCGGCATAAAATTGTATATTTTATTTCTAACCTTTTGTGATGTTCATCATTATTTATCAACAGCGAACACATTTTGACCTGATTTATGTTTTAGTTAGCTAAAAAACAAGGTAAATGACGACGTCAAGTTGACTATGCAAGCGCTCCTTAAGTTATGAAAGAGATTTTTGATTATGCATAAGAATAAGAAAAAAAAAGTTTTAAATGTTTGATGCCATAGATATATAAGGCCATTGCAAGTTTTTTCTTTGTTTAGCGTCCACCCAAAACTCAAAAACCTATCTTTCTATAAGGAAAAAAACCACAAACCTTAGAAAAACACACATATTTAAAGGTTTAACAAAATAAAATTAATAATATATTTTTTTCATTTTGTAACAAAAATACAAAAATAACAAATAACCACTATGGTTTCCATTTTGAATGTTTTTAATATGAATATTTGATTTCCGATTCGATTTAAAAATGCGATCCCAAGCCCGACATATGAAAAAGCGATCTAATGTTATGAAAAATGATTGTTTTTTTTTAATTTTTACATCTCAAAACCAATCCGTCCGCGGACGCTAAACATAGAAAAAAACTTGGAATGTCCTAAAGGCGTGCGAATATTGATGCGCTTTTCGTAGCGAATCAGATTAGGATTATCAATATTTGACAGCTTGTTTTGATGAGCAAACAATAGTTCATTACATCCCACCGAAAGTCAAAACACTTGTGAAATGGCTCAAATAAAACTTGTCATAGCGTGCTAATAGTTTTTTTTTCAATCTTTATACTGAACAACGCGAACAAAATGCTATACACATGAAAATAATAACGGGATTGGCGCAAACTACAACAGCGATAGGTTGTTTATTTTTAAGTTAAAAAGAAAGAAAGTATATCGAGAGCATGAAAGTGGTGTTTAGTTTAGCTAACCATTTACATGTATACGTACGTACAGTAAGTACAATGTACACTACTCAATACTACATGTAAAACATGAATGACAATAGATACATATACAATGCATGATTAATCGATATAGTTCCATGGAATACACTGCATTAAAATTTTTTTTCGGAATGAAAAAGAAACTTAAGCAAATTGGATAACCATCTTGAACTAGACTTAAAGTTCAGCGATCTGTACACACGTACGTTTTGCTGTCATAATGAAAAACTACCAAAATGATATCTTTTCATGACTAAGTCCTAACTAAAATTCACGAGGCCTATTTTTGTTAAAGCGGATGATAATTTTTTCATCTTCTAAAACATCAACACCAACCCCCCCCCCCCCTCCCAAAATAAAATAAAAACAAGGTAAAATAACCCTACATAAATAGTAACAGCTCTTTTTAAGAAATGTGTGTTTTAAATTACGGGTAATACTTACGAATAAAATGGCTTGACGAATGACTAACTATATATTAATGATTATATCTAACGTATACGGTATTGGGCAGAAAATAATTTTTCAACAAATAAGTGATCATATTTTTAAATATATCTATTCTTATACATATATATAAATTGCATTTAGAGATGTACTCGATTTAGAGGAATGGATTTCAACCAAAAAACGCTAAAAAGTATACACAGTCAAATGTAAAACGTTTACAGTAATACATGTACATTCATCCTTGAAAATAAGGATACTGTGGGCGTACTGCCTTGGAAAAAATCAATTTATGCATTAAAAAAATATGCAGGTGTTCGTGATTGCATTTGATTTGATTTTCTTCGTCCCATAAAAGTGTCATGTACACATTTTTATTTTAATGAAACTTAATTTTTGTACAGGACAGTATGAATATAACGACAATTATTGTACACAGTCCAGGTCGCAGTAAATCTTTCACTTAGTAAAAGAATTGTGTGCCTAGGTTTAGGGTAATTCTCTTAGTCAAAATTCATATTTTCAAAAGATAATATGAAATTGTAAATAATTCGAGAGTGAAGGAATTTACTCGAGTCATAAAAACGACTGAGTACATTGCGTGCAAATTCAAGCGCCTTTGATTATATGATCTCATTTTCAAACAAAGTTTTTAGCCAATCAGGCAAAGGTTTTTTTTCTATCACTCTTAACAGAGAATGTGTCAAAGAGCCTCCAAACTACACAAGTCCCTAAAAAATTAGCAGAGTTGCAAGCTTTTCATGATCCCATTTGTGGTTATATGCATTCGAATACATGTAGCAAATTTTCGAGTTTAAAATTGAATCTGCTACCGGATATTAACATCTTCTAAGCTACTCTTTGACAAACATACTGAAGAGAGGAACGTTTTTGCCGCTATTCGAGTTGATGTAAATGGTGTTCATCATAAAACGTGTGCACATGGAAGTGGTTTTTTATCCAACTTCGCAATTGGCCGTGATAGCGCCTTGTCACTAATTTCTATCACAGCAATTTTACATCTCTTCGAAACAATCCCAATCAAACGGATATACTAAATGTATATATATATATTCTGTGAATTTAAGAAAATTAATGAGCTATCGATAGAAATGACACCATTAGTCTTTTTTCTCTCTCTGAAAAAGTCAGAAATAACATGTTGCTGAAATATTGCGCTCTAAAGTATTTGATGAGAGAGAGAGAGAGAGAGAGAGAGAGAGAGAGAGAGAGAGAGAGAGAGAGAGAGAGAGAAGGGGTATGCATCGAATATAATCTATTTATGTAAAAATGTAAATATTGAGGTTAAAGAACAGTACTAGTCAAAATAATATACCACCTAGAAAAACATTTGATTTACTAAGTAACTTGATCATAATCTTTACAATAGTTGTCATGAGAACATTTGATCCTTTAAAAGTATTTCAAAATTATGTTTGCATTTAACGTATCAGTAAATAAATTTAAAAGATTTTGAATTATTTTCTCAAGGAACCCGACATTTATGAAATTGATAAAAGAAAAAGTGTTATTAAAAATATAAGTACAGTTTTACGTTTACCAATTTAACAACGAGCTGTGATAATATATAAATAGTGCCTGTTTGGGAGGGTACCAGTTGAAATTGACACCCCGAGAAAACCATTGTCAACCGACGCGAAGCGGAGGTTGACAATGGTTTTCGAGGGGTGTCAATTTCAACTGGTACCCGAGAGAAAACCATTGTCAACCGACGCGAAGCGGAGGTTGACAATGGTTTTCGAGGGGTGTCAATTTCAACTGGTACCCTCCCAAACAGGCACTATTTATTTTATTATACTGAATGTCTTAATTTTTATAGCAAATTTTACTGCTTTTATATAGAAAAGACGTGAATTCTACGGCGAACCGTACGCGCATAATTAACGCGCATGTAACAATTCGTTCTATCGGCCCGTTGCTAAGCGTGCGAGGGAGAGAGAACGGATTGTCAACTGCGTCTAAACCAATCAGATTGCAGTATTTAACATGAAAGTATAATAATAATTAAATGACAAATAGTGATTTGGGAGAAAAAAGAGTTTTTCATTTATTTTAAAGATAACAGAAATAAGCACATGTAGAAAGTTATTTAAACAATAAACTACTACACCATCATTATAATTTTTCTTATTTTCAATTGTTTTGTTTACTAGTATATGACTCCAATTTTTGTTATTATTTTTTTCCATTTTTTTGTTTTGTTTTTTTTTTTTGTTTTTTGTTTTTGTTCTTGTTCTTTGGTTTTTTTTTGTTTTTTTTTTTTGTTTTTTTTTTGTTTCTTACTTTTTTTCTTTGTTCTTAATCCTACATGAATTCCAACTTCTTAAATGTAATAACATGTTTCATGTTTTCATGTTATATTATGAACTTACTATATTCTGTAACTATTATTCTTATATAATCCAAATGTAATTGAAATATCAGTTGTAACTTTGATCCTTGGGGAGAGGACTAAAATAGGCATAGCCTGATGTCCAATCCTATTATGTATTTATTTGCATAATAAAATATTTGTTAAATTAAATAAACTACTTTACTTTCTTTGGTGATTCATGCGGGACATTACGGGTTATGTAATTTTTTTCTGCAATGATCGTTACCTTCAAAACCCACATGAATCGTCAAAGAAAGCATTTTATTGTTTATATCTAAATCTTTCTTTCTTTCTTTCTTTCTTTCTTTCTTTTAACAAATTAATAAATTGATTGTAAACAGTAAGTAAAATTCAGTAAATTACTGTTAATGTACATCAGTAAGCTAGCTCAACAAAACGGTCAAATCGGCTCCTATCATAATAATTGTAAGTTAAGTCTGACATCATCACGATTATTTCGTGCAGTCAGTGTTTTTTCTAAGGTCGCTGTAGGTTTTAACCAATCTATAAAACGGGGCGTGTATATTTTAGTCTTGTAAGTTTCTGTTGTTGTAGGTTTCGACCAATTTATAAATGAGGCGTGTTGCTGTTTCTATATGAAAATGAATGTTCTGAAGGTTGTGACACATTTAAAACATTAGCAATCCACTCAAAGCCTTTATGTTGGAAAACGATTGATCAGAATCAATACAGAAAACATTATTAAAATCATTTTTTTTACCTGTGAAATAATATATGAGAGAATCATGCAGGAGTTCTACTCTGGCAAATTGTTTGCATCACAATGTCACATTTAAAAAACATTTTTCTGTGCTGTAAATATTGCATTTGTTTGGGTGGGCGGGATATGACACCAAACAGTAGAATATGCGAGCACGCACATATGCGAGAACGCACATGTAATTTTATTATACTTTCATGTTAAATACTGAAATCTGATTGGTTTAGACGCAGTTGACAATCCGTTCTAATACCCTCAGCGTTAGCAACACACTTGGCAACGGGCCGATAGAACGAATTGTTACATGCGCGTAAATTATGCGCGTACGGTTCGTCGTATAACTCACGTCTTTTCTATATAAAAGCATTAAAAATTGCTATAAAATTAAGACATTCAGTATAATAAAATAAATAGTGCCTGTTTGGGAGGGTATCAGTTGAAATTGACACCCCTCGAAAACCATTGTCAACCTCCGCTTCGCGTCGGTTGACAATGGTTTCTCGGGGTGTCAATTTCAACTGGTACCCTCCCGAACAGGCACTATTTATATAATGTCGTCACTTACGTAAAACGACGTCATTTTAAACCGCTTCGTGTGTCTATTAGTTTCATCACTTATGATTCTAAACTGATTAACAGTGCAAAATATTTCATTTTTTAAAGTAGTTGATCATTATTTTATTCAATATACTGCTATTAGCAAGAACTCGTTCGTATCATAAATAAAATATACATATACCATGGAATCAGTTGTGTCGCAAATGTTATTTTCTTAAAATTATAACGTTACATGTAGGCCTAGTAATATTTTTTTCTATAGTTAATTTATGAAAAGATCATATATAAACCATAGAAAATGCAATCTATAATGTTTAAAATATGCATTAATTTCAGTATTGCTATCTTTAAAACCATAAATTATGTATAAAATATCTATAGTTTAAATCGGCCCAAAATCGGCCCTGTGGCACTCTACGCAACTGTGTGATCGGCCCAAAATCGGCCCCGTGGCACAGAAGTGGTTAAAAAAAATTTAATATTGTATGAAGAGAAAATAAGTAACAATTGTACATGTCTAACAATATGGACAAAAGAGAACCCAAAAAAAATTGAACTTCAAGAAAGCTGCAGCTATGCTGCTAATCGATACACTTGGAACTTTCAGTGAATCCAGAGGCGATAATAATATCCCAGAAAATATAATTGGATAAATAAAGGATATTTATAATTAAAGTAAACAATTGCAAATATCAAACTTCTCCCCAACCTTTAAATGCATCAAAGTTATTAAAGCTGCCGAGGATCTACATGTAATTAGCAAACATGGAACAAAAATGCATGGACAAAGATGGTCAAATTCGATTCCTATGTTTCCACAATTTTAGGGTATTATTAAAGTATCATGCAGGTGTGTATTTTCAAAAAGAGAAATATTTATTACTTTTGATCAACTTTTTGCACCGATATTTTATCGCATATTTACCTACATGTATATTACTTTTTAAGTATTTTTACAGTTTAAAATCAATAGATGTTTTTGAAATTCGCAAGTAATATGTTGTTAAATTGTTTTCCTGATTTCTCTTCTTTCATTAGTTATCAACTTTTTTTTTATATAATTACCGGTTAAAAAACAACTTTGACTGTATCACTCTAAAGTCTAATGTGTCAGCATTTACATTCACAATTGATGAAAATGTTATATGGGATGTAATAAGAACTGTGGGCAATAGTTTTCAAGTAAAAGGGCTGTTCATCATGCACGTGTGTAATCCTGATTTAAAAATTGATTAGCCATATTTGAACGGTGGAAAGGGGGAGGGGGTCTTCGCAACAAGTTGTTACATATTGTCTATTACTGGTACAATGTAAGTAATAAATGGTGTTGGATTATCAGGGGCGTAGCTTATGTTTGTTTGATGTGGAAGCAGTTAAGGCAGGGATTTGGGGGCCGCCCTAAGGCCCCCAATGGGTCCAGGGCGAAGCCCCCTGAAGCTGGCGAGTTTTCAGCATTTCAGACACTTAATTTTGAGTATCCAGAAAAGGGAGTTTCTTAAGGAATAAGGAATGATTCTTTGAATATTATGAAGTGATAACTTTGGTCGGGGCGTGATCAAATCTAACATAAAGCCCATCGGGCTTTATTGGATTTGAGATCACGCCCCGACCAAAATTATCACCTCATAATACTCAAAGAATCATTCCTTATTACTTATATTTATATAATTTTTAGCAATTGTAGATTAAATGTTTGAATATAAATAAGCAAACCCATCTTGAGCCCCAATTATACGCCATTTGAATTTATTGGACTGTATAGTACAAAATCGATATGTAGTGTTATCACAGGCAAAGACACTGAAACTTGTAAATATACATGTATTAAAATAACACCAGTTTTTAATCTTTAAAATGCTTACTTTATCATCATCATAAAATTAACGATAAAGGAGAAAAAGTAGTGCCTGATTTATGATGAGATTAATTTAATTTTTATCTAATAAGTCTTGTGCTTTCTCTTCTACTGGTCTATAACATTTTTGTATACAAAAAATACTCTTATAATACAAATAATAATTATATATTTAAACTTTAAGATTCCGTTTATTCTCGATAATCTATTCATAATCAGTGTCAACCTGTCACTCAGGTTATGGAATTGTATGCAAATAATAATATACAAATATCGGAAGAGCAATTTATAACTTTTTTTTTACTGCAAAAAAGGCAAGTCGTCTTTGCTTTTTCTCAGCAAAATCCGAGATAACATCTGCTACATTGACTTCGGTATCCCTGTAAATGTGTATAGTTGCTAAAGACGACATTCTTTGTCCCGTCATTGTTGACCTAGGTATGTTTTTAAGCGACGCATGACGCTAAAACAGCGTTCTGCGGTTGCTAAAGTTACAGGCATACATGCAAACATTTCCAAAGATTTGAAAATGCTATGATAAAACAAAGCGACAAGCGAAACAATAAAATCAAACTTTGTAATTGAACAAGCGTAAGACCTGCCAATCGCCCTGTTGTTCCAGATCTTCTAAAGAAGATACGACAACGTTGTATGCGGCTAAAAATGTACTCAAATGTACTCATTTTTATATTAATTTATTTGTGTTCAATAGTTATATAATATTTTAAGTATTTTTTTTTATTTGCTTTTTTTTTTTTTATTTTTTTTTTACAAAACAATGTGTTAGCACTACTGAAGAAATTAAATCGCCGAAGCGAATATTTATTAAGAGTTACATATTGTGTTAACAAAAAAAACATAATTTATCAAAATTGACCATCTAGTTTTTGCTTGATAGTCTCTTGAACATGTGTACCCCCATATTGAAAATGTAAATTTAACAAGTTGTTTTTTGCAAACTTTGGAAAAAAATGAAATGTACCAAAAAGACACAAACTAACAGTCACTTAAATTGATATGCTCAATGAAACTGTATTATACATATAAAAAGGTCGAGACTGCCAAAAAACTCATATAGTTGAGTGCAGTAGTACCCCCTCCCCCTTTCTGTCAAATACTTTCTATCCCAGTTTTTTAACATATTTATCTGTAGATTAAACCCCAATCAGTGTTATGTAGTTTTAATTACACAAGTACTTACTTATCCTCTCCTTGTCCCGGAGGACACATGAGGTCGTCAAGCTACATAAACGCAGTGTAATTGTTGGAGGAGAATGCATACAATACGTACAATTATATTACACACTCATTTACCTTTTTTACATTTCGCTGCTTTCCTTGCTTTCTCCAATCCCTCTAAACGACGGAGATGCTATATTTTAACAAATTTTCCACTTTTTGACCAAACCACAATTATTTTAAAACACTTGTTGTGTGCCAAAATTATAACCGGAAATTTAGCACGCCGTGTAAAAAAAGAACCGGATCCGAAAGACACTGGAGTTACCTTAAAACAAATTATATATTCATATAGCTGGAATGTTTACTGAAGAAACTAAATCGCCGAAGCGGGATGTGACCCGATTTTCGATCAATTGGGCGATTTTATTCATCTTGAATAGGGTACATAATTCGCGTGTCTTACTCAATGTACATTAAACAATTACTAGTCAAGTATGTGTGTTAATTCATTAGATTTCTTCCAAAACATTCGATCCAAAGTTTAATATATGTAGTTGTTACAAAACAAATTTCAAAAAATTCATTTTCTCCCCTCCCCATTGATCAGTTCATTAAAACCATCCGAGATCTCCGCCGTTACGTGAATGGTAAAGCAGGACTCCGCGCCATAATGTCTCATTCATAGATTTTGCGCGCCGATTAGTGGAGTCCAAATTGTGGTCGTTAGAATACTTCAGAGCACACCGGGTGTGCAATTTAAAATGGATCGCAGTTAGAAATGTGCTTTTTCTCCCAAACATTTTGATGCCAAATATACAAGCATTGAGAATCAAGATAATTGATTTTTAGAAATAAAATGATGTCAACATTATATGTCACGGGTACGTAAAATGACGCAAGGACTAAAACGTTATGCGTGCGGCTTTTTTTCTTCTTCTTCATAAAAACAGTTATAGTGAAAATTATAAATACCTTCACATTATTTTGTGAAAAAGGTAGCAAAAAGATAATAATAATATTAATAAAAAATAGGAATAAAAATTTAAAGATAAAATTAATGCCAAATATCCAAACTTAGCGAGTCGAATTAATTAATTTTTACGAATAAGATAATGACGACATGAGTACATGTAAAATGACGCAATGAAGTTAAACGTGATGTGACGATGAACATGTATTTTTAGTAATTGAACAGGATCTTTGACTTCTACACTACGAATTAACATTTATAAAGAACAAGAGGCCCATGGGCCACATCGCTCACCTGAACAACAGTTCCTTGTAACATTCTATTTCGTAGCATATGCTATATTTATTTTAAACTTTGAACCCCTTTCTGGGGGCTCAGTATTGGTCCGAGGTTTATGATTGGCTTTAACAATTTAGAATTTACACTATTTGAGGATCCTTGCTTAGTAATCTCACAAACTGTAGCATAATAGTTCTCAAGAAAAAATTTTAAAAACATTTCCCATATATATTTCTCTGTTAAACTTTGAACCCTTTTGTGGCCCCAGTATTAGTCCAGTGGTCACAGCTTTATTAATTTAGCATTTACATTATTCAAGGATGCTTGCATAGTAATCTCCAGGGGCGGATACAGGATTTGTAGTTAGGGGGGGGGGGCGTGGATAAAATTATTGAGGCAGGGGTCTGGGGTTTTCGTGTATTTTGAAGGTAAAACCAGGCTCAAAATAGTGGTATTTTTTTTAGTTATGTACACTTTTAAAAGATGAAATAAGCAATAAAAATAAACAAACAAGATAAAGTTTTCATTTCTTTTAATCACCAGTTGGATTTTTAAGCAACATCCGTCTTGAATTTCTGGAAACAAATATGTCAATGATTTTACTGACATCTACCTTGATGTCTTTATGTATAAACAAAAGCATAAGAGCATTAAATCGCTCTCCTCCCATCGTAGAGCGCAGATAACTCTTGATAAATCGTAAAGATGAATTGGCCCGCTCCACAGAACTGGATGTTACTGATGTTAAAAGTAGTAAATGAATAACTTTGGTGATGTTTGGAAACATGGTTCGGCATGTTCTATCGTCCAGAAGTGTCTTTGAAAGTGTGTCTGGCTGATCTGTTTGATGACTCCACATTTGCTTCCATAAGTTCAACTCTTGCAGAAATGAAGATTGGTCTGGCATGTCTGACCCAAAGCTGGTTTCTATAGCATGTAAAACTTCATGGTTCAAACGAGAGAGATTTGAAGGCACCAGACACAATGCTTGAGCACTTTGTTGAGCCAAGGTTGAAAACCGAAAGTCGAGTTGTTGTATTAAAGAATCCAAATATGGAAGGTAGGTATTTCGCTTGAAGTACTCTTTTGCTGATGACGCAGGAACATTGCTTCTTTGAGATTGCCTTGAGCATTGACGAGGGACAGTCATGACACCGTCTGTTAATTGAGCCATCTCCTCCATGCAATGGAAGACAATGTCATATTTATTATTATCTGACCTCAACCCTGATATAACCTCGCGCACATGTGCGACCATTCTGTAATCGTCCAATACATCCAAGCTGCTTCCTTGTAATTTCTTACTAAGTCCAGACATGTATCCAAAGAAATTCCGGATGGTTTGAAAGGAGGCAATAAATTGTGAATCTGACAATTTTGCTAAGAGCCCATTTGCTTCCACAACCAACTTTGCATCCCAGTTTCTTTCTCTTAACGAAATTGCTTCTAAACAGAGCAAAATTGGCTGATACATCTCTTGAAATGTTTGCAGGGTGATGTGTTTCTCTACCTATCTGGTCTCTGAAAACACCTTAAACTTCTTCTTGTCAATTTTGTTTTCAGTTCTTTCATCGTTGACTTCATCAACAGCCTTTTCCAGCCTACGCGTGCGCTTTGGTGAATATTTAAAGAATATACCCAGCTTCTTTAATGTGTCTAAACATATTTGCACTTCTTTCAATGAACAGCTTTTACTGGCAAGATTCAGATCATTACAGCTACAATAATGATATACAGCTTTAGGATATTGGTCTTTAAATCGTGCTGCACACCCAGAATGTTTTCCAGACATATTTCCAGCACCATCCATTGTTTGGGAACGACAGTAGTTCGGATCCAGACCAACTGCATTCATACACGAGATAATGGATTCACATATTGCCATTCCAGTGATTTCCTCACACTCTATAAATTCTATAAGCCCTTCAATAGGCTTCCCATTGACAACATACCGAATTACAACACCGAGCTGTTCCCAGTTACTGGCGTCAGTCACCTCATCACACTGATAGCCAAAGTATGGACCTATCGGCTGATCTCGAACCTCCTGCACAATTTTATCTTGTATGAACTTCTTAATACAGAAAAGTAGTTCATTTTGTGATGTTTTTGATATGTATGTCGCATTTGTTTTACAGGATCTCAAATGATCGTCCAACAGGTTGTCACCACAAGATGCTCGAAAAGCGAGAAGCTCTTTGAAATTCCCCATGTTTAAATTATCTTCTCTGCAAGTTTCATCATCTCGGTGACCACGTAAAGAAATGCCCTGACTGCCACAAAATATGAGTGACTCTATGATAGACGATAATATTTTTCTGTTTTTTGCTATTCTCTCTGCTCCAGTAGATCGAATTGTCATGTCAATTATGTTCCCTGGTTAAGTGTGTGTTTTCACAAAAGCATGTAATTGGGCCATGGAGGATACATGATATTCAAAAACATTATGTTGTTTTAAATCTTCACGTTCCTTCTAGTTAAAATATGGTTCTGTGATCAGTTTCTTTGGTCGTCTATGAGACATGTTTGGGAAAAGCACGCAACCAAGACAAAACAACCCATCTTTTGATTCAGAATATGTAATGAAATCAAACGTATCAAAGAGCTGTATGGTACATCGTCTGTGAATGATGCCACTGTGTCTACGTTTATCCTTATAAATGCGCGATGGAAATGTGAAATCAGCCACCGGTTTTCTGTTTTGTATGAGGGAATACTTTATTTCATCGGTAAGTAAATCTGAATTGTTCAAATATCTCGAAATGTCGGTAGCAGAACAATTTTGAAAGGGCGGATTCTGTTCGTTTGATTCTTGATGCTGATCATCCACAGGTAGGTTTGTTGTACTCGATGAATGCTGTTGACTGGGTTGAACGGGCGGATTCTGTTCGTTTGATTCTTGATGCTGATCATCCACAGGTAGGTTTGACTGCTGTTGACTGGATTGAACGGGCGGATTCCGTTTGTCATTAGGACTGTTGTGTAATGATAAACCCGTTATTTCAAATTGCACATCATTTGAGGACAAAGATTGCGCCATCTCACGGACATATATGATATATGTTCCAACTTAATTACGACGGATTTTCCATTGGGGCAACACATTCCTCTATCATCTCTGCTATGTGAATCCATAACGATAAAATTTGACATCTGATGTTTTACCCCAGTTGTTGATCCTGGTGCATTTCCGATGGTTAAAAAGAATGTGCTTGATTCCTCTATAATATGTTCTAGGGCTGTTTCCAAAGTGAAAGCAAGCGCATCATTGTTGTCTTGTGTCTGCATAATAGTGCCACACTTAGGGTTTCCCACAGATACCAGCAGCTTTCTACCTCTGATCTACATTTCTCCCTCCAACTCTTGAATAAGCATATACCCTCCATGTTGACAACGTTGGCGATAAAGTGATGTCCCCAGTTCTAAAATATGATCAACGTCGGCCGATGATTTAGGTATGTCCGAAGACAGGTATGTCAAGGCAATACAGCAGCACTGACTTCCGCCATCTACTATTTCCCCTTGGTGCTTACTTCCTTTACACAAAAGCCTATAACATATATAAAACAATTTGAAACATATTGTTACTTATACCTAATACATGTATTGGATTAAAAACAAAATATTTTAGGCATTTATGAACTCCCAAAATTAACCAGGTTATCAAAGTTACAACACTCTAATGACGTTACGGGATCCGACCCCCTATTAGCTGTTAGAAATATCTGATGCATCAAATCTTCAATATTCTTATATTAAAATAGTCTATTTACCTAGAAAAAAATTCAAAAAATATACAGCAATTAATTAATGATTGCACATAGACCATCTGGTTTTAAATGCAATTATATATTTACCTTCGATCAGCTTTTAAATATTCAGAAATTTTTGCTTGCATCGCAATAGGGAAATGAACTGCTGGGATTTCCAGTCGATTCTTGGTCGAAACCCCAAGTTCAGGGCCCTGGGGAATTTGATGCAGCCACCATAATGAAATGACCAACACTGCTTGTTTTAAACACAGTTTAATTGGTTTGTTATCAGAACCTGTCAACATGCATTAGGATCAGATGTTTATAGAGCAGCAGAATTACAGTCAGCATAGCACAGCTGGTGTATGAATGAGGTGTAACATTGAGTCAGGCATAATTATAAATAAAGTGAAACACAAAATGCTAGCTTTTCTGGCATACTCTAAAACCTGGCCTGGCCTGGCCTGGCCCTATTGGCCTGGCCTGGCCTCAAAGTTGGCCTGGCCTCACTTTTGGCCTCAAAATTGGCCTGGCCTCAAATTTTGGCCTGGCGTTAAAAATTGGCCTGGCCCCAAATTTGGCCTCTACAAAAATATTTGGCCTCAAATTTTAAAATTTCTCTTTTGCTCATTTTCTTAGATTTAGATTGAATTTTTATTGATTTCTTATAGAAATTGAAATTTCCATGCTTTTTTAAGGTTAAAGGAATAATCATATGATTTTTTCATATATATGACAAGTGACCGACTGTTTAAGTTTAATTAATTTAATCCATGTCTAAACACACAAAAAATACCTATGACATGCATGTACAGCACTGCTCTATTGTCAAGGTATAGATTATGCAAAAACCAAACCAAAAAACTAAGAGCTGCCATCCCCCATTTAAAAGTTAAACATCATTTAAAGAGACTGACCTGATTGATATCCAAAACATTTGTAAACTGGTACCGGTACATAGCATTAAATTTTTATCACTGTGTAATGCACTTTAAAATTTGCAGTTTGTTTATATTACCTGTCAACAATGATCAAGCCCAAATTTCCCTCTCCAGCAGAAATTCAATATCAATCTCTTCTGTCGCTAATCTGCTACATTGGGGTCAGATTCATTGCCTATTCTGTCATTTAACATTTCACACAGTCTAATTTAATTAATGGCATTTGTGAACGACTGCAACAATGCATCCTCGATAACTTGACTCAGTGATGGTCATTAATCATCACCACCTGATTAGAGTAGAGTTTCATGCATATGTTGTTTGTATATATTTAGGAAACAATTTTTCTCCTATGGGGAATTGTTATTGTCAGAATTTGAACAAAGCAAAACATTTTGTGACCTTTGATGTCGGTAAGAATAAACAAATATTGGCCTCTTCCATTATTTCTTTCTCAAACAAGTTGTTGATAAAAGAAGAGTTACATAGATATTGTCCGATCCTGAGAGCAGTTTGATTTAAATACATTGCCAAAAAAAATATGCCATGGTTATACAATGGCAGGGCAAAATCACATTCTTAAGTTCTTCAGAATTTAAAACTGACTGAATAAAAATCTATTAGAATGGATTACTTGACATACCTTTAGTCATAAGTATACATTGTTAGTACTATATTTTCAATTGTAACTATTATTTTTAATAGACTATCACTTTAAGACACTAAAGCCACCAAGTGAGATGTTTAATGTGCATTGAAAATAAATCAATAAATTATAAATCAATAAAATCATCAAATATGTAAAGAAATATAAAAATAAATTTGAGGCCAAAAATTTTTGTAGAGGCCAAATTTGAGGCCAGGCCAATTTTTGAGGGCAGGCCAAAATTTGGGGCCAGGCCAATTTTGAGGCCAAAAGTGAGGCCAGGCCAACTTTGAGGCCAGGCCAGGCCAATGGGGCCAGGCCAGGCCAGGCCAGGTTTTAGAGTATGCCAGCTTTTCTATGTAAAATTTACAACAGTGTCTGTCAGCTAACATCCGCGACTGTACTCGGCAATGCTCCATGACTGTACCTGCACGCTAATGTTAAAGTCGGAATATCAGAGAAATGTTTTCCGGATTATTATCCTTTTATTAAAGATATATATTTATGAATTGTTATTAGAGAAATTCAAAGATCTCTCTTCTGTATATTTACCAACAAAACAAAATGGTCTGGGGTTATCTGATCTGCTGTATAGAACGCCGTTAATTCCAATACGGAAATGAACATAAACTGTATATTAAATATAATCATTTATAATACGGAAATTAAATTTATGTATCAACGTAATCGCTAATCAAAAACAAATAAGTAAAGGTGGTTTTCACCACCGGTAAGGCTACCATAAACCAATTTCTTAATAATTAAATAAAAAGTTGATTTATTTATACATGTACAATAAGAATGCATGTGGAATAATGGAGAAAATAGTAACACTGATTATGTCTTGAACTTTAATAAGATGTGTACATTAGTACGAGTAAATTGATATTTCACCTTTAAAAAACCTATAATAAGATGCGTACATTAGTACGAGTAAACTGAGATTTAACCTTAAAAAACACCCACCGTACCTGTGGTTTACATATCCTTACTATCTGTCATTTAAACACTGAAAATTAGGGCTGGGCAATAATATCGATATTCCAATATATTGCAATACACTCTAAAAAAATATCGTATCGCAATACATTTTTTCTATACCGATATATTGGCAATATTGATAACACTCAGAATTCAGCTTCTAAATTAAGTTTTCTTAATCATATTAAAAGAAAAAATGGCCTATATTTAATACAAAACAGACATTTTAGTACTAATTCTTATTATTTGTAACCTTAAAATGAAAATAAAATTCCTAAACAAAAATAATTATTTTCTTCCTAAATTTGTTATCATATATTTATAGTGAAAAGTACATTTTAAGACAATTAAACATGGAAATTTTACTATTTTTTTCATGCAAAAAATATTGCAATACATTTCGCAATACAAATCAAAATATTGCAATATATCGCAATACGAAATTTCCAGCCAATACCCAGCCCTACTGAAACATATTTAGTATACATGACTGTACCTGTACATGTACCTAATTAACATTAATGACTGTACATGTCCATGATATGAATTCAATTCTATTATTCACATCCACCTGTACCGGTCTTAAAAAACAAATTATTAACATCTGTAACTGTACCTATGCCTCATTAAAGACGACCATGACTATACCTGTCTTATAGATGCAACATAACTTGCATCGACGACCGTACCTGCGCGTGATTAACAACATCCATGAGTGTACCTGTCCTATAAATGCATCAAAGCTTGCATCCACGACTGTACCTGTGCCTGATTCACAACATCTATGAGTGTACCTGTCGTATAAATGCATTATAACTTGCATCCACGACTGTACCTGTTCCTGATTAACAACATCCATGAGTGTACCTGTCGTATAAATACAGTATAACGTACATCAACGACTGTACCTGTGCCTGATTAACAACATCCATGAGTGTACCTGTCGAATAAATGCATTATAACGTACATCTACGACTGTACCTGTGCCTGATTCACAACATCCATGAGTGTACCTGTCCTATAAATGCATTATAACTTACATCCACGACTGTACCTGTGCCTGATTAACAACATCCATGAGTGTACCTATCCTATAAATGCATTATAACTTGCATCCACGACTGTACCTGTTCCTGATTAACAACATCCATGAGTGTACCTGTCCTATAAATGCATTATTACTTGCATCCACGACCGTACCTGCGCGTGATTAACAACATCCATGAGTGTACCTGTCCTATAAATCCATTATAACTTGCATCCACGACCGTACCTGTTCCTGATTAACAACATCCATGAGTGTACCTGTCGTATAAATACAGTATAACGTACATCCACGACTGTACCTGTGCCTGATTAACAACATCCACGACTGTACCTGCCGTATAAATGCATTATAACTTACATCCACGACTGTACCTGCGCCTGATTAACAACATTCATGACTGTACCTGTCGAATAAATGCATTATAACGTACATCCACGACTGTACCTGTGCCTGATTCACAACATCAATGAGTGTACCTGTCCTATAAATGCATTATAACTTACATCCACGACTGTACCTGTGCCTGATTAACAACATCCATGACTGTACCTGTCGAATAAATGCATTATAACGTACATCCACGACTGTACCTGTGCCTGATTCACAACATCCATGAGTGTACCTGTCCTATAAATGCATTATAACTTACATCCACGACTGTACCTGTGCTTGATTCACAACATCCATGGGTGTACCTGTCGTATAAATGCATTATAACTTACATTCACGAATGTACCTGTGCCTGATTAACAACATCCATGAGTGTACCTGTCGTATTAATGCATTATAACTTTCATTCACGACTGTACTTGTGCCTGATTTACAACATCCATGACTGTACTGTCGTATCCAGTCATGGATATTGTTGATATTCAACAAATAAAGTTAAAGATGTTATATTGTATATTTTTTTGTAAAGGACAAAACAAATTATAGCCTGTACCTGTCCTATAAATGCAATATAACTTACATCCACGACTGTACCTGTGCCTAATTAACAACGGCTATAATTTATTTTGTCCTTTACAAAAAAATATACCATATAACATCTTTAACTTTATTTGTTGAATATCAACAATATCCATGACTGAACTTAACCGTATTTTACTAGTTAGTTTTCCTTCTTAGTAATTCTGACGAAATTCAAATAATTGTACATACATTTTCTTTTTCTATTTGAATTTTCGAATTTGATAGCTTATTTAATTATTCAGATTTTAGGTATAAAAAATGGTTAGCTATTGTAGTTCTTCAAGATGTATATCACTTATAATGACGTGTAGCCGGCACCTAGCATCGTTTTTAAAAGTGGGTAGGAGGAGGGAGGAGAAGTCTCTTGCCATTTC
Source organism: Magallana ariakensis (assembly GCA_020458035.1). Classification (NCBI taxonomy): domain Eukaryota; kingdom Metazoa; phylum Mollusca; class Bivalvia; order Ostreida; family Ostreidae; genus Magallana; species Magallana ariakensis. The sequence goes on from CM035817.1 coordinate 36,671,857, forward strand.
ACTGTTAATTTCCTTATATTCACTTCTGGGATTTTTGCCTGACAACACCAAAAACGTGTGGGGGATACATGAGAATTCAATTTTCTATATGTAAATTTAAGACAAATATTTGTTCAGATAAAAGGATGCTACATGCATATGTAATACATACATAGTTTGGCGTATATGATGCAATTCTAAAATGATAATTTTCAGTATGTCATTGGTCCCATACATGTAATATGACCTTCAAATTATGATAGAAAATGGGTATCGGATTGTCCAGTCGATTACCAGGTATCTGCTATAAAAAGAGGGTGTTGCAGTTCCTATTTTATATTTACCTAAAGGAGTTGCAGATAAAATGGAAAAAATCAAAGTAACAGAAGTCGATGTAATTTTTTTCCATGCAACTTTGTTCATAAAGCAGTGAGAATTTTATCTTGGAAGTTAGTACATATATCCACTTTTATAAGATTATGAATTTGAAAATGGTTACACACACAAATGTGGCAGTTTTCACGCTTTCACGACAATTCCCTGAAAACAGCCATTTCCGATGTTTGTTTCGATGTTTGTTTCGAAGAGGCCTGTTATTTTGAAATCTAAGAACGCAGTGTTAAATTTCCCCGTTTTATGTAATATCTAGAATTGTGGAGTGGTTACACCATTAGAATAGAGTAAAATTGACTCCAATTTTTTTCATTGGGGTTTGAATCCCGGAACAGTTATTTAAGAATGTTAGAATAAATTTTTTGAAACGTTTGTAAATGTAATATTTTGCATGCGTGCCTAATTTTTTTTCAACATTACTTATCGTGTGAAGTCCCCGTTATAAACTTGGATAATCATTATAAACCTTTCCATCTAAACAAGATATTATCATCATTATAAACCTTTCCTTCTGAACAAGCGATTCCAAAACAATGTACGCAACAGACCCCCCCCCCCTCTTTTTATTAAATAATAAGGGTATGCCGTTTTTAAAGATACATTAACAGATTTTTAAAAGCAAAAATAATTTATTTAAAAAGTATGAATCGGTGATGAAACAATACGTAAATGAAAATACGTACGAATAAAATTGATCCACCTTTTTATCTAGACTATAGACGTTTATCGAAATACTATAGAAACGTGCGACGATTGTACGTACAACACTAACGGTTTTGAAGAACCACAAGCAGAATTATTCATATGATATTTTAAATACGCTGGACAGTAGAAATGAAATTGATATATGTTATAACATTAAAATACATACTATTTGGTCATCTTCCTAACTGTATTTATGAAAATCAAATGATGATTGTAGTGTTCGATATAAATTCGTGTAAAATGTTTGTATTTTGCTTGCATACGGAACATACCCGCAATGTAAATATAGTCGTCTACGTAATAATATGACTCTTCAAGCGAAAGGGATATTTTAAAAAGGTGTATTCCACGTTCGGTAATAATCCCGGATTTGCAACACCCTCTTTAGAATCTTTTAATGCATTTAAATCAATTTTAACATTTAAAAAATCATATGTGTTTTATGTCATTGAATCTAGTCTTGTGGACGAATTTTTGCAGAGTTGTTTTTATTAATTGCAAAGACATATCAGCAACACACTAGGGTCATTTCACAAAGTCACATTCAGAGAAAAGTCAGATTGATTTAGCATTTGCTCCCAAGGAGCGTTTAAGCAGGCAGAGCAACGCTTCCTCATGTATCGATTACAAACTCTAATGATAGACCGGGGAGGGGGTGTTACATGTATTACATTCATGATAAAGGAGGTCCCGAAACTGGTCGATGGTGTTTGAGGGTGATTATAAAAACTCACTTTCCAAGTTTTTCCCAGGGATGCTCAATTTAAGGCTCAGATAGGTATTTTTTTCGGCCATTCAATCATCGTGAATCATTAATTATCCGTCCACAATAGGGTCTGGCATGGTCATCTTGAAAGATGGTTTCCTCCAGCTCTTGAAGAACAAGAAGTACTTTTGGCAGCAAAATACATGTACCTGCCCACACCATCATTAAACCTCTGTCCTAGCGGTCATGTTTCCTCACAGTAACGCCCGAAAAACTTTCTCCGGGACGGCGGTACATACGTATTCTGCCATTATTAATTAAAGCAAAGATTGAATCTTTTTTTCATTAGAAAAGAAAAAAAGGAAGTCATTGAGCTCAAATCCATTTCAAGTTTACTTGCACCAATACAGGTGAAGACGCTAGTGACATTGGTTTGAAGATATCCTTCTGCTTGACGTCTACAACGTAGGTTAGCGGCGTTCACACGGTTCTGTACAAATACGTAAAATCGTGTTTAAAAGAAGGGGTGCCTTATCGAAAATCAAGCAAGATAATGTTTAAGATAGACTGAGTACACTATAGCCTTGAGAAGGACAAAAGATAATCTTACTTAACGCTTACGTTACTTTTGAGTAAAGTTTGCGATTAAATTACGTTGTAAAATTACCTCAACAATATACTCTGTATGCATAAAGCTAAATGATTTTGGGCCTGTCCATGAGAACTATATGAGTTCAAGATCAATGAAACTTTAAATTAATGTTCATATGACCCCAAAAATGCAATTCATAACACATTTTGAATATAATTATCCATGTTGTTTTTTAAAGAAAGCATTGACTTATTGGATTTTGATACAGTTCCTGAAACGCTCTACATCAATTTTGCGTTCGCTCACTGTTCGCTCAGCTTGCGCTCACCGTTCGCTCATCGTTTTCTGCTCTCCACTCCGCTCCATCCGCACTCACCGTGCGCTTACAGTACGTTCACTATGTGCTCAGTGATCGTTCAGCGTTCGCTCACCGTTCACGTTTAATTCATTTCCACTGCCATTTTAATTCCGAAGTGGAAAGATTATCTTAGAAAACATGAAAACAAAATGAGCATATATTTTTAAAAAATGACAGGAAATTTTAGTGTTAATGTCGTTTTGTTTCAATTAGCATAACGACAATCGGCAGTAAGTAAATGAATTCGATTTGAAATGATTCGTTAAAATTCTCTTATTTATATATAAAAACCTCGTCACCTCTTGTTCGATCTGAATTAAAAGATCAAACTTCGCAATGACATTACAAAAATATAAAATTACACGAAAATAACCAGTTTAAATGAATATACATGTATTTCAAATATCTAAAATAATGGACCGAAAATAATTCAGGAACTACAGGAAACTATATTCTTCATTTGCTAACATTTCAAAACAGAATGGCCGATCACCAAAAGATTAGCTCGACATTTTAATATCACACGTAAATAAACAAACTGAATTACAAATACTAAGAAAAAGCAGTTAAAATCCACCGCATACGATTTAATATTTCTCACGTACAGGTAAGTAAACTAGTTTATTATACTTTCATGTTAAATACTGAAATCTGATTGGTTTAGACGAAGTTGACAATCCGTTCTCATACCCTCGGCGTTAGCAACACACTTGGCCGATAGAACAAATTGTTACATGCGCGTAAATTATGCGCGTACGGTTCGCCGTAGATCTCACGTCTTTTCTAAATAAAAGCAGTAAAATTTGCTATGAAATTAAGACATTCAGTATAATAAAATAAATAGTGCCTGTTTGGGAGGGTACCAGTTGAAATTGACACCCCTCGAAAACCATTGTCGCGGAGGTTGACAATGGTTTTCGAGGGGTGTCAATTTCAACTGGTACCCTCCCAAACAGGCACTATTTATATATTGTTCATAAGAATTTCGATTTTTTTCTCTCAATAATTAATTCCAAGTTATCAGATACAACTTTATTACAAGCTCTTATTTTTATACATTAATAAATTTATTTTCTAGTTCTAAATCCAAAAAGATAAATACTAGATCAAGTTTGATAGAATGCAGATAAAATTGAATTGTATTTATTTGTTGGATTCGTTTACGGGACACTCAACTACTTGTGACTTCAATAAATAAAACTCATAGAGCACATTAATTTATAATGACAACGAAAGGAAATTGAGTAAAAATATTAAAATGCGTTATTTACAAAACAGTAAAAAGGAAAAGCACGCGATTCCATGAACTCGGTTAATTACATGTAGTTTCATGCATAGAGTGTTGTTTATCAAGCACGGGTACAGTCAAGAATGTAAACTGTGATGCATTTACAGGACAGGTACAATCATGGATGTTGTTAATCAGGCACAGGTACATGTACAGTTGTGGATGTAAGTTATATTGCTTTTATAGGTGTCACTACAGTATTAAATTTTACTATATATTCTTACCAAAATTGCGCAACTTTAGATACTGATTAAAAATTCAAAACAAACTTTGGAAAATAATCCTCTTGACTTTTTGTAAACAACGCTTCATTTAAAATTTATTTTCTAGCAAAATACACACGTGCATCCAGCAAGGCGTAAAACTTTGTGCTTAAAAAGCAAGCCCGGGTCTCTTACCCTACCCCCCCCCCCCCTCCGGAATCAACACGCTTCAAAAATTCAAATGACCTCGCATTGTTACAAAACTTGGATAATCAGACATCTTACACCTTGTTTTTCATCTCATAAAAAATCAGCCACTTTCGCAGACGGAAACGCCCCCAATTACAAGGGGAACTCCGGAATTATTTTGCTTCAGCCATGTTTTGACGTGAACCTACGGTAAAATACTGTTATGACACTTGTGTAGAATAGGGACAGTCATGGAAGTTGTTAATCAGGCACAGGTACAGTCGGGGATATGAGGTATAATGCATTTATAGGACAGGTACAGTCATAGATGTTGTTAATCAGGCACAGGTATACAGTCGTGGATGTAAGTTATAATGCATTTATACGACAGGTACACTCATGGATGTTGTTATACCGTAATCAGGCACAGGTACAGTCTTGGATATAAGTTATAATGCATTTATAGGACGGGTACAGTCATGGATGTTGTTAGTCAGGCACAGGTACAGTCGTGGATGTAAGTTATAATGCATTTATACGACAGGTACACTCATGGATGTTGTTAGTCAGGCATAGGTACAGTTGTGGATGTAACTTATAATGCATTTATACGACAGGTACACTCATGGATGTTGTTAGTCAGGCACAGGTACAGTTGTGGATGTAACTTATAATGCATTTATACGACAGGTACACTCATGGATGTTGTTAGTCAGGCACAGGTACAGTCGTGGATGTAAGTTATAATGCATTTATACGACAGGTACACTCATGGATGTTGTTTATCAGGCACAGGTACAGTCGTGGATGTAAGTTATAATGCATTTATACGACAGGTACACTCATGGATGTTGTTAGTCAGGCAAAGGTACAGTCATGAATATAAGTTATAATGCATTTATAGGACGGGTACAGTCATGGATGTTGTTAGTCAGGCACAGGTACAATCGTGGATGTAAGTTATAATGCATTTATACGACAGGTACACTCATGGATGTTGTTAGTCAGGCATAGGTACAGTTGTGGATGTAACTTATAATGCATTTATAGGACAGGTACACTCATGGATGTTGTTAGTCAGGCACATGTACAGTCGTGGATGTAAGTTATAATACATTTATACGACAGGTACACTCATGGATGTTGTTAATCAAGGACAGGTACAGTCGTGGATGTAAGTTATAATGCATTTATACGACAGGTACACTCATGGATGTTGTTTATCAGGCACAGGTACAGTCGTGGATGTAAGTTATAATGCATTTATACGACAGGTACACTCATGGATGTTGTTAGTCAGGCAAAGGTACACTCGTTGATGTAAGTTATAATGCATTTATAGGACAGGTACACTCATGGATGTTGTTAGTCAGGCAAAGGTACAGTCGTGGATGTAATTTATAATACATTTATACGACAGGTACACTCATGGATGTTTTAAATCAGGCACAGGTGCAGTCATGGATACAAGTTATAATGCATTTATAGGACAGGTACACTCATGGATGGTTTTTATCAGGCACAGGTACAGTCGTGGATGTAAGTTATAATGCATTTATACGACAGGTACACTCATGGATGTTGTTAGTCAAGCACATGTACAGTCGTGGATGTAAGTTATAATACATTTATACGACAGGTACACTCATGGATGTTGTTAATCAAGGACAGGTACAGTCGTTGGTGTACGTTATAATACATTTATACGACAGGTACACTCATGGATGTTGTTTATCAGGCACCGGTACAGTCGTGGATGAAATTAATAAAACATTTATACGACAGGTACACTTATGGATGTTGTTAATCAGGCACAGATACAGTCATGAATATAAGCTATAAAGCATTTATAGGACGGGTACAGTCATGGATGTTGTTAGTCAGGGACAGGTACAGTCATGGATATAAGTTATAATGCATTTATAGGACGGGTACAGTCATGGATGTTGTTAGTCAGGCACAGGTACAGTCATGAATGTAAGTTATAATGCATTTATACGACAGGTACACTCATGGATGTTTTTAGTCAGGCACAGGTACAGTCGTGGATGTAAGTTATAATGCATTTATACGACAGATACACTCATGGATGTTTTTTATTAGGCACAGGTACAGTCGTGGATGTAATTTATAATACATTTATACGACAGGTACACTCATGGATGTTGTTAGTCATCCACAGGTACAGCCGTGGATGTAAGTTATAATGCATTTATACGACAGGTACACTCATGGATGTTGTTAGTCAGGCACATGCACGGTAATAAATGTTACTGAAATATGGTGTATTTTAGGACAGGTACAATTGTTATATATTTGGCGCATATATATCTGCAGATGTGAATAAGGTATTTTTTTTATATTTTTAATTATAAACTTATCCTTCTGGCTGTGTAAATGAGACACACTTTCACTGTATACTAACTGATGTATATACTTATTTTTTTTATTGTAGTTCGAGGTAAATAGAGTCATTGATGCTGTTTGCTCAAATATTCAAAATTTTTTGTCGGTCTATTTATTAACAAACCTTAAGAGTTGTTTTTTTTTATATCCAATAATATTTTATTTAATAACGTTATATATTGAATTGAATTTGGCAGCACTCTGGCACCACCTATTTTAGCCTTAATCCCTAAACCTTAACGTTTATTATATTCATAAAGTATGGTTTATCTTGGTAATTTAATTACTTTATTTGTTTTTATTAGAAATAATGTTGTTTCTAAAAATGATTTCGTACGCTGAAAATTTTCGGTGATTTTCAATATATTCTTTACATTTGCTATAATTAGCGTTACACTGTTAATGTTTCCCTTTTTGCGTTATCGGTGTTCCATACAGCAGATAAGATAACTCTACAGGATTCTTTGTGTGTATAAATATTCATTAGATATATTTTCTACCATTACAGTCTATAGATATAAACATATTTTATACGACAAAACAATCCGGATATATCGACTTTAACATTAGCGTGCAGGTACAGTCATGGATGTCTGGTACCAGCATTGCCGAGTACAGTCGCGGATGTTAGCTGATTGACCCCACTCAAAATTTATCAAATCATCTACAGCCATGCATACTTTAAAATTTTTAGGGGGGGGGGGGGCCTGCGCCCTCCACGTCCCCCCTTAAATCCGCCAGTGATCTCACAAGTTGAAGCATTGTAGTTCTCTAGAAAAAGATTTTTAAACATTTTCCCTCTATATTTCTATGTTAAACTTTGAACCCCTCTTGGGGCCCCAGTATTAGATCGAGGGTCACAGCTTTTAAAATTTCGAATCTACACTATTTAAGGATGCTTACGTAGTAATCTGACAAATTGAAGCATTGTAGTTCTCGTGAAAAAGGTTTTTAAACATTTTCCATATATACTTCTACATTAAATTTTTAACCCATCTTGGGTCCCCAGTATTAGTCCAGGGATCACTAATTTAAAAGTATCGAATCTACATTATCCAAGGTTGCATGCATAGTAATCTCACAACTTGTAGCATTGTAGTTCTCAAGAAGAAGATTTTTTAACATGTTACCTATATATTTCTATATTAAACTTTGACCCCTCTTGGGGCCCCAGTATTAGTCCGGGGGTCACGATTTTACCAATTAAAATCTACATAAGCCAGGGATGCATGCATAGTAATTCCACAAACTGTAACATTGTAGTTCTCGAGAAGAACATTTTTAAACGTTTACTATATATTTTTTAAAATGTTAAATTTTGAACCCCTCTTGGTGCCCCAGTATTTCTTTAATATAGATATCATATAGATATCATTAATTTAAATTTCTGTACCAATAGTCGTATACATGTATCAAATAATATCAGAATAAAAATGGTTTGTGTAACTAAATTCGCACATATGCAACTATATTTTATTTGCAATTTTAACATCACCATGTGATTGTATACTCAGTATATTTCCTTATAAAATACGTAGTTGGCATTTGTGGTGCAGTGGTTCTTAAGAAGAAGATTTTTAAACAATTTTCCTATGTATTTCTATGTTAAACTTTGAACCCCGCCTGGGGCCCCAGTTTTGGTCCGAGGGTCGCGATTTTTACAATTTAGAATCTTCCCTATACATATCAAAGGCCGGCTGACATTTTCTTTAATATAGATATCATTAATTTAAATTTCTGTACCAATTAATAGTAGTATAGCAAATAATATCAGTATAAAAATGGTTTGTGTAACTAAATTCGCACATATGCAACTATATTTTTATTTGCAATTTTAACATCACCATGTGATTGTATACTCAGTATATTTCCTTATAAAATACGTAGTGATGCATTTGTAATACAATGAATCATAACTCATCATGGTTACAAAAATCGAAGAAATTTCAAAAATAAATTAACTTCTTTCTGCTTTAAACAGTCTTTGAACAAATTTCGCGGGTTCATCATTAGTATACGAGTGTAACACATTAACAGTGTTTCCCTAATTATAATAAAACATACTTTTATTTATTTCAATTTCCGTGTGAAACAAGATTACCTATGGTAGTGTTGTTTACAAATAAATCTACACCACGTGCGTTGATCTGCCGTATCTTAGACTGGATAGCCTGCCCTTGATTCTAAACGCTGCCGCTAGGAAATTCAAGGACAGGTAACCACCACCGCCATGCCAGTGGGAAAACTCACTGCAGCTTCGCGCAAAGCAAATGCGCACACTTAAAAGATTGAGGCGGATCAAAGAAAGAAGGTTTAAGAAGAACTAAACATGAATTTGACAATAAATATCAAATTAACAAGAACAAATTCATATTGATACCGTTGACAATACATTGTTTATGTGGGTATTGTAAATATTAATTTACATCGGAAATGTATAAATATTTTCATTGTTGAGTAAGTTATAATTGGGTCAGCAGACTCGGAGCACTAGACTGCTCGTAGCATTCCAATCCATGCCTATTATAACTTGATTTACGGGGCTGCTTAGTATGGTAACGATCTGATTTAGCTCCGTTTTCTCGTAAAGGTCCGATAAGAATAAGTAAGCACATATAAATTGAATGCACACAGGCTACACACAATTAGCACATGGTCTGTACATATATTATCTTATGTGTTTATAAAATATGGAGTTATTAACTTAGAGAGTGGGATCGTGTCAGTGTAGAAAATGTTTTTTTTTAAGTAAGGACTTTCCATAACCAGTAGGTAAAGTAAATATACAGTTGCCTGGCTTCCAGAGATTTCTTCAGGCTAACACTTTGTAGCGGTTTTACTTAATCGAAAGATGTTTCTCTTTCTTTGTTTATAACTATTAAAGCCGTTTTACTTTTAAAATAAATCTATTGACTCTCCGAAAGATTTTTTCGACAGTGTGAAGATAACTTGTGGGCCTTAAAATAAATTTTTCTCGTCACTGCTATTTCCTATGGCGCGTTATCATGGCTGGCGAACCAGTCTATGCCGTATCTATAATGCTAAACCAATATTGCAACAAAATCACAAGATACATTTATCGCTTACATTCATTTTGGAGACCGTGCCCGAAAACAAATAAATTTACATATTAATTTTGATTTTTATCGGGCACGGTCTCCAAATAAACTGTAAGCGATAAACTAAAATAATGTTTTGTGAATTTTTACACCTTATCGTATTCATCTGTCATTTCTTGATTAAACAAACTTATATACTTATGCCATGAGTTGTCAATAATCAGCGAGACACAGTTGGGTTTTTTGGTGCACAATTTGAATAAATGGAACAAAAATCTTGTAAATCTTGTAAACAATTTTCTATGTATATTTCTATGTTAAACTTTGAACCCCGCCTAGGGCCCCAGTTTTGGTCCGAGGGTCACGAATTTTACAATTTAGAATCTTCACTATATATACAAGCTTTTGTGTAAATATTGGCATTTCTGGTGCAGTGGTTCTTGTGAAGAAGATTTTAAAACATTTTTCCTATGTATTTCTTTGTTAAAGTTTGAACCCTGCCTGGGGCCCCAGTTTTGGTCCGAGGGTCACGATTTTTACAATTTAGAATCTTCACTATATACACTAGCTTTTGTGTAAATATTGGCATTTCTGGTGCAGTGGTTCTTGAGAAGATTTTTAAAGACACACACCCTATACTCACTGTTTCGCAATTATCTCCCTTTTAAAAAGGGCTGTGTCCTTTATTTTATCAATTTATAATCCCCTTTCCATAAGGATGCTTTGTACCAAATTTGGTTAAATTTGGCCCAGTGGTTTTAGAGAAGAAGTCGAAAATGTGAAAAGTTTACAGACGGACGGACGGACGGACGACGGACAACGGGTGATCAGAAAAGCTCACTTGAACCTTCGGTTCAGGTGAGCTAAAAAAGGTAAATTGTTCGGGTACGGGCATTTAAGAAAGAACTGCAGACGATTATTGAACCTTATAAAATTGTATACTAGAAGTGTGTTTTATTTGAAATTTTAATGCAACTTTCGAAGAGTACATATAAAATGTATTGATGTGCAAATATTTACATTTTCCAGCGTATTTCTCTTTAATAACACTATACGAATCGATTTTGAAACTATGTGCACATGCATCTATTTGTTTCTGTTTATTGTATGCTACATACATAATCTATTCAAAATTTTAAATACAAATAAAATCAATTAGTTTCTATATCATTGCTTTTTACCTTTTTACAGGCATTTACTCTGACGCTACAAAGATGTTTTGTTCGTATCAGAATCTTTTGTTAATCAGTCCAAAACTAGCGTACGTGTTTGTGTGCAACATATACACAATTTTTCAATAGGTGGCGCTGTAGCTCCAAGGTCGTCCATTCGAATTTTTTCAGACCGGAAGCTACAGATCTGCAGCTATTGTGGCCGTGTCACCGGCTGACTTTGGATCTGTATCATGTACATTGTCGGATCGCTCCGGAGCGTATCGGCATCTCTTGACTTGGTCGACACTGCCATCGGCCACTTCTTTGGATTGTGATGCTAAATCTTCCGATAGACTCTCCGGTTTGTCCCATCCTTGTCGGGAGTTTGAACGATTTTCCAAGACCCCTACTATATCGCGATGGCCCTTGACGATATCGACTTCTGCAGGCCTTTAAAAAGATGTTCATGTAGAGAATAGCATACAAATAGTCCAACTGTTTCAAATCTAATTTTCTAGATCTAATAGTCTAGTAAAAACCACACCTTTCTTCGTACGTACCCTCCTGACGAATGTACTATTCAAATATCACATGTACCTGCACAACGAATAGTTTGGGTTTGCCTCGTAGCGTGTTACATCGTTTTTCGTCTTAGAACCGTTTTAACAAGAGCTTGGACTTTGGGTAGTACGTGACAATCTCCGATTTGATGAAGGCGGGGTCTACTCGTGGTTAACTGTCCAGTCATTGGCTAATAGATATGAATACATTGAACACAATGACACTCGTCCGACTTCATCCAGGGATGTATATTTTGCTGAAACATCGTCAATTTCACACAGCAGAGCAGATCTTGGCAAACAACTTTCCGGTTTTGACAGTCTATGAATATTAATGAGCTTCTCTTAGCGAATTAGAAGAAAGGAGGTCAATTATTTGAAAGCTTGTTTTGATGAACAAACTAGATAGTAACATCCCACCGAAAGTCCAAGCTCTTGTTAAAACGGTTCTAGTAGCAAATCAAGGAGAAGGTTTGTTCTAATGGCCCTATCTGTTCATCAGAGCATATTTGAATTTTTTAAAGCTGCTTGGTCCGAATTTTTGGTTATTACAGTATCAAATACTTTTCCATAGAAATCAATTATCTTCGAAAGTTATGGCTTTTCTCCTATTTACATCAGCAGAATCGGTCTCCTTTCAAAGTTAGAAATATTCAAAGTAAATAAAAATAATTTCTTTTTGGGCAAACGAAAAAAACAAACCAAAATGCATCATGGGAATGTTTAGAAAAGGGAACCGTTCGGTTTCATGCCCGATTTTTGCATCGATTGTAAACAAAGCAAACTTTATAAAATTAGCTAACAATATGTATACAGGTTTATTTTTAATTTGTCTGAACATTATGACCTTTATTTATAGCGATGTCAAAGTCGTAATACAACCATACCGGTCTCGACGTCAGTGTCGGATTTTAACCCGAGATGAAAAAAAAGTGATTCCCTTTTATGTCGGTTGTTTTGTTAACACATTTTGTACATAATTTTTTTCATTGAAATTTGGCTTTATTTGAGCGGGAAAACTACTGCAATGTCTACTGATTATTTTACACATACTTAGCATAACCATCGTTTGAAAGCGTACACAAAATTGGATATAAAATCGGACCAAGCAGCTTTAAATAACTCTTCATGTAGTTCTCTAAACTGGTTTGGCTATGTACTTAGAAAGGACCGAGACAGCGTTATAAAGACAGCTCTCTTCTGGACTCCAGAGGGAAAACAAGACACCCCTGCGAATGTTATTGTCATTCAAATTTAGACCACGTGGTTTTATTTGGCCCTTACAGTTTCGCAGTAAAAATCGTGCCTCGTGTTTATAGTCTATTTCTTAATATCTAGGTATTTGTATAGTCAAATATAAAATCTAGACATATATTGATTTCAAACTTTATCTTCATTAATTAGTGGATAAAATGAGTTCTAGAAATAAATGTGACAATAGAAAATATAGGTGTTTTTCTGTTGTTGCAACAATTAATTAACATGCTTAGTAGCGATCCCCGTAAGGATTAATTTTCGATCCGCGCCTGACCTAGTAATAGCATCAACAGTGAAACAGACTATACTATTTCATGCAGAATGTTCCTTGAAAATGGCTAGATATACTACGTTTTTATACAAAACAGGCACCCACCCTGTTTTTAAAAAAAACTATAGTACTGCACAACAAACGCATAAAACATGGCTATGATTTTATCAAGCAACCCAATATTTACATTTTCAACCACGTGTATAGTGGTTGAACACGAACGATAACTCTTTTCTGAATATCATCGTCTAGTTTAAATAACCGCTAGATGATGAAATAAGACATATATCTTAATAGATTTTCATGTATTAACATAAATCAAAGTAGGATATGATATGAAAAACGGTCAGTTCTTACGTATTTTGAGAATATTATCCAAACACTTATACTTCCGCTCGAAATTTCACAGGAACTGAACAAATCTCGGGGAAGTCTCGTGAACTTTCATTCGAGCACCTCTGGATTTATTACATACTTAGCAACGATAAAGAAAACATTCCGAACACATTCACAGGGGTGAAGAGAGGAAGGCCCAAAGTCACTTGGCGGCGGAGAGTGGAAGCCGAAATAAAAGAACAAAAGAGTAGCTGGGCACACTCCAACAGCTAGCCAGTGACAGACAAGGATGGAGGACCCTCGTTGCTGCCCTATACACCAAAGGCGTCACGGACAGTAGGTAATAATGTAGTTTTTCAGGAGAAGTTAAAAAAGCTATTCAATTTGAAGGTATCAAAGATATGGTACACATTAATTGCACGTAATGTTCGAAAGCATTGGGTTCACTATTGACACGTCTTGATTTCGCTCCTATTTGATAACGCAAAGTGTACTACACTAATATAGGGGAAAATTGCTCTTAAATGGCACTCGCTTGGTGTGACTATATCTGACTTTCCAGCTCTACTGACGTAGATCGGTGACCTATCTGTCGTGGCTGTAATCCAAAGTAGAGGGAATATTTTAAAATAATTGCTACAAGTTTATTGAAAGAAGTGTCGCATGGAAGTGCTATAAACCAACAGTCACCAGTTACAAAAGTTTCTTATACTTATAGTTACGTATAATAGGTCTAAATTCTAGTGATCGTAACAATGATGTAAACAATCGTAATAAAATAACATCTCAATTAACAGTTTACACAGTCAAAATAATAAATGCCAAAAGAAAAACATGTTTCAAATCTATCTATATCAAAATAAACAATGGAGGAAATTCGAACTTGGTACATCATTGTATATAATTAAAAAAAACCTTAGCGATTACTAATATCTTGAAAGATAAAAGCCTTAATATCGTCTGCATAAGAATGTTACCTAATTCCTTTGTCTGAATGTAACGAACACTTACAATTTACTCGAAACAGATTTCCCGTACTTGTTTCCCGAAATAATAACTTTTATTTACCTCCTTTACTAAAGAGTCGTTTAGATAAACAAATGGCGTTAAATTTAAATCATGATTTGCCACGCATTAAATGCAATAAACAAAAATATTTTAAACCAAACTTAATCTACAACTACCAGATACAAAACTACTTTTAATAAACATGCCTTAACGAAAACTATAGAGAAGGCAACGGTTTTGCATTTAAATAAAGATCCTTAGCTAATGTAAACAATGACTTAATTATTTCCTGCAGAACAAAGCTCAAATTTAGAAACTTGATTATAAAAAGTAAAATCTATTTATGCAAACATACTAATGAAACATAACAGTGAATTGTTAAAATATCTTTTGCAATTGAAATTTTTTATCAACTAGTAATTAAAAATTAAATAAATTTAAAGATAGACATACTTGTAATCCAAAGTAGAAGGAATATTTTAAAATAATTGCTACAACTTTATTGAAAGAAGCGTCGCATGGAAGTTACCGAGGGAGGCCAGCTTTCCAGCGACGACCCTACGCCTTTGGATCAGAGGTTACTGACCAATCAAAATTAAGTATTAAAATTACGGAAATATCAAACGTGCGAAAATTGACCATTTTAGGAATAAACCTTTCGATGACCATCTAATTGCCAAAGCTCAACACATCTGTACACCGCCGTGGGCTATCCCAAATTTAGCTCAAAAAGTAGAAAATACAATAAAATTACATAATTGATTAAGCCTATGTCGGACCAGGCTGGATATCTATGGCACGCCAAATTCACAAAAATGAGCTAAACATAGTTTCACAGTCGATAAACTAGGTTTATCGGCTGTTAACTATAGTTTACGGATCCGAAACTATAGTTAACGATTCGTTAACAATAGTTTATATTAGTGAAACTATATTTCACGAATGTAAACTATAGTTTACGAATGATAATCATAGTGTATCTATCTGTAAAAAACGTTAACAATAAATTTTGCTGATAAATATAGATTCACATTGTTAATTATAATTTACAATCGTAAACTATAGTTTAGAGTTGTTAATCATAGTTTCACAAATCGCGAAACTACATTTATCAGACAAATTCACAAAAATGAGCTAAACATAGTTTCACAGTCGATAAATGTCGATAAACTACAATGTAGGTTTATCAACTGTTAACTATAGTTTCCGGATCCGAAACTATAGTTAACGACGTTAATCTATATTTCACATCTGTAAACTATAGTTAACGCGATAATCTATGTTTCACATCTGTAAACTATAGTTAACACTGAAAACAATCATTTACGATTGCAAAACAAAGTTTATCCGTTAAATATAGTTTCACGAGTGTGAAACTATGATCAATAACTCTAAATTATAGTTAACGAATGTAAATTATAGTTTACAGACGTGAATCTATATTTATCAGCAAAATCTATCGTTAACGTGTATTTCCAGACAGAAAAACATAGACTATCGCGTTAACTATAGTTTACAGATGTGAAATATAGATTTACGTCGGTAACTATAGTTTACCATCCGTAAACTATAGTTTACGATCCGTAAACTATAGTTTACAACCGTTAAACCTAGTTTATCGACTGTGAAACTATGTTTTGCTAATTTATGTGAATTCGGCGTGCTTTAGATTTGTGAACCGTAGTTTGCTGATCATAAAACCCTATTTATCAGATAAACTATGTTTAACAACCGCAAATGATTGTTTTTAGTGTTAACTATAGTTTACAAGATGTGAAACATAGATTATCGCGTTAACTATAGTTTACAGATGTGAAATATAGATTAACGTCGGTAACTATAGTTTATGATCCGTAAACTATAGTTAACAGCCGATAAACCTAGTTTATCGACTGTGAAACTACGTTTAGCACATTTTTGTGAATTTGGCGTGCCATAGATATCAAAGGCTAATAAGTAAACAATTCACACACAATACAATAGAACATCTATTAAATGGACATGCCAGGGATTAATCAATTTACACCTTTTTACACTTTGTAAAAAAACTATTTACCAAAAAAACAACACCGTGTCCGGCAGAATCTCTGTCATTTGTTTTACATTTGACATTTGAATGAATCAAAGAAAACTCAAAGATAAATTGGAAAAAGACAGTAAATAATTTAACTACCTAGCTAAATTATATCTTTACACATTTAATAAAAATTTCTGTTGAAAAATGATTAGTTGTATAATATTCATTTCTTAAATATATCTGTCTTTCCACAAATTTATTTAAAAATTAAATTTGTTGTTATGACTACTTTCCTCCCTACTTCAATTACTTTCGACCTCGAAAGCTCAAAAGAACACATCCAGCATAGAAAAAAAATACAATAAGTGCATGCCCATGTAAGGAAAAACATACATGAAATAAACATATTTAAAGATACAAAGCAGGAAAGGGAGAGGGAAAAAATGAAAAAGGTATGTACATGTTACCAACTAATATCCATTCTAAAGGATCTATACATGAAAAATGAAAAAAATACAATATACATGTATATCAGTATATAATGATGAAATCTAACTCAACATATGTTACCAAAAAAGGTATAAAGATGGTTGTCTTGTGATTCAAATGCAAAATAAGAGAAAAAAAAAGAAAATATTTCAGCTTTTAGCAGAACCTTTGATAGATGGACAGATTGAATTAACCCCTCCTGGCCCAGTACTAATGACATATTAACAATTGTTTCAATTAGTATTGCCGTTATCGCACTTGCATGTTGTATCCTGCTATTCTTCAAAGTTCGAAAAAAGCACATTGCACTTATGTTAATGCAGAACATTCACATGGCTAAATCTCAGGAAGTTCCATCATTCATTTATAAGACATTAACCACTCCAGCACCGTCAGATTCCAATGCTTGGTTACTTCAGGAATTTTCCTTATTACATGCTTCTATCATTATTGGTACTTTAATTAACACTCATTTTGTTTGTCATTTTCCTTATTTGGCTTTATCACAGAAAATCTGGAAAGCACACATTTTTAGCACTAGAATTAACCACAGGTGGTCAGTCTGTATTGGTTCCAATCATGCAGTTGTCATTGTGTCCTTCTTACTATGACATTAAAAAACCAAGTATTGGCACAATTACAGTTTCTGATTTCCCCTATTCAAAGTTATATCCAAAGTGGTCTAATTTTATAGTAACGGACAAGCGCACTGACAAAACCATTTCAGTTCCCAAATCAGTTCAAATTAATTTTTTTCAATGGTTATAAAATTAAAAACATTTTGCGACAACCATTTAGTGCATATGTTGTGTTAGTGCATCAAAACTATGCTTTTCATCTGCCTTAAAGGTACCTGACATATATTTATCACTTCAGACAGCATCCATCCATTTTATTAGTCAGCAAAATTTATGAAGTTGATTGATAATGTTTTGTTTTTTTTATTCGGAACTCACTGTCTCTACAATTGCTCAAGTAGTCATAACAACAAATTTAATTTTTAAATAAATTTGTGGAAAGACACTATATATGATGAATTTCATGTTTCCAGTTATGGCAAGGGACACATGTTGTATGTCGCATGAATATTATTAAAAGTAACTATCGTGGAATATCCTTTCGTGCACATAAAATTAAAAATAAGGCCGTGTACACAAAAACTCAAATGCCATAAATTTAAATTTAAATGAACTGGGTTTTAAGTACCAAACAAAATAATACATTTATTGCTCAATATATTTATTTCTAAATATAAGATCATAAGATAATTTGTGTTGTAGAGTGGGCGCTGTTTTCACACCGGACGTGGAGGGGTTTCCGGTGTCAGTTTCATAATGGACTCCAATAACATTCATCGTGGAAGTCATAACAGACAAAAAGTCTAGACGGTTCCCAGGATCTTTACGAATATCATTAATATGTTCGACCATAAGTTCATGCATGGCGCTAAGAAACCAACCTCCCATCTTATCTCGCCCAAATCCAGCTTTTCCTGAAACGTAAATTTAGGTTACTGGAATTTTATCATATGAAAGCAATCCAAATTATATAGAGATCATTTAGCAAATTGGGTTTTTTTTTATTTTCACAAATAAAATTCAGCCAAGTATTTAGAAAAATATGTAACCAATACCCTCAGATGTGGAATACATGATTAAAAAATCATTATGACATGGCGTCGCTACTGTCGTCACAACATCTGTGTCGTGGACTGTTCTAGCGACTGAATACCTCGTTTTGAATAATCGCTTCTTTATCCACTTTTTCCCTCTTTCAATGATGTTAGGATCTTCAAAATTGTCGACATCCTTGGTCTCTTCCAAAATGATATCAACATCTAAACATGGAATAACATCATGTAAACTTGACTGATTGTTCAGTTCAGTTGTCAACTTTTTATGATGACTCGCTTCATTTTCACTGTACACGCCTTCGCCAAACTTGTCTTTTCTTTCATTGGTGGCCGTATCACCGACTGACTTTGGATCTGTATCATGTACATTGTCAGATCGCTCCGGGCATCTCTTGACTTGGTCGACACTGCCATCGGCCACTTCTTTGGGTTGTGGTGCAGAATCTTCCGATAGGCTCTCCGGTTTGTCACAGCTTTGTCTGGGATTTGAATGCTCTTTCAATCTATGGTCTGTAGTTATGAAAGCACCTCTATCAAATCGCTCTTGTCCTAGACCAAATCGACTTCTGCAGGCCTGTAAGAGATGTATATGTAGAGAAAACATTTATATATTTTTTTTATATTTGTAGCATACAATTGCATAGTCTACTGATTTCAAATCTGTTATTTTGATAGTCTAGTCAAAACCACCCTTTCTTCTTACACTCCTGTCGGCTGATGAATGTAAGGAGGTAGGAGGGATGATTTTAATTGACTGGAAGACCAAGATTGACAACAAGAGGCATATGGGCCACATCGCTCACATGAACAGCAGTTCCTTGTAACATTCTATTTTGTAGCATATGCTATATCTATTTTAAACTTTGAACCCCTTTCTAGGGCCCCAGTATTGGTCCGAGGTTTATGGTTGGCTTTAACAATTTAGAATTTACGCTATTTGAGGATCCTTGCATAGTAATCTCAGAAACTGTAGCATTAAATTCAGGAGAAAAACTTTTTAAAAACATTTTCCATATATATTTCTATGTTAAACTTTGAACCCCTCTTGGGGCCCCAGTATTAGATCGAGAGTTACGGCTTTTATTATTTAGAATCTACACTATTTGAGGATGCTTACGTAGTTATCTGACAAATTGAAGCATTGTAATTCTCGAGAAGAAGATTTTTAAACATTTTCCATATATACTTCTACATTATAACACTTTTAACCCATCTTGGGTCCCCAGTATTAGTCCAGGATTCACTATTTTAAAACGATCGAATCTACATTATCCAAGGTTGTATGCATAGCAATCTCACAAATTGTAGCATTGTAGTTCTCGAGAAGAAGATTTTTTAACATGTTACCTATAAATTTCTATATTAAACTTTGACCCCTCTTGGGGCCCCAGTATTAGTCCAGGGATCACGATTTTACCAATTAAGAATCTACATAAGCCATGGATGCATGCCTAGTAATTCCACAAACTGTAACATTGAAGTTCTCGAGAAGAACATTTTAAAACGTTTCCTATATATTTTTAGAATGTAAAATTTTGAACACCTCTTGGTGCCCCAGTATTAGTCCGGGAGTCACGAGTTTTACAAATTAGAATCTACATTATTTAAGGATGTATGCATAGTAATATCCCAAACTGTTGCATTGAAGTTCTTGAGAAGAAGATTTTTAAACATTTTCCTATATATGTTAAACTTTGAACCCCGCCTGGGGCCCCAATTTTTGTCCGGGGGTCACAATTTTTACAATTTAGAATCTTCACTATATATATACAAGCTTTGTGTAAATATTGGCATTTCTGGTGCAGTGGTTCTTGACAAGAAGATTTTTAACATTTTTCCTTTGTATTTCTATGTCAAACTTCGAACCCTGCCTGGGGCCCTAGTTTTGGCCTAGGGGTCACGATTTTTACAATTTAGAATCTTCACTATACATGTACATATCAAAGGCCGGAACGGCCATAAAGGCGTCAAGCAGACATTTTCTTTAATTTAGATATCATTAATTTGAATTTCTGTACCAATAACGTTAGTCGTATATCAAATAATATCAGAATAAAAATGTTGTGTTACTACATTCGTACATATATGTATGTAACTTTGTGAAAGGCAATCTTTTTGACTCGCCTCTGCCAAATAATTCAAAAGACACACGCCGATCAGGAACCAGCCAGGTTATTAAGCCAGCCACGTATGATGGTACATCTTCATGGCTCGACTACAAGGCGCACTTTGAGGCTTGTGCTGCAGTAAATGCTTGGACTGGAGAAAGCAAAGGACTGTTTTTGGCTGTGTCGTTACGTGGACATGCACAGTCGGTATTAGGGGACCTACCAAGTGATAAAGGCCAACATTACAGCACACTCGTCAGATCATTAGAGGAAAGATTCTCCCCTCCAAATCAAACAGATTTCTACCGTGTACAGCTGAAGGAACGCAGACAGAAAGCGTCAGAGTCTATATCGGAGTTAGGACAGGGTATACGAAGACTAACAAATTTGGCCTACGCATCAGCTCCTGGTGAAGTTCGTGAGACCTTGGCCAAAGATTCGTTCATTGACGCCCTAACAGATTCTGAAATGAGGATCCGCATTAAAAACAGTCACGTCCTCAAAATCTGAACAAGGCAATTCGCCTAGCTGTTGAGCTAGAGGCCTACAATCGGGCGGAAAGTCAGAATCAGATATCAAAAGGTCATCTAATTGTCTCAAATACAGAGCAAACCACTCCAGTCACAACGGCAGAAGCAAGTGAGACATCAATGGAGGCATGGATGAAGTCAATGGGGGCCAACATGAATGCCCTGACTAATGAAATTAAACAACTGAAGACACGAGAGTCCGCTCGTAAAAGTTACAACAGAAAATCGGGTGACAGACAAGTTCGTTGTTATGGATGTAACAAGGAAGGTCACATTAAGCGTAACTGTCCAAATGTAAAGAAGCCACCATGTGAAAATGAACATAACAATGCTAGGAAGGGATCAAGCAGACCTGTTAGATGTAATAGTCAACCAGTTTGCAGACCAAATGGATCAGTTGGCGTAGGGTCGTCATTAGAAGAAGCTGGTTTGTACATCAAGGTTAAGGTGCACGGAATGCATGCCAAATTTTTGGTCGACACTGGAGCAACACTCACATTATTATCGCATACACTGTATGAGACAATGCCACAGGAAACACGACCAAGACTGCAGAATTCAAAGCAAAACATTTTAGCTGCAAATGGTGGTGAATTGTTTGTCTTAGGCAAGACAGACCTAACGTTGACCATCGATGACATGGTGATCCACAACGATGCACTGGTAGCTCAGATAAACGCTGACGGAATACTAGGGTTGGACTTTATGTTGGCGAATTCCTGTTCAGTTGACGTGAGTCACAAGGTACTTCTGTTAAAGGATACAAGAATACCACTGCTGGTAGAAGGTTATATTGGTTGCAATCGAATAACAGCAATCAAGACAGTAAGCATACCCCCAAGAGTTGAACTACTAACCGTAGGACAAGTTTTAAAGGATGACAAATGTATTCCAACAAATGCCTGTTTGGTAGAACCTTTTGCATCAGGACCACCAAAAGAAGGTTTTGTCACTGCTAGAACTATCGTTTCACCACAAGAGACAGTTGCTGTTCGACTATTAAATGTGGGGGAAGAAACCAACATCATTTATCCAGGAACAGTAATTGGACAGCTGGGTGAGGTCAAAGTGGTGGAATCATCTGAAGAAGACATGACAGAACAAAGCAAAAAGCTAAGACCTGATCTCGTGGAAATGCTAAAGAAGACGGCTAACCATTTGACACGAAAGCAAAAGAGAGAGGCACATACTCTCTTGTATGAGTACACTAATCTGTTTGCTAAGTCAGATAGTGAGTTGGGGCGCACTGATATCGTCAGACACTAGATTGATACGGGGACAAATCGACCTGTTAAGATACCACCCAGAAAAGTGCCTGCCCACCTTACAAAGGAAATTGATAAACATTTGGATGACATGCTGGAAAAAGGAGTAATTGAGCCATCTTATAGCCCATGGTCAGCACCAGTGGTGCTAGTTAAAAAGAAGGACGGCTCATACCGCTTCTGCATTGATTATCGCAAATTGAATAGTAACACCATAAAGGATGCATACCCTCTTCCCAGAATTGACGAGTCACTGGACCAACTAAGTGGTAGTTCCTGGTTCTCTACATTAGACCTCTGCTTGGGATATTGGCAAGTAGAGATGGATCAAGAAGACAAACCAAAGACCGCTTTTGCAACTCGTCGAGGACTCTTCCAATTCAAAGTCATGCTGTTTGGTTTATGCTGTGCTCCAGCAACATTTGAACGCCTAATGGAAAGCGTATTGGCAGGCCTTCACTGGGACATATGTCTCGTCTATTT
This sequence comes from Magallana ariakensis, assembly GCA_020458035.1. Classification (NCBI taxonomy): domain Eukaryota; kingdom Metazoa; phylum Mollusca; class Bivalvia; order Ostreida; family Ostreidae; genus Magallana; species Magallana ariakensis. The sequence continues at coordinate 36,694,846 of CM035817.1, forward strand.
AGACGACATTATTGTGACAGGCAAGACATTTGAGGAATGCTTTCAAACCTCAGGAAGATATTTGACAGACTGAAAGGCGCTGGACTTAAGTTGAAGGCAAAGAAATGTTGTCTGTTTGCAAAGAAGGTCACATATCTTGGGCATGTGGTATCACAAGAAGGGGTAGCAACGGATCCAGCCAAGACAGCAGCAGTAGAACATTGGCCAGTCCCTATGATTGTCACTGAAGTACGCTCTTTTCTCGGGTTATGTAGTTACTATAGGAGATTCATTAAGGATTTCTCCAGCATTGCCAAATGTTTGCATACCTTGACAGAGAAAGGAACGGGCTTCAAATGGACATCTGATTGTCAATCAGCCTTTGATACCTTAAAACTTAGGCTAACCAATGCACCAATACTTGGTCATCCAGATTTTAACCACCCATTCATTTTGGATACAGATGCAAGCAACGTATCAATAGGCACAGTCTTGTCGCAAAACATTGATGGAACAGAAAGAGTCGTAGCATATGCAAGTCGGACTTTGACAAAGTGTGAACGAAGATATTGTGTAACCAGAAAAGAACTACTTGCGGATGAACATTTTGTGAAGCATTTCCGACACTACCTATGTGGAAAAGAGTTTGTTGTGCGAACTGACCACAGCTCACTGAAATGGCTTTTCCAGTTCAAAAATCCTGAGGGACAGCTTGCTCGCTGGTTGGAAATCCTGAGTGCCTACAAATTTCAAATACAGCACAGACCAGGAGCTCAACACAAGAATGCGGATGCATTAAGTCGTATCCCATGTCGCCAGTGTGGTTTTCAGTCAAAGTGGGACAAAGACGAAATCATACCTCAAAGTGAGATAAGAACTATAAGCGAGAATAAAGTAAAAGCCATAGACAGAGACGATCCAAGTTTTTCTCTTAGGGAAAAACAAAACGAGGACACTGACGTTTCTTTGATGAAGAACTGGGTAAAAGAAAGCACAAGACCCGACTTTAGCAAGATCAAAGGGCGTGGATATGTTCTCCAGTCATTATGGTCACAGTGGAATAGCTGACCGTTCAAAACGACCTGCTCTATAGAAAATTTGAAGAGGATGACGGGAAGACCACCCGCCTACAAGCAATAGTGCCAATCAGCCAAAGACGAACTGTGTTAGAGTTTTGTCATGATGTCAATACAGCTGCCCATCTTGGTGTAAGCAAAACACTTGCTCGGATAAGGCAAAACTTTTACTGGCCTGGATTACAAGCCGATGTACGCTTGTATATTGCTGGTTGTGAGAAATGCAGTAAAAGGAAAAGTCCACAAATGAAAAAGAAAGCACCCATGGAAATAGTGGAAAGTGGAGTACCAATGGACAGGGTTGCTACTGATATATTGGGTGAATTGCCAACTACTGAAAAGGGAAACAAATATATTTTGGTCATCTCGGACTACTTTACGAAGTGGACCGAATGTTTCCCAATGCCCAATATGGAGGCCAAAACAGTGGCAAAATTAATTGTTGAGGAAGTGTTTGTCCGATATGGCATACCATTTACAGTACACTCTGACCAGGGACGCCAGTACGAAAGTACACTCTTTGAAGAGATGTGTAAGGTACTTCACATCAAGAAAACACGGACTACACCCCATCACCCTCAGAGTGATGGTATGGTTGAGCGTTTCAACAAGACGTTAGCAACAATGTTGAGCGCATATGTGAATGACCATCATTCAGATTGGGATGAACATCTGCCATATGTAATGATGGCTTACAGAACATCATTACACGAAACAACAGGTTTTACTCCCAACCAACTAATGCTTGGAAGAGAAGTGTCAACACCACTTGACATAATGTACGAGATGCCAAGATCAGTCCAATACATACCAATAGACAAATGGGCTTGGCAATTGAAAGAAAACATGGAAACTGCTTACACTTTCGTACGAGAAAACATGAAGACAGCAATGGTGCGGCAGAAAAAGTACCATGACCAAAAGTTGTCTTGGCAGACCTTTGAACCAGGTTCGCAGGTTTATGTGTTCTTTCCAATTCAGAAAGCAGGTCAATCTCCGAAATTCACAAGCTATTGGCGTGGTCCTTATAAAGCTTACAGATCTGACTTACAAAGTTGATTGCGGACCAAGAGGAAGGCCACAAGTGATACATGTTGACAGAATGCGTAAGCTTGTGATGAAGAAAGAAGTGCACCCGAGAATGGCCCAGAGTCTTTGGACATTGAAGACTCTGAACAAAGTGATCGATCAGATGATGAAGATGGTGTCATGCCTCAGAGAAGCAGACGCAAACCTCAGTGGATGGAACACTAAGTTCTGTACTAGTAAATGCGATTGCTAAGTTGTCTGCCATTATTGTATATAGTTATTTACATATGCAGGACGCATATTTTCCTGAGAGGAGGGTAATGTGACGAAATTGGTTTTATTTCTAGTTTTGCCAAAACGTAAGACCATCGTTTTCTTAAACACCACGGTGAATGTTAATAATTTTTATTTATATGTGAGAACTGCCAGATCATAGGGAGACTGCTTTGTATGCTTCATATTTGATCGCTACAGTTTATTTGAAGCTACAGTAGGGAATTACAGCGGTCTATTGCCATTTGTAAGACCTGAATAAGGCACTTTGGAATAGATAACTGTGTTCTCTGAATTCGTGATCACTTGGATGTAAGTCCTGAATAAGGCATTATAAGAAGATCACAAACAGAGACGCATCACAGGCAGAAGTGGAGGAAGCGTAAAAGTTGACGCAGTTATTTGATTATCATTTGGGTGGCAGGACACCAGTGATTTACATTTACGGGAGGCACCCGTCTATGGAGGGTAATCGTGTTCAAAAATCCAGACCTGTAAACTTGTAAATTCAAATATGCAATCGTGTTGGTGTGTAAGTCTGAGTATGAATGTATGTGATTCTGATCGTGTAACCTATAAAAACTCGAGCATAAACACTTTAAGATTTGACTCAGTTCCTTTGTATGATGCACATTTTGCTGCTTAATTGTTTTTGTTAGTTAATTTAATCTTCAACTTTGCACATTTTAAATCCATAGTTTCTACATTTGTATCTTCACCCTCGGATATAGCACAGTTGACATGTTACAAATCAACAAATGTAAAGTCTACAAGTTTGTCGAATTTTGACATGACCTTATATGGCAAATGCTCGCTGCAGGAAAAGGCATGCCGTAATCGCCGGAATGGACTAAAATAAACATAAAATTCAGTTAAACTGTTCTGATGAACGATACTATTTTCTTTGGATCAAAAATATTTTTTTTTAATTTTTTATAAAAGAAGATTTTGAGGTATGATTGAAACTGGACCAAACAAGAAGAGGTGAATGTTTGTAAGAATCGGTGCCGGTGTGACGAATGCGCTGGTTTTTGTAATATAATTCCCATGGACACTGGTACATGTAATATTACGATAAGGGTTAATTAACTTTTACTAAAAAAAAGAATTGCCTAAAATCTATTCCAATATTGCTAAAATAATTTGACATGTAATTTAAACTGAAAAATATAAAGTTGAATACGTGCTCTTTTCTAGAAATGAGACGGATCAAGAAATTTCCAAGGGGGTGAATATCTTTTGTGCAGCATGGGGTTTGGAGACCGCCGTGAAGCCCATATAGCTTCATTGCTTACCTAAATGCTAAGAATTTTGAGAGTGAATTTTATATTCCTCATTTCTTTAAAATTAAACTATTTGCAAAAAAATTGGGTAATTTTTCGCGGAAAAATGTATGTATCTATATATTTTTTTCAAATATCAAAATGACTGTTGTGCATGATAAATAATAAAACAATCTGAAACTGTTATGAAAGAAGTTTTATAATCATTAATTTAAGTACAAAATGCTGTCAGAAATTGAAAGGTTCTGAAGAAATAAATAAGGGATACTAGTATGTTTTTATAATTATATTTTATTCTTCGAAAATCGAATTTCTGAAATTAAGGAACATGTGGGTTACAACAGATTTGATTCTATATGAAATGGTAGAGTTTTAATTTTAAAATCTTATACATATATACTGTAATGACAGTAATTTTACAAAACCAAGTAGCTACTTTATGGTAATCAGTACATGTTCACAAGTGGCTGTAAAGCTGTTAAGCTTTCCAGAAAATTTTGATTAACCAACTTCACTGAGTGTGTCTGGATTTAATCGAGATTCAGGACGCCATACTTATATCCCGTAATAATTGCTTGATATCAAAACATTTTTGCTATTACAGTTAACCTTATGGTTGGATTTTTTTTTTCATTTAAAGGAGAGGGGGTGCCGCTACTCATGTCTCATCTAAATCAAAATCTTAAAACTACTGTTTTCAGGTAGATAGTTTTTATCGATAATTCAGTTCTTTAATTAATCAGCAGGCCGACCCCCCCCCCCCCTACCATGTGATTTTTTCCTCTTCGTGGGTGGGGGTGGGGGGGGGGGGGGCTGGAGGCTCTTGTCTCAACATTGTGGTAGCGATAAGAATGCTTTTGGTGATATTTTCTTTATTCAGCCGAACTCTAAGTATACTTACACGATTTGTTAAATGTACTTTAAGACAATAGAAATGCGTGTATACATTTAAACAGAGCATGATATTTAAAATTTTCCAGATCTAAGACATCTGATGCCGATTGAATTCTTCACTCGCATCATTTTTGGATTCTCTTGATATAATGGACACCGAGCCCATAATCTATTGTTTGAAAAATCGTACTTCCTAAAAAAAATGTTGTTATCCAGAAATAATATATGTAATTTTTTTTTTATTCATTCTGTGCCCATTCCGGCGATTACGGCAGGCCTTTTCCTGCAGCTATCTGTGACGTCACTGTTTCCATATATGGTCATGTCAAAATTCGACAAACTTGTAGACTTTACATTTGTCGATTTGTAACATGTCAACTGTGCTATTTCCGGAAAACGGAGATATAAATGCAGAGACTGTCGATGGAAAATGTGTAGTATAGTGACACGTTACATGTAAATGACAAACAGCATTTTGAAGTTGCAAATGTACATCTGTGGGGAGAATTAAATTGAAGGTCTGCGGAGTCAACTTTTGAGTGTTTTTATAGATTACACGATCAGAATTACACACATTCATACTCAGGCTCACACACCAACACGATTGCATTTTCGAATTTACAAGTTAACATGACTGGATTTTTGAACACGATTACCCTCCATACCCGTCGACCACAGTTAGTGGTTATCCAATCAATAGGAAATTGTACTTAATATTCTCGTGGTCAACGAAAATCTGAGTTAACAGGTTAACGGACCTGGTGCAACGCTTGGGTGTAAGACAGGCATTTGTTGGAATACATTTGTCCGCTGCGTTGCATATGTTACACAATTTTAACATTACCATCTGATTGTGTACTCAGCACATTTCCTTATAAAATACGCAATGATGCATTTGTAATACAATGAATCATAACTCATCATGGTTACAAAAATCGAGGAAATTTCTAAGTTCAAAAATAAATTATCTTCTTTCTGCTTTAGAAAGTCTTTGAACAAATTTCACGGGTTCATCATTTGTATATGTGGGTAACACATTAACGATATTTTTCTAATTATAATAAAAAAAACTTTTATTTATTTGAATTCCTGTGTGAAACAAGATTATCGTTTACAAACAAATCCACACCACATGCGTTGATCTGCCGTATCTATAATGCTCAATCAAACTAGCTGCAATATTGCAACGAAATCACAAGATACATTTAACGCTTACATTCATTTTGGAGACCGTGCCCGATAACAAATAAATTTACATTATAATTTTTATTTTTATCGGGCACGGTGTCCAAATAAACTGTAAGCGATAACTTAAAAAAATATTTAAAGAATTTTTACTCCTTATCGTATTCATCCGCCATTTCTTGATTAAGCTAACTTATACTTATGCAACGAGTTGTCAATAATCAGGGAGACACCATTTGTTTTTTTTTTTGTGCACAATTTAGTTAAATAAATGGGAAAAAAATCTTGTAAACAATTTTCTATGTATTTCTATGTTAAACTTTGAATCCCGTCTGGGGCCCCAGTTTTGGTCCGAGGGTCACAATTTTTACAATTTTAGAATCTTCACTATATATACAAGCTTTTGTGTAAATATTGGCATTTCTGGTGAAGTGGTTCTTGAAAAGATTTTTAAACACTTTTCCTACGTATCTCTATGTCAAACTCTGAACCCTGCCTGAGGTCCCAATTTTAGTCCGAGGGTCACGATTTTTACAATTTAGAATCTTCATTATAAATACAAGCTTTTGTGTAAATATTGGCACTTCTGATGTAGTGGTTCTTGAGAAGAAGATTTTTAAACATTTTTCATATGTATTTCTATTTTAAACTTTGAACCCCGCCTGGGGCCCCATTTTTGGTCTGGTGGTCACGATTTTTACAATTTAGAATCTTCACTATATATACAAGCTTTTGTGTAAATATTGGCATTTCTGGTGCTGTGGTTCTTGAGAAGAAGATTTTTAAAGACACAAACCCTATACTCACTTTCGCAATTATCTCCCCTTTAAAAAGGGTTGTTTATTTTAACAATTTATATTCCCCTTCCCATAAGGATGCTTTGTACCAAATTTGGTTGAATTTGGCCTTGTGGTTTTAGAGAAGAAGTCGAAAATGTGAAAAGTTTACAGACGGACGGACGGACGGACGGACGACGGACAACGGGTGATCAGAAAAGCTCACTTGAACCTTCGGTTCAGGTGAGCTAAAAACGGGGAAAATCTTATTTATATATTACATATATATACCTGCACAAAGAATAGTTTGGGTTTGCCTCGTAGCGTTTTACATTGTTCTTCGTCTAGCAAATCAAGGAAAACGTTTGTTTTTATGGGCATATCTGTTCCGTAAATATGGTGATAATAGACCTTGCAATCGACCTTTGGATTGGCGACAGATTCTTCCAGGACTTCATATCCATGTGAAGCCAAGACACAGGCAAAAGAGTCCGATTTCTCCAGGACTTCATCCATTTCTGATGAAGTTACTACAGGTACAATAGACAATTTCTAATAACCAAATGAAATATTTTCATGTTATTTCTTTAACAAGCACATAATTAACCCAATCCCTTCTTACCTGTCCTTATGACTTCATACATTTGGTCAGCTGTCAGATCCTTGAACAACATAACTAAGTACCCAAGTCCAGCGAACATTTCGTTCATTTTTCTAAGTTCTATTTCGGCGTATGGCCTTTGTGCAATCTCGGTACCGTCGTTTAATTCAAAACATTCGTTACTAATAACAATGGCTATTCCACGCACTTCGTGCAGAAAACTATACTCTCTATCGTCTTTCACATCGTTTCTTGGTAATTTCTCGCAATTCTCTAACTTCTTTAGCAAAAATCTACAAAGATGGAAGAACCCAGTTTATCAAATCAAATTTTGAAAAAAAAAAATTAAAAAGTGTTCGGACCTTTAAAAATTATGCTTTAGTCCTTCTTGTAATTTGCTTACTTTTTGAATAGTGGTATCAACTGTCCATTTTCCACTATGAAAAGAAATAGAATAGTTATCCCTTTTATGTACATGTATACAAAAATGTTAGTATTATTTTTTAAATTTATCATTTTATAAATATTCAATCTTTATACGAGGGTCAATAAAAAAATATGAAGACTTTTTCCATAGCTATGTTATTTAACGTCATATTAGTACTAAATTTAGTAGACATAATTTAGCAATTGTTTCAAACAATTTAAAATCAAAAAAGTTCAAATATTCCTTTATTTTTAACAATTATTTAAAATCTAATATTGCCAAAATGAGGTCACAGCGCACGGTCAAACTTTGTGTTCTGTCAACAATAAACCATTATGTTGAAAGTAATATCTCCATAAATTGGGCAGGGCTTAAAACCGACTAATATTGAAATCTAAAATTAAAAATTGTTATGATATTCTATGTACCAAATAATGACGGGATATATCGATATGTTAAACAGATATCAGTAACTAAAGATATATAGTCCTCTTTAAAACTGACTAAAAACATTGACGACGCCGGACGTCACGGCGCAACGAAAAGTATAAACAGTATGGATCTAACTCCGGAAAATGCCGATAAAAACTCTGAAAATGCTCAATGGTGGAAAAAATAATTCAAATATTGTTGCATAAATTAATCTGTTAGTTATGACTTTAATGAAAAACATATGATAGACAGCCATATTGTCTTCGTATTTTCTTTATTGACCCTCGTAGAATACCGGTATATGTTATGAAGTTTCACAATGGGAATTAATTATCATCAAACAATATCCATGTATTGGACGAAAACAGTTTTATTACAACTTTTGATCATTAATAAAAAAAATGAAAATAATTGGACAATGAAATTGGAAACTAGGAGAATGAAATAGCTGAAAAAAGAATGTTAAAAATAGTTTTATTAAGAAATTAGTAGGCATAATAAAAATGTTGCATGTTGCTACATGTACATGTATCAAATTTCTCTCAGTCTGCATTTTTGTAAAATTATATTTCTATCATGGGCCACCATACTTCTGTTGTTGTCTTCCGTATCGCGGTTTTTCATAAAAATCCGTATTTTGGATTTCCATTGTTTAAAAAAATCTTCACGTCGTGAATATTGACCATAATACTGTATACCGAGGAGCCAGAATGGGCGCGGCAAGCTATTTATAACTCGATTCTTTAAATGTAGAATTCATTATGATCTATAATGTAGAATATAAATGTTTATGGAGTCACTTACGGTCTTTTCCAGTAAAGACGATAGGTTCTTCTGAATTCCGAGACATTTTCCCAACAAATTTCTGAATATATCACCTTGATCACAGTGAGTCAATAAGAAACCGAAAGTAACCATATCCCCGGGAATTCAGAATTGGGTAAATATAGTAATATATTTATTTAATATTCAATAAACGTTTCGTATAACAAGAATTATCATTTTCTTGTCATTCTATATGTGATTATTATATAAGTAATCTGAAGTTATATAATTAACATTGTTTTTTTTTAAATCGTTTGAAAATAATTAGGTGGTTGCACCCCTGGGTTTCTAAGAGTACCCAAACCCCTATTGTCTCATGTTGATGAGTTGTCTTTACCAATGTTTACATTGTTTTGCTCTCTTTATACACGGTCATCCAAGAATATTTACGGGTATAGAAGGGCTGTACAGAATGTAACGTTACACATAACAAGTTTTTGACCTTTAAACATTATCAGGTATTTTTAGGATAATTAATGTACCAAGAAGTTATTTGTCCAGTACTAACGTTATGTCTAAAGTGATATTGAAATAGTGGCACATTTATAATTCATCGACTGTTGATATATGACTTTTACATGTACATGTATTAAACTGTTAAATGTATATTACATTTGCTCTCAACCCAAAGTACAGTTTCTCATGCATGTAGGGACGTATACGTCCCTGATGTAGCATAACTGCAGGGAGGTTCAACTGCAGCTGTATTTCATTCTTTGAGTGTTTGAAATACATAAATGAAGTTTTTCCATGTAAAAAAATCAAACTTCAGGGCATTGATGAGGGAAACGTGGGGGGTTTTTTGTGGGGGGGGGGGGGAAGAGATGAGATTTCATATACATGATATATATCCTGAAAATTTAACTGATTATATTAAGCTGAGACAACATAAATTAAGCTATTGTCCTAAAGGCATTGCATTCAAACAATACAAATTTTTTCTTTGTTTTAAGTTATATAGTGTACATATTTTTTTAATAAGCATGATAAGAGTAATTAAACATTTGAATATTTATATTACCGGTAGATTTAATCATTTTGATTGGTTTGTTATCTTTGGCTTATTTCTACCCCTTCTCTTGAAATTGTAGAATGCTGGCTTAATTCTGAGGCCAATTAGTCTCATATGTTTTATAGAATTGTTATGATGAGGTATAATAATAATAAAAGTTTTTGTTTCATTTATCTAATGGCATAAAGAAGAATAAGGATGGGATTAAGTCTGGGAGTCTGGGTTTTTATTCTGCTGTTATGGTGTGCTGTTTGTGTTTCGATGGAGGAGGATGTGTTCATTGATCCCCATGACATGATAAACCCTCGAAGAAAAATCTTAAAGGTTTGAAATTGGTCTTGTGAATTAATCAAATGCCAAAAAACATCCCTTTTATATCAGTTTAAGTTAATTAAACTTTTTAGTTCTCAAAATATGAATTTAGAAGCACAGCAATAAATGTATCTATGGGCATTTTCTAGCTGGTAAGCAAGTCTCTAATTTTGTAGAATAAATGATTAATATTCTTTCACTATATATATAGGAAGAAGGAGAGACACCAGAGGAAGAGAAAACTCCAAAGATACCAGATATACAACCATCAATCAGTGAGGACAACACATTGCCTCCTGATATTGAAAATATTAAAAAGCCAGCTGATGGGAAGCAAGACACTCCAAAAGAATGTCTAAAAACTGATGTAGGAAAGCGTCTGCTGAGGAGTTATGTCAAATCTTTGCTTGAGCATTTTGAGTTAAAGGTAAAGAAAAGAGCTATTAGGCAGTAAGCTTTTCTGATCCAAATTTGACTGACATCTTTTGTCATTGTGAATGATAATGGGAGTTTACATAACAGTATATTTCAAGTCCCAAGAGGAGGTTATTCTAAAAATTGAAAACATGGTATCAAGTGATGATTGCTCTGCTGAATATCCTCACATAATTCGAAGGTCTTTGCAAATTTTGTTTATGTTACTGTACTTGTAAAATTTCATTGTGGAAGTTGAGGAAAAGAACACAGTTTGATAATGCATTAATACTTATACATGTTTTTAAAACAAAAGATTGTTACTTCAAGATTTACATATTCAATTAAAGCACAAAAATTTAACTCCATAATTATTGTATTTGTACGTGGCTCAAAATTAAGCTTTTGTTTTCAAAATATGTCAGCACGTTAAACTCAAGATATTGAATGATAATGCTAAGTTTGTTTAATGTAGAGACCTTCCTCAGGATCTCAAGAATATAACATGCTCCTTCAACTCTCAGTTCATGATTTTGAAATGCTGCAAAAGTTTGTCTCTGAAGAAAGCAAGGATTTACACACCCTTCACGAATCAGCTGTTATCCTCACTGATATGATAAGAAGTGTGTCAAGGTCACATCTTGGAACTATGGGAAAAATATCTATTTGGTTTGAGGATAAATATGGAGCAAGCATCGATGCAGCACTAAAGGTACAGAATGGACATGTCACTTTAATTTATGAAATAATTGATTAACTTCTGATAACCACTATTATTGAGACATACAAATGTACTAAACCAGTAAATTGTAAAATGAAAAAGGTATTTATTTTTTACTTATTAAATGTAAAAGAAAACAGCTGTAAACCCTTTTTATTGATAATCAAATTTAGTGATTTGTTCATCGAATAAATGTTTGATACAAGTTGAGTGAATTTTGTTTATGACATATCTATACACTCAACAAAACTTCTAAGTGCTCACTCTGATAAATAGAATAATTTGAAAATTACAAATAAAATAATGTGAAATTTTTAACCTTTCGTAACTGATATGTCTTTTCATGAATAGCACAGATAAAATGAGACAACAACAATTAAAATCAATTATCCGTGACGAAACGTTAAAACATTAATTTTGCATTTTCTGTTCATGCTTAATGTGATTGACAATTTTTTGTGATTAATATTAATCTTTGGTGATAGTTTAAAAGGAAAACCACTTAACATGGACAACATTATCATTTAGAAAACAACATGAGCCATTAGAAGATTAGTGTCTGTTTTGTTTCTACGACAAATTGTACTTACTTTAAATCTGATGTTTATTTTGTCCTTGACATTGTTTTAAATAGTACGGTAAGCAATCCGATGGAACGGAAGTGTTTGTGATATTAAGCAAAGGTCAAGGTCTCGGGTCGCAACCTGAGGTCAAAGTCAATGCATTGTCCTCAACTATTTGGAAGTTAAGTGGAATTAAGTCCCCCAGACAACAATACAAAAACATGTGCTTTTGTCATGTAATAAATACATTATACTGGGTGAACACTTACTGGGTGAACACTTAGAAGTTTTGTTGAGTGTATATCTCATATGCACTTTTGAACTTTTTTTCAGATGATTGCAGTGTTATTAATGGCCTCCGTCTTCGCTACTTTAGAAATGAATTTACAGATGTCATGGAGACAGAGATTTATGAAGCTGATTGTGTTATCATTCATTGTCAGCATCCCTATGACCTGGTTTGAGCTATACAAGGTAATACACTGTATATGCTATCTCATAAAAAAAAATGAAAAGGATATACAGACAACAGTGCATGTAAGCTGTAACTTATATGTAGATATACATTTTTCTATGAAATGTTTCTGATTGAATTACAAATACTAGTGCAAGCTTATATTGGTTTATAACACAAATTGGTGAAAAATGTCTTGTTGGGACCAAAAAAATCCACACTCTTAATGTACAGACTTGCTATTTAAGATAAAAAAAAATATGCATTGAATGCAAATAAAACTGTTAAGAATCAAGCCTTTTGAATTGTACAATGTATACACAATGAAAACTTCCCCAGGACATTTTTGCAAGGAAACAATTACGTAATGGATGATACATATATGTCTAAGAAAGAACAGAATGTTTTCACATCATTCTGAACCACTTTATACCTAGGCAGAACAGATAAAGCAGGAGACGGTAGCAATGAAGGATGCCCCCGCTGAATGCATTAAGAACAACGACTCAATCAGTGAGAACTGGCTTAATGCAGGTTTTCAGTTTATAACCTCAATGGTCACCTTAAAGGAGGATAAGTGTCAAAAATATTATGAATATGTGATGATCGACCCATTTCTGAAGGTCCCACCAACTAAGGTAATTTCATTTTCAAAATATCAATGATAATTCTCCATTATTTCTTGTGCAATATTTTGGAAATAAATTTGAGTTTCTCTTTATTACTAAGCAATATGATGTGTTTGAATAGCACTGTGTTATAAAATATAAACCATGTTTCTGTCACCAATCTTATCTTTTACAGGCAGTTGGTGTCACATTTGTTCGATTTTTCTTGTCACCACTGAAAGATGTTGGAGCTTCATTGAGTTCCTTTATAAGAGAACTTTTAATTGACCTCCCTCTGGCATTGTATCCAGTAGCAATGGCCATGGTGACCATATTTCTGTTTTTGATTCTATTTATGACATTTGGCTACAGTCTCAGACTGCCATTTTTCCTCTCCATTGAACCATCACCTTACCATGCTGTAACAGGTGGCTCCCCTAATCAGCAAGCTATTGAGGACAACACCAAGCGTTTGATGGAACAGGTATATTTAAACAAAATAAATCAAGAATTCACAGATCAATTGTACAAACAGGAAAAATTCTTTGCAGAATTGTAATCTTTGACTTTTTAGCTCACCAAGACAAAGTCGGGGGGGGGCTTATGCTATACCCTCGGCGTCGGCGTCCGGACCTGGTTAAAGTTTTTGTTGCATGTCCTGTATCTAAGTTATTACTTGTCCTATCTTCACCAAACTTGCATGGATGGTGCATCTGGACCTACTTATGGACTTGAGAGACTTGGATGCTGAATCTGGGCCATGAATTTCAGATGCTGGAGGAGGTTAAGGTTTTTGAAGCAGGTTAAATTTTTGTTGCAGGTGCCCTTTGATAGCCATTTCTAAGTTACTACTGGTCCTAACTTCACCAAACTTGCATAGATGGTGAGTCTTATAATACTGATGCATCTGACATGCTTGAATGCTGAATCTGAGCCTGCTGGATGAAGTTAAGGTTTTTAGAGTTGGTTAAAGTTTTTGAAGCAGGTGCCCTCTGATGATTATATCTTAGTTATTACTGGTCCTAACTTCACCAAACTTGCATGGATGGTGTGTCTTATGATACTGATGCACCTGATAGGCTTGAATGCTGAATCTGAGCCATAGGTTTCGGATGCTGGATGAGGTTAAGGTTTTTCGAGCAGGTTAAAGTTTTTGTTGCAGGTGCTGTTTGATAGGCATTTCTAAGTTACTACAGGTCCTAACTTCACCAAACTTGCATGGATGATGCATCTTATTATACTGATGCACCTGACAGGCTTGAATGCTAAATCTGAGCCATAGGTACCGGATGCTGGATGAGGTTTAGTTTTTTTGGAACAGGTCACATGTTTAATAGGTAATAGCTCTATTTCAAACTTGCATATATATGATCTAACTATAATATAAATGAATGGCAGAGGTAGCTTCAGATGCAGAGCCTGATCTCCATTATCGAGGATGCTAAAAAAAATATCTTAGATATTACTGGTCCTAACTTCACAAAACGTGCGTCTTATGATACTGATGCACCTGACAGGCATGAATGCTGAATCTGAGCCATAGGTTTCGGATGCTGGATAAGGTTAAGGTTTTAAGAGCTGGTTAAAGTTTTTGGAGCAGGTGCCCTCTGATGATTATATCTTAGTTATTACTGGTCCTTCTTCACCAAACTTGCATGGATGATGCGTCTCATGATACTGATGCATCTGACAGGCTTGAATGCTGAATCTGAGCTATAGGTTTCGGATGCTGGATGAGGTTTAGTTTTTTGGAACAGTATACATGTTTTATAGATAATAGCTTGCATACTTGATTTAACTATTATAAATGAATTGCAGAGGTAGCTTTAGATGCAGAGCCTGATCTCCATTATCAAGGATGATAAAAAAATTCTCCTACCTCACTCAAACCTGCTTGATAGATGTGTTTGTTGTTAAATGATATAACATGATTTCTATGATATAGTCTTCTATGATATGATACACTATTGTTTTATAAGATACAATGTAATATCATAAATTATATTGTAAAAAATTATATGATACGATATGATATTGTATAAATTTTTTTGTACATTATAATATGATATTGTATTATCATATTGTTATGTTTAGTATTGTATATTATCATACAATATTGTAGAATATGATATTGTATTGTATATTATTTTATCGAATGATATTGTTTCATATTATATTGCAAAATATGATATTGTATCATATGATATGATATTGTATAATATATAATATCATATCATATGATACAATATTGTATATTAATATGATATTGGTTTATATAATATATTGTTAAAATACATGAAATTGTATTATATGATAGTGTAATATATAAAATTTTATCATTAGATATGATAAGATATTATATAATATGATATTGTATAATATAATATTATATAATATATTACTATATCAGATGATATGATACAATGTTTAATCAAATTATATTGCATCATATGATACACTATTGTGTATCAAATATGATACAATACAATATCATACTATATTATACAATATAATATCATATGTTACAATATTGTGATGTATTATGTGATATGATATAGTATCAAATAATACTATATTGTATTTATATTAGATATTATGATATTGTATTATATGATTAAATACAATAATGTATAACACAATACAATGTCATATCATAAGTTACAATATCATATTACATCATTATTTATTACAGTATTATATTGTATTATATGATATATATTGTAAGTATCATAGGATGCAATAACATATTTTTTCTTATTGGATTGATAAACATTGTATCTTATAATACCATATGAAATGAACATATGATCATCATACAAATTTTTTAACATATGATATACAATATTGTGTCAAATCAGTATCCATGAATATCCAAGATCATTAACTATGATTTTCATATAATATGATAAAGGTGGTCTCATAAAGGTGATGCCTCATAAAGTTGATGCCTCGTCTCGGTGAGCTTTGTAATCTGTGATTACCTATGTTTTTATAAGCTATTTCATTGTTTTTGCAGATGCAAACAATGCAAAATGCCCTTGAATCCAGAGAAGCACAGTTCATAGCTAGAATGAATGACTTTGAACGTCTTCAAAAAACAGCAATAGAGTATTCAGCAGCCATCAATGTCCCTGATGTGCCAATGCCCACAATTCCAAAAGTGCCAGCAGCATCAAGAAAACAAGCTACTACACCCGTCTCTCAAGAATCGGGAGATGTTGTGCCTCTAACAGTAAAACCACATGAGACAAAGTCTCCAATTCCATGCTCCGATGCAGAATTGGAATCCTCCACTGAGGACTCGGAGCATACCATTAATCTACCCCACTCTGGTCAGTCTCCATCCAGGGGTAGATCCAGTAGACTTCCTCTTAGCAAGAAGAACAAAACCGGTGATCAATTACCAACTCAGATTAGCTCTGCAATAAACAGTTCCCACACTCATGTTATCTCACCAGAAACTGTACTTTCTCAGGAAACAAGTTCAAGATAGCAGAATTGTACACTGCACTTTGAAGTATTTTTCCTTTCTTTATCAAGTGGTGCATCTCATTTACTTTTTTCATCAACCATTGCCTGATTTTTGAACAATAAAATTGTTTTGTTTTGTATTTTGGTTTTTTTTTTGCATGTTGGCCATAAGAATTTGGGGATTCGGCTTAATTGTCATTTTATTATAATTCAATGAAATAATGACTCATTCTACATGTACTTAAGAATAAAAGTCTAAGTTACATGTATAACCCCATCATGTATTTGGAATTTATTTATTGTAACGAGATAAACAGACCTGGTACTGTATATTTAGCGCTTTAAAGAAAGAACCTGTTTACAAGATGCCTAGGCGCAGGCGGTGTTGCATAGAGCATTATTGAATTGGTCATAATTCGTAAAAAAAAAATCAAGTTGTATGGCGATTCGGGAGAAAGAAATGCGTTTGTGCGTGATAGGAAGGGGGTGATGGTGGAGATGTTACATGTAACTATACATGTCTCTTACTTGTGAAAAATAGTTGTCACATTCTCCTATGGAGATCCCTTTTCACAGAATTGGGACTAAAAATGCATTTTTTACTACTTGATCAATAAAGCTTTCCCAACCCAGGGGCTATTGATTTCACAATTTTTGAGTCGGGTCCCCACTACAAAACTAAAAACCAGTGCGGACCATGGGTTTTTGCAGAGGCTTCCTCTTGCCTATCCTGAATATGCACTCAGTTTGTTTATAAAGCGTATAGATGAATTAATTCATATTGATAATAGTAGTACCGTATATAGAACATGTATATGACCAAGCACAGCCCTAATATCAGAACTCCTGACCCTTACGGTTCTGACAAGGACTTCTTTGTTTTAACAGCGTACGAATGTACTTTGTATCTCCGATAAATACTTCGGGAAGTTTTTAACGCATAACTAGCCCCTGAAGGTGGTGGTCGTGATTTACAAAAAAAAAATCTACCATATGATTCCCCTTCAGATGCTGCGCGCACAATTTTGTCTTAATTGCCCCTCAATTATAATTTATGAGAAGAAGTTGAAAATGTACAAGAGTTTACATGTTTTTGTGTACATGTATTATTTACCTCACTCAATTGAACGTTATTTGATAAAATTGTTAATATTTGTTTTAATCAAATAAGGATAATATAGTTGAGGGTCAAGCTTTCGAAGTTTTGAGTCAAAGACATCATTAGGATAATAGCGAAAAATCAACAACTATCAGAAAAACTTGAAAATACTTCTAACCAAAATTCATCAATTAAACATAATTGTATGATATCATTTTTACATGTTATAGGGTACATTAGAATGTTCAGAAAGTTTAAGCCCAAGTCTTTTTTTTTAAAAAAATAATTAAATAAAATACAGTTCTTAAAGTAAGGAAAGTTGCTTACGTGGCAACAAATATCGGCCCGTAATTTGATTTCTTCCTGATACGCAAGTTTTGATTTTGTTTTAGCGTGTCATGAACAGGCTGTGATAAGGTTCGTTTTATATTGATTAGGATTCAGATATTATTTATAATGGTTACAAATCACGTTTCATTCTCTTAGTAAACGAATAAAGGAAAAACGTTTCAAGGTATGGGCTAAAACTTTCTGAACATTCTAATGTACCATTAAATCCGCTTCGAGTTCAGTTCATATTTGGTGAATTAAATTTTTGATGCAGATATTTTTTTTGTCCAAAATTGCCTAAAACTTCTTTATTTCATAACTTTTAAACTGTTGTTTTGAGAATTAAACTAATTTCGAGGTGTACTGAGCCACAAGTGACATCGTGACATAAAACCAAAAATCTTTTCTGAGCCATTATGAAATTCGGAAGGTAAATAAAAAAAATTAAATATCTTTTGCAAATAGTAATTAATCTAATTTTCATATTTGTTAATGTAGAATGAAGGTTGCTGATCTGATCTGGGTTTTGGGGATTAGCGTATACATGTGTCACGGGCATGTGCACTCGCAAGAGTGGCAAGACTGGGCAGGTTGGTTACGGGCTAAACATTCCTCTGACAGGACTGTATTTTGCCAATCTAATTAAAATTAGAACTTCCATCCGCTCCCCGGTTTTATGACGCGACATATCGAAAACCGGGGAGCGGATGGAAGTTCTAATTTTAATTAGATTGGTATTTTGCATTTTAGAAATGAGACCTATACGAAAATTTCCACCATAAATTAATTACAAATCATAATTTAAATACATGTATATTGCTCAATTTCAGAAAATAAGAAAGTTATAGCGTTTCAAGCAAGAGCCTCTGTGAGACTTGTGAACATTTCTGCACACAACGTAGTCAAGTTCAACAATGTTCTGTTGAACGAAGGAGACGGGTATAATGGGGAAACTGGCATCTTCACTGCGCCGGACGATGGTGTTTATTTCTTCGATTGGACCATAACCGTTGACAACGGGGACGTATTTCATACGGGAATTGTCAAAAACGGTTCCGTCTTCGGATTTAGCTTTTGTACTTCTAAACGCGAAAGCTCCGAGCGCCCCTGTACTGCAACGGGTAGGGTAAAGTTGAAGAAAGGCGACAAGGTGTGGATAAGGACAAATGGGCTTGGCACAGACGCTTTCCCGAACTTCACCACTTTCGGTGGTCATAGATTGTGAAGTCGAATCGGAAGCAAACGGATTACTCTAGAATGCATTTATACCGGTATAATATACATACATGTATTATGTTTTGATTCATTACATGTATGTATTAATAAAACTTTAGAACAGCATGTGCACTATTGTCAATTAATATAATATCGTATTTTTCCTAAGCATATGATTGGTCGATTGCTGTCACGCGACCCTGCTATAATTCTGTTATAGACCTTACTATACTAAAAAATAGAAAATTTATAGACCTCGCTATACTAAAAATAGATTTTCATGACAAAATTCTGGTTTTGGCACGTGTGACATTGTAACATCACAATAGCGAAATCAACGCCTTTACATTTTAAAACAAATATTTTACTGTTAAACTTTTGAAGAGAATTACAAATGTAGTTTTTGATTTATTATAATAAAACAATTATAGCCTTTTGATATCAGTCAATACATTGGTTTTTTTTTTAGACCTGATGAGAGTATATCAACCTCTGATTTCGTCCTCGGTCGATATACTTTCATCAGGTCTATAAAACGTATTGACCTCATCAAAAGGCTATAATTGTATATTGTCAACCAAGGTTGTTTCTTTTTTTTTAATAGATGCCGATAATTATATTAGATGTAATTATACCTAACTACAAGCAAACTGGACAGGAGAGTTTTTAAGTCAATACGAAAACTCTAAAATGTCGTAATTATTTACGTATAAACGGAGGGTCAAAATCAATTTGATTCAAACCAAAAATACGTGGTATCGATAGTAACTAAAAGAAAAAGAAGATATTTGGCGTCTTCTTGAAAACTTGTAAGAATTCTGAGGGTTGGATCCTAATCAGCTAAAGTAATAATATTTATCAAAATTCTACATTTATATCTTCAAAAGAAAATAAAGCCCAGCTGTGTATGTCTCCACGTTCCTAACAACGAAAACATTATATGTCTTATTTTATCCAAAGATGCAATATTCAGTTTCTCTCCAAACTTTAACTTATTATATTTTGTACAGTTTGAACTTCACTTATGTTCTTATAAAATTCTTTGTTTAATAAATTTCACATCAATATGCTTATATCTTATTTAAAATAAAATAAATTGGAATTTACATGTAAGTATGCCAAAATTATTATATAAGCCATTTTAGTGACCACAATATTCAAAGAAATCAAAGAACATGTTCAGAATTTCATTGCAAATAAAATGTTTTTATTAATTCCATGCTACAAAAAAACTTTGCATTACTCTTTCATCAACTTCTATTATATAAATAGTGCCTGTTTAAGAGGGTAACCGTTGAAATTGACACCCCGAGAAAACCATTGTCAACCGACGCGAAGCGGAGGTTGACAATGGTTTTCGAGGCGTGTCAATTTCAACGGTTACCCTCCCAAACAGGCACTATTTATTTTATTATACTGAATGTCTTAATTTTAGAGAAAATTTTACTGCTTTTATATAGAAATGACGTGAATTTAACGGCGAACCGTACGCGCATAATTTACGCGCATGTAACAATTCGTTCTATCGGCCCGTTGCCAAGCGTGTTGCTAACGCTGAGGGTAAGGGAACGGATTGTCAACTGCGTCTAAACCAATCAGATTTCAGTATTTAACATTAAAGTATAATAAAAAAGAATGTTCACGTATTAATTTATACAAAATCGATATTATGTAGAAATGATAGTTAATTTTTAACCCCCCCCCTCCACTCCCGAAAGGACTAGCGTCACACTCCGTGATTCAAACGGAAGTAAACTACAGATTGAGTACAACTCAAATCGGAACATCACTCGGCCTTTTCCATTGAGTCGAGAACAAGTATTCCTCTAAAAGGAATGATCGGCGTGTGATGTCATTGCATGGCAAGCTACATGCTAATGTAATGCGAAAGCATTACATGCAATAAACATGATAAATAAGATTAATCGCATTGTTGTTTTTTTTTAGGATTTTCTTTACTTTAATTTAGAAGGCGAAGTGTACTTCCGATTAAAAAAATCTTACGCATTTAAAGAATAAAGTGATTTGAATCATTATGTAACTGTACAAATGTTTTAATATCAAGGCAAACGCATTAGAATAATGTTTTTTTTTTTTTTTTGTAATTTCCATGTATTTAAAAATTACATGAAGCTGTCGCTGCATATAGTAAACAAAGTATATAGTGCTTATGCGAACTGCATGCGTGCGCAAATTGTTAAATATGCCTCATACGGATACAACTGTGATCGACAGAAACCGATCACAACCCCCCCCCCCAAAAAAAACCCCGTTTTTTTCCTCGACTTGACGGAAAAGGGATTGTAGCTGCAGACATGTGGCTCCACGGGTAATTCGGGTTAATGACGGACCATGGGGGTACAGGTCCATCCATACAATAAAACTGTATACCGGTATTTATCGCTCACAAAAAGTTGCGCGCGGTTCGTAATTAAGGATTATATTGTGTGAAAATTCCAGGGCCCGTCAACCCAAATTTCACGTGGAGCTATATACCGGTATACAGCTCTACAGCTAGTGCGAGTGATGTTCCCATTGTCAAAACGTTTGAGAGAACAAATCGTGATTCACAGTAATCACCGACATAGAACAGTTTTAAGTTTTAACGCAGTTTGAGAGATCAAAATATGGGATAAAAAGGGAATGTTGAATAATTCATATATAGGCGTCGGAACCGGGGGGGGGGGGGGGCTTTTTTTGCAAAGTCTTAGACATAACCCCCCTTTTTTTCTTGTCAAGATTTCTGATAAGTCTAGCCACCCCCCCCCCTTTTCAATTTGCTTCCGACGCCACTGCGTTAAAGATATTTAAGTAAGCCGTCCTATTGTAAATTTTTATTTTAGTGGGTAATTGTAAATACAAAGTTTACAATTTATCATATTGTAAATTTTGTATTTATACCCATGACCAGCCAGTAAATTTAAAAATTTACAATATGGCAAAGCTTTCAGTTCATTTGAGCTACAAAAGACTCATGCAAGCTGCAGCCTATACATCATTGATGCATGTCATTATTATTCGAATGTATCCGTTCAGCGTATTATATTGTCTCGTGTAGTATATACCTTTGTGTCGTATGTACGGCGACGTTGATTTAAAATGTACAAGTGATGATAAATACCACAGGGATCGATGAAACACGTGTACGACTCTAATCTGGCAGGTGAGGTTAGGTGAGTAAAAGTATACAGTTATCAGTAAGAGGTCTACAGGTGGAGTGGGAACAGATGTACCTGTTCAAATTGAGACTTTCAATTTCTGCTTCAGGATTTAGGAAGCATGCACACGCTATAAAAGGTTCTTGAAGGTAGGTTTTTTCGTCCTTTTTATCTGGACGTGAATTTCTTTGAAATGTGTGAATCGCTATTGATGGTTAAAATTCCGGGTTTTTTTTATAACAGTTTATATAACTATCTATGACCATAGACTATTAATTCTTCCAGAACCCTGTTTGAATAATCTTAAAATCAAGTACGGAAGTTACGCTCATTGCCTTTGATATTCACAACACCGTAGGTTGGTTGGATTTCTCCTATGAAGTTGTTTCTTTCAATAGCGATATCGATGCAATTATTCTCGACGTTACAATCTTTTATTACCTTTACTTTGAATAAGTGGTATTACTTGTTAATTTTGTCAATTTTGCATTTTACCAATACAATTTCCTGCATACATGCTACTATACCTTAGATTCCATATTTTGACACAAAATAGCATGGCTAGTGTAGAGGACAGTTAGATAATAATTTAACAAGTGCAGATGGATAGTGATAATTTAAGTAAATAAAGTAACATTTCAGGTACGCAGCAACAGGGGTTATGTCGATCTCCCCATAAATAAGAAATTTTAGTACACAATGGTCAAATCATTTTTTGCTAGGGTTTTGGTGGGGGTTTTTTGGGGGGGTGGGGTGGATTGTCAAGATTCTGAAGGCATAGGCCTGCCCCTTCCTTCACCCACTTATAAAACCGATGCTAAGTGGTTGCATTTGGACGTGACTACATGAGGTCACTCTTCTAGAGTGTAGATCTCTGCGTCATGGTTCAAGTGGTAGGCCATCAAGGAAGAGGTCCTTGATGAAGTATAGTGTGTAAGATAAGCCCGTGTAATCATTTCCCATGTCACCGGAGAGATCCCACCACGTAAGTCTTTTGTAAATTTGCTTTTATTTCAACTTTTAAACTGCTGTTTTTGGAGAAATCCTGAGTGATTGTATTACTGAAGTTTCATTTTTTTTAATCCCTGAAAGTCTTACGGGTGGAAGAGGGGGAAGGTAGAATTTTGTAAAGTTGCATCCATCTGATCTAGGATAGTACATGTACATGATTTTCTCTTAAATACTAATATGCCGTTTGACCCGCGTTATCATAGAAGACGAAAGTCATTGTTTGCATATCATTATGTCCAAACATGGCGTTAGCAGCCCTTCCGTACTTGATAAAGAAACAGCCGTGGAGGGTCGGTACGGTTACTAAGGACTCGTCAGAGCGAAACATGCACTGAGCTACAGTGTATGAAGGACATTTAAGTTCGGTCAGGTTTTAGAACAAGCATTGAATTCATTGAGAAACTGTGTTTAAACGATTCTATCCAATCAACCCATTTTGATAACAATGATGAACCTGCTGCAATGATTGCTGTATTTTATAATTTTTACAACTGATCCTAAACTGTAATCATTTCGTGTTTTAGTGAAGTGTAATTTGCTACTCATGAAAGGTTTGTAAGTTTTGATGTTGTACGGTAATCAATATATCGATTGATTTAAAAGATGTAGCATTAAGATAAAATATAATATACCTTGTAAAAGTTATAAGGCTTCCTTTCCCTAGTCTTAGTATAGCAGTTTAATACTTTTCAGCGATTTTTTTTTCCAAAGCTACTGTTGGCACCTACAGATTGTCCACACTCTAAAGAGAAATTTTTTTGATACGTTATAATTGCAGATATCAGCAGAAAAATGGGAAGATCTAACAAAATTCCAAATCTCCAATCTCCAATCGCAAGTACAAACGATGCTGCTCCATTGACCAAAGAACCCCAAGGCGTCGTCAGCGTTGAGGGGCGGGGCAATACCCTGGACACGTGCATTACGTGGGCAGTCAGAATCAGCATTATTTTCATTTCCGTTACTTGTGTCTTCTATCGTAAAATCCTCCAAAACACCATCAACAGTTCTTGGCTATTTTTGCAGAAATCTTGGATTTTTAACTCTGTGTACTTTGAAACTTGGTGGGCCACGTTTTGCTTTGCTTGGATTATTCCTCTATATCCATTTGCTATACATTTTATACCGAGTTTTACCAAGTATAAAATCGATCCCTCGGTGACATACGTGCATCAAACTGTGTTTGGGATGTTGAAAGAAGCTGTGATTTATATGGCGCCATTAATGTTTTTGGATACAGTTATTGTCAAAAAATATCACGGTGTGGATCCAAGTATATGGAAAGCCAAACAGCAATCCGTTATACAATACACTCGGGCTTTACCTTTGGATCCACCAGAGCTCGGACGCGTTCTGTTCGATCTCATTGCCTCTATTATGACATTCGATGTTTTCTTTTTCATTATTCATCTATTCTTCCACAAAAACTTATGGCTCTTTCGGAATATCCATGCTCACCATCATCACCATGACGTCATGCACCCTCACGTGACCAACAAACTCACGGTGGTTGAGAGAATAGTATTAATTCTGTCCGCCAATTTTGCGCTCAAGTTGTTCCAGAGTCACCCTTTGACCCGGATGTTGTTTGTTCCGATTTTCGTGTGGCTTCTTGTAGAGAACCACACAGGTTATGATTTGCCATTCGGAATACATCGTGTCATTCCGTTCCATTTGTACGGTGGATCTGTGAAGCATTATAAACATCATATACACGGTTCTAAATATTACCAACCATTTTTCACATATCTTGACCTTTTGTTAGAATCATTTTTTAGCAGTAAGAAAATACAATGTAAATACAACGGAAGTAAAGAGAAATAATAGTAATAAAAGTTTTCCGATGAAATATGAATATTCGCTTGCATGATGGCCAAATTACAGACATGTCTTGTCTTTGTTCTATCTATCATTTTGTTATGGCAGTGTCGTGCTGTATGTGTTACAAATATTATATGATTTCAGCCAGTTTTAATCTAACAACTTGTACTTGAATGTACTTTTAAACAACCAAGGGCTTATTTGATGTTTCATTCGGGTATGACGGCAGCGAGCATAGCAAAACAAAAAAAAACCAAAAAACAAACTAGTACCTGTTTTTATAATGCCAGCTACCTTCATAGCTCGTATGTAACACCAAAGAAATCATTTTATTGGTTATAGTTCACGTCTAAGATTATGATCAATTTATTATATTAATCATATTGCACTTTGAAACACTTGTTTCGAATCGGAACTAGGCCTAGAGAAAATAAATTAAGGACGAACAGGCCTTTTCCACTTTTTTAGGGAGGGGGGTAATCAAAAATCAAAATATGCATTAAATGCATAACCCCTCCCGTAGATACTATAACACCCCCCCCCCCCCAATGATTAGCGAAAAAGAAAATGTCTGCATGTTTCTTTGCTTGTCAAGATATTGGAGTAGATCAGCTCATTTAAAAAATGCGTGCAACGTGCCTGTATTATTACAATATAGAAGAGCCCTTCCCACCACAATAAAAATAACATCGAAAACTAAAACAGTATTGTAATCCTTCTAGTTGAATGTAATGATTCTTGTTGTTCTTCTTTTTCTACAGGCAATAGGGTCGTTTCCTACGTCGAGTAATTACTGGGGGTCATTTTTCGTCGTCGTAAAATGACACTCGGTCATCATTCTATGAAGGATCATTGTTTTCTATCACACAAGTTTCGAGATAATGTGTCGCAGCATATAATTATTGGAATACATAGGCCTTTCTGTGACGTGAAATCCGTAGTATTGAGATTATCAAATTTGAAATATTCTGACTTGAAATACAAAACTGATTTTCGTTAATATTTTTTTTTATCCCTAACAAACTCAATTTTGTGTTTGTTACATTCATACACAACAATTTTTTGAAAGTGTAACAATCATGGATTTTTTTCTCTTTCCTCTTCTTCTTTTTTTTTGGAGGGGGGGGGGGTATTGCCCTATTTATTTAAGAACGACACATTTTTCAATATGAAAGAACAAATGGTTTTAAGATGATTAAAGGAAAATTCACTTATTTAGTCAGAAGGTTGACAAGGATGGAAAGAAGGTGGCTTGAAAATAGCTGCATATATCCCGGTTACTGTTTACAGTGTGTTTATAAAATGTTCGAGATGAAAGCAGAGATAACGCAAATTTCAGGTGAACAAAGAATGTGACGATTTAAACCTTCCGATAAAAGTTTTCGCTGGTTGAACAGAGAAAATGTATAGTGATCGATTGTTTGTATTGTGTGCCACTGAAAAGGTCCACTGAAATCTGCACGATTGACTTCATGGCGTGAACGGAAGAAATGTTTGGATGGAATAGCCAAGCACTGATTTCACTTTGGTAAGATTTTTTCAATTTTTTCTTTAACTTCCTTAACTGAAATCAAGCAAGATCTTCGTCATGTCTGTCTCTATCACATTGCAACAACGGCCAGTCTTGCGTGCGACAACTTTCTGAGTATTATTGGCCGGCCGTTGGTTTCCGAAGATGGCATTGCAAAATTTAAACGATATATACAGTGTATATGAATGGCATGCATGCATGCATGCAAAAAAAAATCAAAATTATTCATTCAATCAATTGTACACGAATATGTTTTGTTTTCGTTTTGTGTAGATTAATCTTGACATGCATTCTATGTTTAGGCTTTCATGTCTTCTTCTGTCAAGTATTGGACTAGCTGTGCTGTACGTTACTTTCAAGGACCATAACAAATCCGGGCACTTTAAACCCAGCCCCTCTCTACGGCCCCTGTCTGAACAGGAACTTGTATTCCTTAGGAAACCGAAATGGTCACACTTTAGAGCTCGGCTGAAAAAGTTATCATTCAAACAAATCTCGCGGAAAAGGATCCGTCCTGAAAAGGCAGATGGATAGCACTGTTGGTCGATGGATGCAATTAAAGTGATACTGATGCATGTACTATCGGCAGCAAAAAGCCATCATTTGAACGGAAAAGAAAATCCAGCGAACATGCATTAAATTGGATGTGTGCTTGTGATTTGAAATGTTTACTTTTTCTTGATTGATTGAAGACGTATGGATTTTCACATTGGTACCAGAATGTCGAAAGTTTTTAGCAGTACCATTTCTATAAAGCTAATTAAGATGCAAATATACGTACGTTTGTAAATTAGTCATCTATATGAGAAAAATGATTGGCTTTCACATTAGGGTTAAGATATATTGTTGTTCAAAGCAGTGTTCCTCTGGTAACCTAAGACAGTTGATATACCCGTGTTTGAATTAACGTATTTGAAATGGTATCAAAAAGCTACTTGGTAAATTGCACATGTCATACATGTTGATAATATTTCAGTCAAGATGGGTATAGAAGTTACAGAATGACGTCAGATTTCAATAAAGGCCTAGAGTATTTAAAAGTAAGTTCAAAATAGAGAAGTGTTTTGTGTTTAACTCAACTTGGCCTTTCCATCACAGGCACATTACATAGGCCCTGTATGATTTTGCTGGTTGTTTTTTGTTATATTTTCGATCATTTCTAAGCTGTTGAGGGGGCGACCGCAGGAGAAAGAGGACCGCATAAAACCCAAGATATCGGCGATTTGTACCATTTGAATAACATTCATGGCAAAGTAGGTACATCTATAAAACCTTATCACAAAAATAAAAAGTACATTTATTCGTTTACGGAAACTATATAAGTTACACATTTTACTCTGTAAACAGAGAAACAAATCGTGCACTAGTTTAGAACCATTTTAACAAAAGTTTGAACATTCGGTAGGACGTAGCTATCTATTTCTTGCATTAAACAAGTTAAAAATGACGCTTGTTTCAAGTGAAATATGCACAGATTGCGTCGTCTTAGCTCAAAAGCGAGTCAGACAAATTGTGCTGATTTCAAAGAGCCATGGCTGAGTGGCCAGCAATAAAATAGGCATGCCTACGTCACATTGCTGTTTGACACAACCACCCAAGTCCAAGCTCTTGTTAAAATGGTTCTAAATGATGACCTGTAAAATCACAGTCTGTGAGATAACACATACAGGTAATGTGATAAAAGCGATGCAGATTTTGAAATCGATCTTTATATTTCTTTAGTTAAAACTTTGCTTTATGACATCAATACAACTAAACAGAAAAAAGCAGTCGTATACATCGTGTTCTTCGATTTATGTCATCTGGTCCAGTGTAAAAATTGTAATGATGATATCTTGCTATGTAATCAAATAAGCATTGCATAATAACATTATTGCATAATGTTTACATACTGGAATCTGGTTGTTGATTTCCATAATCATCAGAACGAATTCAGAAACTCCATTTTATCTGCACTGGGCAAGGCAGTAAATGCGTTCTTTTATTAGAGTTAAAAATAAGTTTTAAATAAATTGAATTCTTTAATAAGTAGAAGAGTTTATATGATAAATTACACATCTTAAATTGACCCCTAGAATGAACACCATAGTGCTACTGTTCTTAAATGTTTAATAAAATCATACAGATATAAACATGTGGAGTTTGTTCATTTTTTTTTATTTGATCCAACTCAATTCCCTAAATAGACCTTTATAACATATAATAGTCCTTTCAATATATAGCATATCTTATGTTGCGACTCTATGATCCGACTCTAGATACGTATGCGAAGAAATTATTATTAACGTGTTTCAATATTTCAAAATGCGCGCCAGAGTACCAGCGTTAGCTGTATTCATCAATGTAAGCACTAAAACAAAATCAATTTATTATAAAATTAATGAAATATTTCGTGATATTTTTTATTTGAATATTTTATAGTACCGTCTAAACTAACATTTTTTCCTTAGTTATATAGCGTACGTACCTCAATGTAAATTGAATAAAAACGAAACTTGATCAGTAGTGTTGCTACGGACAAGGAAATATGTAAAAAGTCTTTTGTTTAAAATGAAAGTACACTTAGAGACATTGGTTTTCCAGTTTAGCAAAATTCAGAGTTAACATTGGTACGATTTATTATGACCAAAAGTAGGAATGGATTCTAATATTAAAATTACTTGCGAGTACATGTGTGTATTGAACAGCTTACAGTAGCGGTGTGCATTCAATCATCAAAAGTACCCGTTTAGAAGATTCCTTTTACGCCTCAGTATGAAAGACTTGCAGCGTACCTCCGAATCTGTGTGCATGGGACTATGTCGTATAGTGGGAACTTCCCAACAAGTAGCCATGAGAAGGGATGTGATTGACATCAGTGATGCGATAGAGCTACAGAAAGCTGGGACTATAGTTGGCTGTAAAATGAAAAACGGGAGCTATAAAGAAGGATTTAGACTTAGAGAATCTGACCTTGACGCTATGTTCTGGTTGCCTAACAACCGAGTGATCTGGAACATATCTCAGACTCGAGAATACGATAAAGAGAGGTACACATTGCTCCTTTGTGACGGTTCCAAAAGTCCACCTGGGTACACTTTACTTTGGTTACCAAATGAAAGAGCCAGTGATAAGGTGAAGAGAGCCACTGTAAGAGACAATGGCAGATTAGTTGTATATAGTTCTAAATATAGAGAAACCATGTTGTCATCGGTACATCCCAATTCTACGATGCATGGACCATGTGCTACTGGAATGTTAGGCGGTAATATCTTGGAATATGATGACGCCCACTGCTTCGTCAGTGACTTCTGGCCACCGTCTGCCTCTTCATGGGAATGCAGGTGTCACAAATTATCATGGCCCAAGTCTCGTGTTGTTGATGACATCATCGGAAAGGGGTGTCACGTTGTTGCAATAGGTCCTAAACTAGAAAACCATGAAGGCATTGAATGGAGAATTTCTTTTTCTCTGGCAGAACAAACCCTTGTGCGCTTACTGAACCACTATCAGTTCTTGATCTATGGTCTTCTAAAATTCATTTTAAAAGAAGTGATAAATAATGGATTGAGTGAAGATGAAAAATTACTGAGCTCCTATCACATGAAAACAGCAGTTTTCTGGGCAGTTCAACAAAACACAACACTTGAATGGGGGCCACAGAATTTCCTGCATTGCTTCTGGATCAGTTTTAAATCCATCCTCAAATGGGTGTATGACGGGTTCTGTCCTAACTTTTTCATTCCAGAAAACAATATATTTCTCTCTAAAATCTATGGAGCGGCACAACAGAAACTATTCAGTAGATTGTACGGATTATACGAGGGGGGTTTAGTGGAATGTTTGCTGCAGAGTTCCTCCATCAGTCCCTTTGTTAGAGGTGTACAACGTGATCCCAGACTCGTCATTTCTACAGATGAACACATTCTCGTCTCGGAGTCCGAATTTGATACAGAACTATTTCGCGAGATAATTCGGGATAATTATGCACAATCCTCAACAGATCTCCGTCTCTGTCTCAGGGCATTGTGCATAGTAGAAAAGCTACTAATAGGTTCATACCTGTCCCAGTATCAAGTTGCCATGTTACAAAAGATCACTACCACAATCCTTCAGAACACTGCTTTTATATTACTCAATCTGCAAACTGACAAACATGCAGTACACAAAAAAGTGTATGTTCCAGAGAGAAGCATCCACCTCATGTTGAAATTAGCAGCCAAATTTGGGTTTGTTTCTGACATGTTGCACCTTGCCATGTATTACTACAAGAAATTAAGATACAAGAAAGCTTTATTTGTAATTGGGGTTATAAATTCTAGAAAATATTCAAGCAGAGGGGCTTTAGTTGGAAAGTCCTATTCAAAAAAGTTGACACGGACTGTAATAGGAATAGTTCCACTTGAAAATGAAATTTGTTATTTGAATGAGTTAACACCAGAACAACGGTCTAGTTCAGAGAACGGAAAGTTCTTATTGCACATACCGCCCTTTGTTCTGTTACACATGCTGGAAGTTTTGTGTTACAGATTGGTGGAACCGGTGAAAGTACAAGAAGCGATCGATAATCTCCAATCACTAGTTACGAATGACCAAGGGGTGTTTGTTCCTAAACATGTCAGAGACATTTCGTGGGAGATCCTAGGAATCTGTCAACAGATCACTGGGGACCACCAGGCTGCTCTACACTCTTTCCAACAGTCACTCGAGCAAAAACCATTCAACAAAATACAAACTGCAACAATAAATAGAATGCGAAACACCCAATTAGGCGTAGAAATTTATAGACGTTGACACTTTCCAGTTCGCTGAGGCCTTCATTTCAAAGTTTTATCGTCTGCTTGCATAGAGTATATTTGATTCTGACTCGGGTGCATTGTCATATTGTAAATTTCGGATTCACTGGATGGATCGACCATCTAATAACCCCAGACCCTAAGGTGGAACAGAGAAACACTGTGGATATAATTGTCAGCCTTGACTATAAAACTACTAAATATGTGGGTGGGCGCGAAAAATAGAAAAGTTTCATGTAGTGTGATATTTTGTGTTTACTGTCATTCAGTAGTTTTTGACAGTACTTATGTATGAAAGTGTTAAATATCAATCGTTGACTGACTTTAAATTGTTTACCTAGTAAATGTAAATGTTAACCTTTTTTCGATGGTCTAGAAAATTGTTGCATTTATATTGACATTTAGTACTTATATTATTAAATTAATTATGTTAATTTCTTGAACTTTGTTCGATTTTGAGTCGTTTGTATGCTGACTTATAAAAATTATGTGAAATCATTGTATTAAGGGTGATGTGCGGCCATCTTTTACATTTGAGAAGAAAAAAATTTCTTGAACTGGCATGTTTCTGTCCAAAACTTACTAAAACTGTTGTCAAAAGATACAAAAGCAATAAATATGACGTTCAACATGTTGTTTTGTATGCAAATTGCAGAACAATGCATTTTTAAATCACTTAGAACTGCGCAACTACAGACTTAAATTTAAAGATTTAAAAATCTGAAAAAATCGGAAAGGATGTCATTAGTGTCCACTCTACAACCATTTGTTGAGAAAAAGGTCAAAGCTTGCTTATTTAAGTTGTAACTTTGTCTCAAAAGAGGGTATTCTATTCTTAAAATGGGCCTCAAAAACCATCAATTTGCACGAGATATTTTTGTCTGTGTCTATGGAGGTACATTGAAGTTATATTTTTATTGAAAAATATATGTGTATTTTTTATTTTAGGCATTTAATTTTTGGGATTCCTTCCCTACTTCTCAAAAGAATTTAATTTATACATATAGATCTAAAACAAAACAATTGGAACTGGTATAGGGATGTCTGTCACATTCAGCCCACGTTGTTTTGAATTGACATTTATTTTTATTGATGAAAATATAACGTCAATGTGCCTCCATAGACACGGGAGTTCTAAGTTTAGCCTGGAATTTTCTTGTTATAAAAATAGATCCCATGCCGACTGATAATAATAGGGTACTCTATTTTTGAGGCAAAGTTTCTACATTAATGTGCAAAATTCAAGCTTTTTCTCAACAAATGGTTGTAGAGGGAACATCAATGAACCACTCTGTTACTTTTTCAGATTTTTAAATCTTCAAAACACGTCTGCAGTTGCGCAGTTCTACAGCTGTTCTAAGTGATTAAAAAAGCATTGTTCTGTTCTTAAACGAATAATATGCATACAAAACAACATGTAGAACCTCATATTTATTGCTTTTTCATCTTTAGACAACAGTTTTGGCCAGTTTTGCGCAGAAACAAGCCAGTTCAAGAAATGTTTACTTTTTTATTCTCAAATGTACAAGATGGCTGCACATCCCCCTTAAGTTATAAAGTGTTGACAATTAGTGAATTTTAGCTATTATCACACGTGTACGTGATGTCTCTTAATAAACTTATTTATATTTACTACGTTTACAGAACACATAAATTAACGTGCGGATCGGAGTTGTAAATACTTAGTACATGCCCTATTTCACAATTACACTCAAATTGTGTAGGGTTCCTAAAACATTTCACCAATCTGGTAAGAGGATGGTCCTTGTAAGTCAAACAAGACAATATTTACAAAAACAAAAACAATTTATTTACAAATATACAATTAAAAAAAGGAGATTGTTGACATCAGTTCCTTTCGGATGGACTGGCTTTCGGCAAGACGTCTCGCATATGGTTAGTTCCGTAGGACTGGGAAAGCATAAGTCTTTGCACGGATATAACATGTTCCGTGATCACTAGGTTGTATCTCTCTCACACAAATAAGCCCACACAGGGATGCCGTTCCCAAGATCACTCAGCATGGGAAACGCCCAAAATATCTCAGCAAGAGTACAGACACGTCCACACAGCCCAGAATACATCTAAATCACTCTTCAAACCACTAAGCAAGTTAATTTAAAAATAAATCATGCCTGTCAAACAGGTTTTCTCCAGTACTACCACTACACCTAGTGACCACTCATGTAAGAGCTATAGATAGCTTAAAAGTATGGAAATACATTTCAAACAAAATTAAGATACTAGAACTCAACCAAAAGTATGGGAGTATGTTTGGAACATAATTGTGACACACCAAGATATTTTTTTTTCTTTAAAAAAAAACCCAGACACTGTCTAATAAGTTATTCTTTCATATTATCACTCAACTTGCGGAATTTTCTGCAGATCGGACTAACCATTTTTGAAAACGTAAAATGTTAATGTTTGTGGGGATGTGTCGAAAATGGCCTTGACATGCTGACCAGGGACGTATATACTAACTGTTATATATGTCTCTGATGCTGACCTTTATCCATAACCGTAATTGTGTTTGTGTCACTAAATTATCTAATGTTTACAATCGGGTTCGGCATTTTGGAAATTCCATTTTCAAATTCAGCAAAAAATAATAATAATGCCGAAGAGACGGCAACCGTCGAGTTTGAAACAATTGTGTATTTCAGACATTGCTTGGACTTTTGAACGAATTTGGTGGAGAGATTATTTTGATAACTTTGGAGGCACGCAGTGTTTACATGTTTTGGGTCCATTCGATGCGCTCCGTAAGTTAGGTGTAGGGTAAGAAGGGGTTTAATTAATACCGGTTTACCCTGCATGTTTGTTATCTGGTTATCATTAATCATACCATATAGGTAGTTTATAGAACGATCTGATTAGAAGGCTGTCCGATTTTAAAGTCACCTTCGATAAACACAGAAAAGCTATGAAAGAGGCAATCTGATTAAAATCAGCCGTTCTGATACGCTACCGCTCTCGAAGAGCGAAGAGCGGTAGCGTATCAGAACGGCTGATTTTAATCAGATTGTGAAAGAGGGCAATACTTTTTAAAAACAAATTTAGCTTACATGTACATTGGGTTATAACTGTTATAAGATATAGATATGCAGCATAACGTTATACATGTATTCATGTTGCTTTAAAAATTAAAAGTTAGTTCTTGCAGAGACATAAATAACATGTTATTTATGTATCTGGTTCTTGCAAGAAAAATACAAACCTTGCCAGGTGCATCATATCTCAGGATTTGGGCCTGGAAGACTTATTTTGAGGGCTATTTTCATATTGACAAATTTGTGATTATAATTATTATTTTTTTATTTTTACAATAACAGCATCAGGAATGGTGGAAGAAATCATTAAGGTGATGGAGACAAATGGTCAACTACAAGGGAAATACTTGCAGATCCTCTTCACTGACAGACTTCGTCATTTGCATCTAAAGGGGACCATAATTACAAACCAAATAGTTAAACTTCTTGCTCAGAAGGCACGGGTAAGGCTTGTACATGTAAGCGGCAATGGAATAATTTACAAAAGTCCATTGTCTGCTTTTCCTTTCTATTTGGCGTAGTGTAAACTGACACACATTTGTTAATCTTAACAGCTTAAATGCTTCAGAAAAATGTTATTTTAAAGGGACCTGGACACAATTTCAGATGAAAATTTTATTTTTCATTTTTAGATCACCTGAGCTAAAGGCTCAAGTGAGCTTTTCTGATCACAATTTGTCTGTTGTCTGTCGTTGTCGTCATTGTCGTCGTTGTTGTTGTAAACTTTTCACATTTTCATCTTCTCGGTTAGAGTAGATTCAAGTTGGATAAAATCATGATCCCGAGGGGTAGGGTGGGGCCACAGTGGGGGAGGGGGGTCGAATTTTCTCATTTGAATATATAGAGAAAAATCTTTAAAAAATCTTCTTCTCAGAAACCGATTGGGCAGAAAAGCTGCAACTTGTGTGGAAGCATCCTCAGGTAGGGAAGATTCAAATTGTTCGAATATGATTTTGACAAATTTTAATCTAGACTATTTGAAGACTGAACTGACTAAAGTTAGAGCTCTTCTAGACAATTTGTGTTTTAGAAGATTTTTCCCTATATATTCCTATGTAAAAATTTGGCACCCCTCCTTCCAATTGTGGCCCCACCCTACCCCCAGGGATAATGATTTTTCAGGAGTAGGGTTGGGCCACATGGCGGGGGGGTGGGGTCCAATTTTACAAAGGAAAACATTTAAATTGTTCACAAAAACTCAAATGTTTTTAGCTCACCGAGACGAAGTCGGGGGGAGCTTATGCTATACCCTCGGCGTCGGCGTCGGCGTCGGCGTCCGGACCTGGTTAAAGTTTTTGTTGCAGGTCCTGTATCTAACTTATTACTTGTCCTATCTTCACCAAACTTGCATGGATGATGCATCTTGACCTACTTATGGACTTGAAAGACTTGGATGCTGAATCAGGGCCATGAGTTTCAGATGCTGGAGGAGGTTAAGGTTTTTGGAGCAGGTTAAAGTTTTTGGTGCAGGTGCCCTTTGATAGCAATTTCTAAGTTACTACTGGTCCTAACTTTACCAAACTTGCATGGATGGTGCATCTTATGATACTGATGCACCAGACATGCTTTAATGCTGAATCTGAGCCATAGGTTTCGGATGCTGGATGAGGTTAAGGTTTTTAGAGCTGGTTAAAGTTTTTGGAGCAGGTGCTCTTTGATGATAATATCTTAGTTATTACTGGTCCTAACTTCACTAAACTTGCATAGATGGTGCGTCTTATGATACTGATGCACCTGGCAGGCTTGAATGCTGAATCTGAGTCATAGGTTTCGGATGCTGGATGAGGTTAAGGTTTTTAGAGCTGGTTAAAGTTTTTGGAGCAGGTGCCCTTTGATGATTATATCTTAGTTATTACTGGTCCTTACTTCACCAAACTTGCACAGATGGTGTGAATTATGATACTGATGCCTCTGACAGGCAGGAATGCTGAATCTGAGCCATAGGTTTCGGATGCTGAAGGAGGTTAAGGTTTTAAGAGCTTGTTAAAGTTTTTGGAGCAGGTGCCCTCTGATGGTTATATCTTAGTTATTACTGGTCCTAACTTCATAAAACTTGCATGGATGATGCATCTTATGATACTGATGCACCTGACAGGCTTTAATGCTGAAATTGAGCCATAGGTTTCGGATGCTGGATTAGGTTAAGTTTTTTGGAACCGGTCACATGTTTAATAAATATTAGTACTATTTCAAACTTGCATAGTTGATTGAACTATAATATAAATGAATCGCAGAGGTAGCTTCAGATGCAGAGCCTGATCTCCGGGATCCATTATCAAGAATGCTAAAAAATATATCTTAGTTATTACTGGTTCTAACTTCACCAGACTTGCATGGATGATGCATCTTATGATACTGATGCACCTGGCAGGCTTGAATGCTGAATCTGAGCCGTAGGTTTCGGATGCTTGATGAGATTTGTTGTTTTGGAACAGGTCACATATTTTATAGATAATAGCTTGCATAGTTGATTTAACTATAATATTAATGAACTGCAGAGGTAGCTCCAGATGCAAATCTCCATTATCAAGGATGCTACAAAAATTCTATCTCAAACCTGCTTGATAGATGTGTTCATTGTTAAATGATATAATATGATTCCTATGATATAGTATTGTTAATATGATACACTATTGTTTTATATGATACATATTATATCATATATTATATTGTAAAAAGTTATATGATACGATATGATATTGTATCAATTTTTTTTAACATTATGATATGATATTGTATCATGATATTGTTATGTATAGTATGGTTTATTAGGATACAATATTGTATTAATATGATATTGTATTATATACTATTTTATCACATGCTATTGTTTCATATGATATTGCAACAATATAATATTGTATCATATGATATAATATTGTATAATATATATCGTATCATATGATATGATATTGTATAATATGATATTGGTTTATATAACATATTATAATATCACATGAAAATCTATCATATGATATTGTATAATGTGATATTGTATCATATAATACAATATAGTATAATATGATATTGTATGATATAATATAGTACTATATCACATGATATTGTATCAATTGATATGATACAATGTTGTATCTAATTTTATTGTATCATATGATACAATATCCTATTATGTATCAAATATGATACAATATCATACAATACAATATCATACTATAATATTATACAATATAATATCATATGTTACAATATTTTGATGTATTATGTGATATGATATTGTATCATATATTATTATATTGTATCATATGATATAATATCAATATCATAATATATTATGATATTGTGTTATGTGATCAAAAACAATAATGTATAACAAGATACAATGTCATATCAAATGTAACAATATCATATTGTTATCATTATTTATTACAGTATTTTATTGTATTATATGATATATATTGTAGGTATCATAGGATGCAATATTGTATTTTATATTATTGTATTGATAATCATTGTATCATATAATACCCTATGAAATGAACATATGATTATTATACAATTTTTTAACATATGATATAGTTATACGATATTGTGTCAAAACAGTATCCATGTATATCCAAGATCATTATTAACTATGATTTTCAAATAATATGATAAAGGTAGTCTCATTAATGTGATTCCTCATAAAGGTGATGCCTCGTCTCGGTGAGCTTTGTAATCTGTGATTACCTATGTTTATATATGGTTTTACTTATATGCAAGCATTTTGACATATTGTTGATTCTTTAAAATTGTTTAGACTCTGGCCCCTGGACAATTCTTAGACCTCACAAGGGGTTCAAAGTTTGATGTAGGTTTATAATCCATATATAAACAGTTGTTTAAGTCTGATCATCTTCTCTAGAACTGCAATGCTCAATATGTGATATGACTGTAAAATCACCCTGTTACAAAGGGGCTCAATGATAAACATAAGAATATGCAGAGGAATTTTTTTTTATACAGGATCTATTATACGACATTGTTCAGATATTTTGTATATGACTCCATAAGGCTGATTTTATTATGTCTGTTGTTGCTCAGGTGAGCGATGTGGCCCATGGGCCTCTTGTTATGTATTAAATAGTTTACTTGTGTATTTTGAATGATTTACCAAAATTTGAATGTTAGAAGTCGTGTTACAAGCGAGATACAGAGGAAAGAAGTCGTTGTTATGTAAACAAAGCTCGAGTCTTATATTTGTTTATAAATAATGTATAGTAAAGAAATTACCATTTCTTTGACAAAATAACTTGTGGAAACAAGATAAACTTATTAAATGTGTTCATAAATAAGTTTATCAGCAACAAAATGCAACATTAGATTGAAACTTTTACCAATTCAAGACATATGTAAACAATAACAGGACTTGAGCTTTGTTTACAAAACAAAGAATTTTAACCTCTGTAACTCGCTTGAAACTCGATGTTTGACTTTTGAATTTTGACAGAGCATTGAAAACATCCATATTGACCATTCTAGACATTAAAAATGAAAAAATAAATTTTGAAAAAATTGAGCTCAAATTGTGTCCAAGTCCCTTTAAAGTGTTCGTTATTTCATTTGAATGATAATTAGATAATGTCATAAATTATGGCAGATTAAAACTTTATTGATACAATATATTGTTTTAGTGGGAGTGAGTACATACTAGTGTAACTTACATGTTGCTAGAATTCATACATAATGTACCTGAAAGCTTATATTGAACTTTTTCTCTTGATCACTTTTCTTGTTTGTTTGATCTGAAATTGTTTAGTACTACTGATAATTAACAGTGATCTGCTTTTGGTGATACAAGTTTTGAGGTATAGTATGATGCTAAAATATTCATGCTATTTTGTCCGCAGAAATTAGAAACTCTGCATTTAAAGTATGCCAACAAAATTTCCAAGAACCTGTTGGTTAATTTAGTGGAGAATATGCCAGCTATTAAAGAGCTCAACCTTACAGAGACAAAGTGTGATGACAACATGCTCCATATTATCAGTAAGTTTCAAAGATAATTGATAGCAGATATTTTGGTTTGTCTCAGCATCATTTAATAAGGAAAGGGAATTAGCTACATGTATATATTACACTTATTTATTGCATTGGTATTTCAAGGTTATCTGAATGATAACAGGTGCTTTTATAAATCAAATGTAAAATCTAGTATGCAAGATTCATAGGCAAAATGAGGAATGAAAGTAAATTATCTACTAAAGTGAGTGAAAATTTAGGGTGCATTATTCCTTAAAATAGGGAGATGATTCTTAATATTGTGATGAATAAATAATAATTCTTAATTTAAGTTTTGAATTACCAAAAATTTTTAAATTCTTTGGAAAATTACATCTACCACAAAAAACAAAATTTTGATGAGTGCATGCTCAGGGGGTGGGGGTCTGCATATAAGAGAAGGTTATCCTTTCAAATGCTAGTCAGTAGTTTTTTTTTCAGTAGTTTTGAAAATGGATTAGGGAAACATTTATTATCCCCAGCCATGTTAATTTACCATGGTATTATGTAATCAATTTTTGAATTGGAAATGTTTCAGATGGAAGAAATATGAATACCTCATAAGAGTTGTTCCTCTTGCTTTTACTGATTCTAAGAGTCAATTGATCGATATTAACCATACTTTTCATACTAATACAATTGCCTTGTTTTGTTCGAATGGTCCATAGTATCTTGTTACTGGCCTAGATTCTTATCCTCAGTGTATGTATATCTCTGGTACTAACTGAATGCATCTTGTCAATATTCTAGGTTTGAATTGTCCTCATTTGGTCAAACTTTCTGTGATGAATTGCCATGGTGTAACAGACAGAGGTATTCAATCAATTTGCTCTGGACAAACTCGGAAATTGCAGAATATTTCCCTTCAGGATTCCGGTGCTACTGAACAGTCAGTCATTCACTTGCTAAGAACTTTCCCTGAACTGAAGGAAGTGGAGATGGACAATAACATAAGTGGACTTCTGCAAGTTATTGAGGAGGACATCATGAATGGGAAGATGGACAGTAAATATGGCATCCGGAAAATCCACTGGGACACATCCGTGCCTCTTTCCACACACCTATCTCTCTTTGTTGATCATTGTCCATTTATTACAGACGTCACATGCCATGGAGTCATTAGTGGAGATGTTTTAAAGAAATTATCATGCATCAAGACCATGAAAAAACTAAACCTTTCGTATGGTCATGGATATGCTGGACATCATGATTTGGGGGAGTTTGTTGAATTCTTGCAGGAAGTAGGGATTCAGATCACAGATTTGTTCCTGTCAGACACAATGTTGATGCCAGTTAGGGAAATTGGGGTTTTCTGTTTGAATTTGAAGGCTCTGACCATGATATGTGACAGTAACCTTACAAGAGCAAGAGCTGTTCAAGCAAGTGAAGATCTCATTCACCCTGACAGTTTTAAAAAATTAGAAACCATCAAATTATTTGACAATAATGTAATCAGGTCAGAAGATACAGTAACATTTTTGTTATGCCAAGCCGAAAACGTCAGGATCTTGGATGTACATAAATGCATGGCTTTCACATCAGAAGGCTTGGATGCCGCATATCAAAAACACAGATTTAAACAGCTAGAAAGCTTAACGTTAGACACTTGTCACAATGTTGATGATATTGACATTTTGGAACTGATGCTAGAAACAGAAAATAAATTAAGTGTCATGCACTTATGTTCATGTTTCAATATCACCTTTGTACACAGCGATGAACTCCAACTCGCTTTGCAGGAAGGTGAAAATTGGGATATTGAATATCATTGGAAATGATACCTTGTACATGCATAGAATATACATGAATTACCTTTAGTACTAATATATAAGCAGAATCCATCATTTTAAAAGTTTGATATACATTTGTTTTTGTACTTTGTTATCAAAAACTGTGATTTTAATATACCGGTAATTATTTGTATCCTGAATTTCTTCATGGTTACATGGGACTGTATACATGAATCCTTAATCTTAATAAATCAGTATAATTAATTACCTTTCATTTAATTTTTAAATACTTTGTGATGACTTAGTTATACAGATTATGAATATTTATATTTGAGTACCTACAATCTCTTTTCTTAATTATTGATGAATGCTGAACAAAAGCTTTGTTATATTATACAAATATGAAGGTTATCGAGCAGTGAAGACTTTCTCTTTTAATTGAATTCTCTTTGATGATGAACAAGTTTGTTGGATATGTTTATTATGATTGTTTTAAGTATCTAATACAATATTTTATTATTATTGTTGAGCAGTGAGGATTTTATGTGAAAAAGTCGGATACAAATTATACATGTGTATTGGAATTTTATGTGGTTTGTATTATTCTTTGAAAGGAATTTGTAAGTAAAAGATGTGAAACATTGAGCCATTTTAGTTTACTGACTTGCTCCATGAAGTAAATGATGAGAAAGAAAGATACATTTATATGAACAAATACACGTAGTATATACTTATCTAGATATATGTACGTTTGATAAACTCATTTAAGAGGACGTTCTATTAGAATTTTATTGATTTGTTCTAAGAACACATGAAGAAATAGTGCATGTAGATGTGGTAAAGTTTGACAGTTGGAGATGCCTGCATGGCAAATAAAAAAATAAAACCTCTCTTGTCCAACATCTCTTTCGAAATTTCTTTATCAACATGCGCGAATCCAGAACATTTTTCAAAAGAAGTGGCAGTCTGAGGGACAGTTTTGTTTGTCCTTCAGACTGGTGGAGGGGGAGGGTCCGATGCCTATTTTTGGTAATTTGACTACGTAAATTTAATAAGTTTGAATTTTCCAGGCGGGAATACAATACAACACATCAAGTACGATAAGTATGGCTAGGTCCCTTGAGAGTTTTATGGATGGAGATAACTAAAAGGCATACTTTTTTGTACTGGCACGTATCATCATTTTTGAAAGGGGAAGGGGGGGGGGGGTGGCAGACTCATCCAAAATCCAAAAAATCTTGACAAGCAGGAATATAAAAAAAAAAGGGTGGAGGGGCCAATATTCGCTATTCACGAAAATCCTATTCCGGTGGGGGGGGGGGGGGAGGTTATACTATACATGTACCTTCTGCTTTTAAATCCAATTTAACGTTAACTGTACTTTATTTCCTTATTTTCACTTCAATTTCTTACTGCTCAAAAAAAAAAAAAATCGGGGGTGGGGGGCAACTCCACAATAATTCAATTTTCCATAATAAATGTTGATGCTTCTTGCCTGAGTAGACTATGGAAAGTAAAGTAACCCAAAGAGAACCGATTTGACCTTGAACATATAAATGTATAACGTTACTGATTTAACTCTGTATAAGTACATGTGTACCCTTTTATGGTGGAATATAAGACACTGATATATTAAATATAATTATATAAATGAACATAATTTATTCACCAAAAAATATAATAAGCGTTTAAAACTTTTCAATCTTCAGAGAATTTTTGCGATAAAATGAAAAAAAAAGAAGAATACACTAAAAATATATATATTATACTGGGTTTGTAAGATATAGTCCCGAAGAACAAGCTCCTGTGTCACAGACACTTGTTTGCGATAAAGTTCACTTCATCAAGTTCATGGTACATGTATAATACTATTATACAACAGGATGAACTTTTTATAACAGAAACAAGTGCATGTAAAATAAAGCGATGCATTAATAACACTCCCTCGATCTCTCCTTGGAAAATGTTTTAGATCCGACATGTACAAAAATGGAGATTTAAAATTTTAATAAAACACTTTTCACGTCAAATTAAAAAAATATATTTTAATGAAAAATAAGTAGGAAAATCTAAAAAACAAAAACAAAAAACCCCAAAACACTGGTCATTAGCTGTACTGGTCATTAACATAAATATCGGGATCAAGGTGCATATAATTTAATACTTTCAAAGCGGAAGTTTTTGTCTGCAATCATGAGACGAAGATGACGAGGATATGAACGAAAACATAAAGTTAAACCAGTCGATTGTTGCAATTCATTTCACCACAGGATGGGAAACTGTATAGCGAGATGTTTTGGCATTGCCGATAGAAGGTTGTAAATATGTTAATCCAATTCATTTTGTTTTCGAATAAAGTGATACATGATAAATGTTAATATATTTGGACCGAAATTCCTCGATATGTTTTCTTTATCGTTGCATAAGAAATTGATAAAGGTAAACTCTCAACTGAAAACATTATCTTGTGTAATAATTGCATATGATATATATGGAATTCTAATAATGTAAAAAGTAACATGACATTTGCCTTATAACTCATAAATCATGTAATATGATAAAGCAATCACAGCGGTGTGGTTGTGACGTCGGATAGAGTAGTTTATGTAGGCTACTTGTAACGATTAATTGTATCTGCAGATAAAAAATCGTATTGGTCTTATAATATAGTCATATAATGTTTTTGTGTATTACTTGTATAACAAAAAAACCCACTAAAACTGTAAAACATGTTGTTTTGTTTGAAAAAATGGTTTAAATAGCTTAACTATGGTTTGCTGTGTGTACATTTTCATTTTTAATGTGCTTACATGTGTGACAATTCTTTCACCGGCGACAGATAGCTTAAGTGGTAGAGCACCTGACTAGAGATTCAGGGGGCTTGGGTTCAAATCC
The DNA here is from genome assembly GCA_020458035.1 of Magallana ariakensis. Lineage (NCBI taxonomy): Eukaryota > Metazoa > Mollusca > Bivalvia > Ostreida > Ostreidae > Magallana > Magallana ariakensis. The sequence goes on from CM035817.1 coordinate 36,738,797, forward strand.
TGGTCTGGTCCATCATTATTTCTCTCCCTTTACATTTGGAGCTATGGTAGCTGCAGGTCTGTAGCTCCCGGTCTGAAAAAATTTGGATGGATGACTCGGGAGCTACAGTGCCTCCCATAGTAAAAATCTGCAATTTACGGCGCACAAAAATTTGCGCTAGTTTTAGACTGATTAACCTTATTTTCACACAAATTCTGTGGAAAAAATTAGTACCACTAAATTTTTCTGTCAATTTACAACTGTTATTGGTACTTTTTTATTGGTACTTTACTTGCCTCAAACTTTCTTTTAAACATGCTAACCGATCTCGGAAATTGAAGTATGTTAAATTCACGTTGAAATCAAGAGTCGCCAATTTTACATGTAAACAAACTGCACCACTTCACATTACGGGGCTGGTGATGGTGTTTAAAAGAATATCAGAGGCAAGTAAAGTGTTCATATCTGTAGTAAAATGTCCGAGGAATTTTTTGGAATTAAATATTTGTATAGAATGTGTTCGGAAATAAGGTTAATCAGTCCAAAACTAGCGCAAATTTTTGTGCGCCGTAAATTGCAGATTTTTACTATGGGAGGCACTGTAGCTCCCAGGTCGTCCATCCAAATTTTTTCAGACCGGGAGCTACAGACCTGCAGCTAGAGCTATGCCAACCCCTTAAATTGAAAGTTACATGTTTACTCCTGCGAGGAGAAAGAACCTGGCCTGGGGATGTTGTTCTTCAACTGTGAAAAGATCGTTCAAAGGGGGGGGGGATCTAATGGTCAGACCTGTTCATTTAGCATTGCCATATAGCTCAGTTGGTAGAGCACCTGACTAGATATTCAGGAGGCCTGGGTTTGAATTCTGGTCTGGTCCATTAACTCTCCCATCCTGTTGCACAAGTATAACTTGCTTTCCATTTTTAACATGACGAAAACAGAGTATTGAATTTTACGAAATCATTGAAAATTTATAACCATATTTATTGATGAAATGACATTTTATAAGATTTGGGTGTTTATTTGAAAATTAATTCTTAATGTTTTAGGAGGAAGTACTTAAGAACAAGGTACAGCGTGGAAAGGGACTTTTCAATAGAGGTATGATCTGTGTACAAGCAGGGATGTTCTGTACTTTTGGTAAAGTATTTGAGAGCTTTAGACTGGGAAAATTGTTGACATTTTTTTATCAAAGTGGGAAATTTTGATAATGAAAAATCATATAAAAATTAAAAGTCAATTTTTTACATGTTTTAAAATCAAAATTTTGTACTTTTTTCTGTTCCTTAAAATTGTAATGCATTATCAAAAAATGAAATTGGAATTAAAATCTAATGCATTTCCCTTACTATTTATTAAATTAGAAATTTATTTGTAATTATATTAGTTACTGTTGTAAATTAGGAACATTCTGCTCATTTTCCGGTTGGTAAGAGTCTCTTTTTTGGGCTGAAATTGCATGGGTAGACTAATGGCCATGAAAATTTAAATATTTGAAATGATATTGTTGCATATAAATATTAAATGGTAAAACTCAAAGATTCTTTAACAATTTATATGATACTGCAGGTGATGCTCTGCATAGACACACTAGAGTTTCATTAGTAATGTTTGCTCCTGAGTGTGATGAATGGGAGGTAACTCCAATTGCTTTTTCAATTTGTATGAAATATTAATCAATACTTGCTTCAGAACAGTTTCGCCCTGCATAAGAAATCAACAGTCTGTGAGTTGAAGAGAAAAATGGGTGTCATTTGAAAGTTCTGTTCTTCTACTGGCCCGAGAAGACAATTTTAAAAATGACAAGAAAAAATAATGAGTAGGGCATCAAAACATATTTTAAATCACATAATGATCCATGTACATGTATAGATGTATTGCATTCTGGTCAATATCTATTTGAAGGTATTTTATTGCCCAGAAATTATACATGTACGTTACACATAGAGAATTAAGGTATTGGGATGACAGAACATGTTCCTTGGCAGTAAAATTGATGTACACACATGGGAACTGTACATTTTTATTTTATAATGTATTGTTGATAAAAAGACAAACTTGGTCACAAAACTAATTGAGATCAGTATTGAAGATTGTTTTCACAATACCAAATTCTTTTGTGTAATTATGCTAACTATTTTACTTTGATTGAAATTACATGATGAAATTTATCTGAAACAAAGTAATCAGAAATTACATGTAGATGGATTGGACACTGGTTTTTGGTGTATGTGTGTGTGTGGGGGGGTCATTTCTTATTATTCATTGAAGCAGCTAGCAGGTTACAATTTGGTTTGTGTACTTTGATGGTGTCATATGAATATTGATCACAAGAGACTTCATGTACTTCAGAAGCTACAAAAAATTTATCAATCTGGATGGGAAATAATGGATCTTAGCTTGAAATAAACATTCTTGAATTTATTCAAAGCTACTCATATAGGTATTGGCTTTAAGAGGCTCATTTAGTTTGGAAACATTTGAAAAATATTCTATTCTTGCTATTTGAAGTGTACATATCATCGTCACACACTTTTCATATACTTTTTTATATTGAAAAAATAATATTTGAGATGTGGAAGTAATGCTTTTATCAAGTACATGGTACACTGAAGATAAAAAAAAACTTAGGGGGGTGGGGGAGAAATGAACCTTTGATCCACTACACAGTGTAGGCTTACAGAAGAGTGGGCGTTTTGATGCATCATGTATACAATGAAAGAGCTTTATTAAATATTAACCAGCATTAGTGTTAATTACTATATGTTGAAGAGAAACCGTGTATTTTATCTCTATTCTTGGCATATCATAGGATAACTGGATAAGCAATTCGTGTAATGAGCTTTCTTCATTATTTTTTAAAAGTCTGCATGGCATGAATTAAGTTGGAAAAGTTTGAAAGATGTACTTTTCACTCAAGATTGCGGAACAAATTATATATTTAAATCTTTCATGTAGATGCAATGTCTGATGAAATCGAATGTTCTATCAAGCAAGAATAGACAGGTCTATAATCTGAAAATAATTGCATATGATAATAAAAGTTCAACATTTTATGACATCAAATAAAATATGTGGTAAAAGTGCTGGGGTAAGATTGCTGAGAGAGAGAGAGAGAGAGAGAGAGAGAGAGAGAGAGAGAGAGAGAGAGAGAGAGAGAGAGAGAGAGATTATAATGCTATATAATATAGAAATATTAACGGAGTCAGAATAAAAATTATTCTAGAGATTATGGTCGTTTTTTTAGACAACTTAAAATAGTTTATGGCTTTTAAAAGAATCATATCCATAAATGGAAGGAAGATCTTATGGTTGCTTTGTTGACCACCCCCTTTTTTATAATGTAATGGTGACAACTAGGAAATTGATTAAAAGATACATGTACATGTGGTATTACGTTATTCCCATTGCATGTATATACCTCCTGTGTCTGTCAACTGACAAAAAGAATAAATTTAATTACACATGTATTTGATTTGATCTTTAGGGATACTTAATTTGACTAAAATTACGAATTTTACCCGAATTCAAGTAACCGCATTTTTAATAAAAATAGAAATCTGAATTGATTGGGAGATACCATTCCAAAGGAGCTTTTACGATGAGAGATATGTACATTAGCTAAATATATATGGTTTTATTATCGTGAACAAAATACTGAATCATTTCACGGGACGTTAGTCAAATGTAATAACTTACTGACATAAAAAAAAAATAACCCTTAATATATCAGTTTGGCATAATGATGATTTTAAGGATGTTGTGTTGTACATTTGGCATAGATTAACCGTATTTGTCCATTTTATTGAGTTAGCGGAACTCCGGGTAAAAAGAATGTGAACGTATTTCTTATTTAATATTAGAGGTGTATTTGTTGCTATGGCGACATTACACCGCGCTAGATTGATGATGAAATTTTCAAAGTCGAACCGTCTAAAATTATTTAAATTTCTCCACATGTCCATACATTCTGTTGCAACAACAAAAAAAGTCTGTATATGCATAATCCTTTGATTTGATGTTAAATTATGCTTGAAAATGAAGCTATTCTCAATCTGATGATTTGCCGTGATTCAAATTTAATCTTTTAAATGAAACGAGCACAATTTCGTAATTATATGCAAGTAAAAGTTTAAAAGTTTAATAGCCACCATGATAAAACTATTTTACAATTAGATAATGATGCTTGTGCCCTTGAAGAAACTTTGAATTTCGTGTTTTAAAGTTTGGTTTTTTTGGTCACGATTTAATATTAAAAGAAAAGAAAATTTTTTATAACGACATTGATGTATACCATCGCTTTACGGCATTGGATATGACATCACGGAAAATGAAGTTTTCTTTTCTTCTCTTTTGTTTAAATCTCTAAACTTTGAGTGGGTATACATGCTTTTGCTTGTCTGCTCAAATATAATAAGTTTTTTAATTTTAATCGTTTTTCTTTCTTCTCACACAAATAAACCACGCGTATAAGGGTGAATTGATCGTCATTTTTGCCGAGCGCCGATCGCATCATAGGTTTACTCAACAAAGAATATGTCATTATAATCACTTGTGCTCAAATCACAAAACTCAAAGACATTTTAGAGGTTGTTCATTTTGGCTATTGATCACTCTGAAAAGTTTTATTCAGCGTAGAATTTTATGACTTCTATAAAGACATCATTCAAGATGACAACGCGTTTAAATACAAATCTAGCCAAAGCTATTTGTCCGGTTTTGGAGTAAAGGTCTGAGGCGCTTAATATTTAATTTTTCACACAGGGGGGTTTTGTCCATGATTTGCTCTCGTAATAAAAAGGAATTTCGCTAGTTGTATAAGTCTAAAGAGATTTCTCACAATTTTTCTACAGTTTTAAGTCCAAAGAAGTCAGGCTAAAGTATTCTTCATACGTAAACATTATTTTACAAACATTTCCCAGTGATTTTAAATAAAGACGCTTTCTCTTCAAGCTAGAAAGTTTGGAGTCGGAAATTCGCTCTTCAACGTCAAGCTTTCAACTCACATCCGCTTACCTCATATATTACATAAAATCGAAAAGTCAATAAAAAAAAATTCGGTAACAAGTTCCCTGGGTGTGTGAGGTGCAAAGTTTATTTTGTGACGTCTTCTTGGCTTTTTATGATGATAGATTTTGATAAAACTTATCTAACCTAATGGAATGTTTTGTGAAGAATTTACTTTTATTTAATTCGGTTATAAGATCAATTATTCGTTCACTAAGTGATATAAACTTATTTTATTCATTGGTTTGGCTAGCTTTGTGCACATACATGTATTAACCAACTTTTCATTTTCATCGATTTACAATCTATTAAGCATACATTGAAGTTTTCGCGTAAAAATGTGAACTGATTTTATGAAATAAGGGATAATTTTTTTATTAAATTTCCCTGAATAAAACTTAAGGTTTTTCAGAAGATAGTTTGGCGAAATCATGAAATTATGGGTGTTGTAGACCCCCTCCAAAAAATATTAATAAAATAAAGAAAAAAAAGATCATTAAAAGACTTGCAAAATTTTACCCCGTGCTCAATACGGTAACTGTAATTACACACATGAAACTCTTTTCATTTTAAGTTAGGTAATAATATTTTATAAATACATGCACTTCGCGATTATATTTTTAGTTGGATTCAAATCAATATCTTGTACTTTACGTTTGACAAAACAGATTTGTAAGATCTAATTTAAGAATGTCCTTAGATAATCTGTAAGTTGATTATATATGCATCAAAAGAAATATGTTTTTTTATTCGAACGAGGACTAACACAGTGGATGGCAACAAGGTTTAAACGGTAATTGTCCCACAGTTGACTCAGACGCTGCTCCATACAATTTACAGTTTACAATTGGTGTGAAGACCTTTAGAATAACAATCATCAAAGTAACAAAGATTTATTCAACAAGGTTCAACAAGTAATGGAAAAATAAATAAATCACAGACAATATAGACAAATCACAGTCTTAAAAATATATAAATAACATGTCAAGGGTGAAGTAAATATAACCAAACACATAACAATTCATGGTTAAACGTCTTACTAGCACTTGTGAAATAATATGAAAAAGTTTTCAATACAATGTACTTGTCATGTGTAAACCCAGTAAGTGTGTTCTAGAATAGTTTTGTAACAATTGTTCCCACACCGTACAATAACAAAAAATTGGGTAATGTTTATTTTGCAGCAGTCCCCCCCCCCTCCAACAAAGATAAAACGAAGAAATGATCTCGTCAAACTCGAAATAAAACAAATCTTGGACGAACCTATATATATTTAAGAGTCGAGTACCACACAACTTAGTTAAGTGCTGTACATGTGTTACCTACACAAGGAATATTAAAATATGTTTAAAATTTGCAATCTTCTTCTCAAAACTTTGACAACCAATGTCCTGGAGAGAAATCCGATCTATGGTTTTTTTTAGCACATTGTGTATAATCCATATTTTCATATTCATCTGGAAATAAACTCGATTTCTCTCTCGAAGTTCGTCATAGAATGATCGTGTTTACATATTATATTGACAGTCATATCATGTGCACTTTTAAACAATGAAACGTTTTTATATATAAAGTTTTTTCGTTGATGAAGGCTTTTGAGAAAAATGAAGTTTTCTTTGAATGTCCTCGAACAAATTTATGAAAGTAAATAGAACGTTTGTATACCTATACATCTCAGAACGATATGCATTTGATGAGAAGACAAAACGTATAGAAGAAAGTCTTTACATGCTTTTGACAGACGTCGAGGTTCTGCATAATAGTGTCGGAAATGGTTTGTCAGTCTTGAAAAGACTATAAAAGAATATTGACTTTTCACTAGAATTTTCGAGACAGATTTGTGTGTTTTTGCATGTATGTGCAACTTTGAGGCATTAATGATCGCATATTCCTGATATTTGTTCAAAATTTATTCCCGAACTGGTGCCACCATCTTCGCCATGCATATAATGCATATAACCTACATGTGCTAACTGTTAACTATCCCACATATCGTAGCAACGTCATGGAAATCACACTCCTTCACGGTGTCTTTTCAGTTGGATAATTGACCCTGGCCACTAACACTTTCAAGAATCGGGCCTGAATTACCTGGCCTTATAATCGTATCTCTGAACCGCCGGGGGAGTACCGTAGCGACGAGGTGTAGAGGTTGTGGAAAAGTTCCCCACAGAAAGTGGAGTTGTGGAGCGTAAATGCACCCTCACAACGTCCCTTGGTGTCCGGCGCTCCGTGGGACGGGGCGTCTCGTATTCCTTATACTCCCAGTACCCACGCTTCTTCTGTGGGCGGGGACTCGGGGTGTAGTACTCCGGCGTGTGCTCCCTGTACCGTGGAGGGGGACTCTCAATCGGCGGCAGACTGGGGGAAGGCGGTGGTGGAGTCACGCGCGTTTTTGTGGTTTTGTAAATGTTGTTGCGCACGTCTGGTATGAGTAGACACCCGGCTGTTGCAAAGAGTCCCGCGGCGAGCGTGATGAGTCCCAGAGAGTATGAGGTATAAAAGTCAGTCGGAAGAAAAGCAGCGTAGATAATCATCCCAATCACAGCAAACAAGGCTGGAAAATGAGTAAATGTATAATTATAAATACAATATAGAATGAGATTCAATCTGTTTTATTAGTGTTAGATATTGTTCTACATAAATCCCCAATGTTTTCCTATAAAGCTTGCTCAACTTTGCTGTATTCGACGATCTGTATGTCGTTGTTTGTTGTTAAAAGTACTATTGAGAATCTTTATAACCATATTTCATCACCGCTTTTGACGTGTATCAAGGACTAATATAAAGGTTATGAATACTTATATATAAACGGAATACCTGCTACAAACTCCGAGATGATGACGAGGAGGGCGAAGCACTTTGACCTGGCGGCCTCGGTGGCCACGTAGATACTGTACATCACTGTGATGGGTACCGCCACAATGAGTACCACGATCATCAATCCCAGGGTTCCGTCCCGACCACCTGTAATAGCAATCACAGAACCATTCTCAGGGCTGGGTTATACTTTGACACCATGTTCACAATGAAACTTCTAATCATAAATGGATTGTATCGTTATGAGAAGGCTCCTATAAGGTCTTTTGTATAATGGTGTAAGGGCCCGCATCATGTATCATTGGTATTGTGTTGGAGGGTCTGTGTCTTGTTAATTATATCTTGTTTACATGGCTGTATATTTTGGTAAGAGAGATTGTATCATGTCATGTTTAATTTGTTGTTTAAGGGGGGGGGGGGTATCATGCATTTTATTGAACGTAGTAAGAGGAAGTACGGTATACTAGTATTATGCCATTTTTATTATTCCATATGATTATGTCATGTTGATATTGTTGTGGGCTCTTATAATGTCATCTTTATATATCGATGTAAGAGGGCATGTATCATTTCGTGTTTAAATCGTTCTAAGAGGGCTCAATTTATGTCATGTTTATATCGTTGTAAGAGGGCTCCATTTATGTCATGTTTAGATCGCTGTAAGAGGGTTCAATTTATGTCTTGTTTATATATCGTTGTCGGAGGGCTCAATTTATGTACATGTCATGTTTAAATTGTTATAAGAGGGCTTAATTTATGTCATGTTTAAATCGTTATAAGAGGGCTCAATTTATGTCGTTTGTATAGTGTAAGAGGGCTCAATTTATGTCTTGTTTATATAGTTGTAAGAGGGCTCATGTCGTACATGTATCATCTTTATCTCCCGGAGAGAGGGCTTGCATTTGAATCTTTTAGCAATGCCCAAGTGTTTTTGGAGGGTTTTTATTAGCTTTAGACTAGAATAGTCGTGTGTAGTTATTTTATCTTTAAAAGAAAGTCATCATATAGAGATGCAATTTTATGTAAGAAATCTAATACATAAATCTAAATCATTATGGACAGGAACATCATTGCTTCTATTTACAAACAAAAGCCAGGTCTGTCTAGCGATAATCCTCAAACTATTAATCAATTTCGTGTATAAATATGTTTATAGTAAGCTTAATCTTACAATAATCTATTAAGCCAAATTTTAAAAGTTGTACTCCAGTCCTTGATAAACATCACATTTCAGAAGTGTAATTTATGAGACATCAAATGTGCCTTGAATTGCGTTAATTGTGGTTAATTAAACCCATAAATAACATGATATCAGTGAATCTGTGTAGATTAAACTCTGAGAAAGTTCAAGTGATTGTTAACTTGCGAAGGTCTCGAAGTTAAGGCGGTATTTCCGTTGTCTACAAGATGAAGGTTTATGACAAATTCCAATGCATATTAACACGCATTGGACAAGAAGTTATTACATAGGTAATCGACCAAACTACATATACCACTTATATATTTATCTCATCTATATTTAAATCTAATATCCAGGCAGTGAACGGATAATTGACTTGTTCAGAATTTTACTTCACACCAATAGTCAAAATCTGAAGAAACCGTATTTTTATACTAATAAAAAAATATCGCTTGGTTTAAGACCAAAAGACTATATTTTGTCTACAGTTTCTATCCCTTTAACTGTATCTGGTTATTGTTTTCTCCGACACATCTTTCTTATTAAAAAAAATATATGCATTATGATTGCTGGATCTTTTTTTGTTGTTGTTGTTGAAAAAAAACAAATACATATATGTCCAAAGAATACATAAGCTTTTGCGAATGTTGCAAAAGATGATTCGTAAAAGGGTTTTTTTTTATACATTAAACGTTCATTAAAGATGACTAGTTATAAGAGCTTGGTTTTATCCCGACTTACTGTTTTGATAGTCGCTGGTTATGTCAGAAGTCGCACAGCTTCCAGAAGAACAGTCGATCATTTTGAACAGTCCCACCGTGATGTCCTTGTTATTCTGTACGGTCTGGGTCACCATCCACCCTACTGTGCCGAATCCGGACAGGAACAGAGCCAGTCCGATGTACTGAAACACCAGGCCGATTTTAGCCCACTTTGATGCACTCCCACAATATGCCATCTTTGGAGTGTATTTTTTTTTTATCTCCCTTCTGTAAAAGTTTTTTTTGTTTCACTTTCCAAACTATTCTAGAGTTACATTTTGGCTGAAGGAATTCACAAGAATTATTTTTTCAAAACAAAATTGATGCGCTTTTCACCAATGATAATCCGTCAGTTATTTCTTAAAGTCATCGAAACACTCTTTTGTCTTTTTCAAATTTCAGCAAAATACATATGACGTCAAAAGTGTCTCATAAATCATTTCAAATAAGACCGTCCTTATTCCGCATAAAGATGGGAAGATCCCACTGAAAGCATAGGGGTATGCTTAAGACGCGATGAAGGTTTTGCGAGTACAATCGGGGTATAGGCAGTTTGCTATTTAATGTCTAGCGCAATATCAAAACGTTTTGAATCCTTTGTCAAATGGTGAATTGCAGTGTATATTGGATTCGTCATTCATCTGTTGAGAATCGCTTTGCATGACTGTATGCTCGTTCTTGCTTTGTCGAAGTTCTTTAGAGATACAATAAACAACTTTCAAAGAAATAGGTAAAATTTAAATAGTCAATAGAATGTTTTATTGGTAGTCAACAATGATGCTATTAGCTGAGGTCTCGGCTCCCTTTACCTTGTCTATTTAGATTGAATACTCTAAACTTATGTCCTATTATGTTCGACATTACCACCATTCTTTATGGATCACCTGTTAAATACGTTGACATTTGAATATATTTCATATATCAAATGAATATATTTGAGTATTCTTCATTTATTGTGATAAGCCTTCTCAAAGCGTTATAATTATCGCAATCGTGTATTACATACATGTATATGAAGTCCGTAATTAGATATTTACAAAACCGACCATTAAAGTCGGAGTTGAGTTCAGCAAATTAATGTAAAACGTGATGCAAAATACTCATGATCAGAGATACTTTTAAAATCTATCTATCTATCTATCTATCTATCTATCTACGATCCATCCATCCATAAATTCATCCATCCACCCATCCACCCACCCCTGTTGAGGTGTCTTTTGAATTCTTGGCAATATGTTGACCTCACATATACAAAATACTTTGTTCATCACAAAAAAAATATCTGTTATAGTATTGTTTCAACGATATCTAAAAATTAAACAAGCTCGAACTATCTCTACGAAATTATTTCAATATTCGACATTCTAAAACTATAATCTTATTTACAGTTATTGTAAAATACAGTTAGTTGAAAAATTAAACTGTTAATCACAATTTAATATAATGCTAGTAGGAATTACGGGTATTCATGTGATTCTTTGATTGCCTGAACTCTTTTGCTTAGTCTAGTCTTTGTAAAAATTACAAAACAGAATCGTTAGTAGCTAGGGCAATCGGTTTTTGGAACGCAGTTCAATGCTCGCAATTCAAAAGTGAACTGAGAACGCAGTTCGCAATTCAAAATTTATAACTCATATTTGGGGCCTGAAATTTTCAGGGTCATTTACTAGTGGTAAATCATTACCACCACCGTAAAAATATGGGGATGTGGTCATCTCTAGTTTTTGAGATATGGGGCCCTAAAAAATGCACTGTTTGCCAAACCAATATTGCCGGTGTCCCATCTCGTGTAAGCAAATAGAAAAGAGGGCGATGAAACAGATTTTGTCACGGGAGTATGATCCAATAAATTTTCCATGATTTTTTTTTTTTAGACAGGATTGTTAAAATGCAGAATTAAATCATTATACCATATCATTTTGATTTGCTATGGTTTATTTGAAAACTTGGCAACGCATTCTTACTGAAAGAGATAGCGTGTTGTGATCCGCTAGAGGAGGAAATAAAACATGTTGAAATCATATATGTTATTGACGTTGCGATCATAAATACAATTGTCGATGTTATAGGGAATACTAGTATAGGGAATCTAGGGATTCGAGTTCTGTGATTCTAGATTACACTTTTAGAATCACGAATGCATCATTGCGAATACTGTTTCAGTTTCAGATTTTTTTTTCTGATATCGAGTTGTAGTAAAGTTTCAAACTACAATTAATAGCCATATTTTGCGCATGTAAAAAAAATATGAAATAATCCTGATGCATGAAATATTAATTTATGCTTGAACAATGAGATGAATTTTTAAACGTTGATATTTGAATATTTTATTTTTAAATCTCTTTCCATTTCAGTTTGAAAATCTTATGGAAGATGTAAGTATATATATTTGATTACTTAAGTTTGATAAATTTAAAAATTGTTTATTCATTTATTCTATACAAATCGAAGTATTAGTGTATTCAATTGCCAAACAATGCTCATTATATTTCTACGACCTATTTTTGAGACAACTCCCTGGTAGGGATCAAGCGCATAACCCTCTAAGTATTGTTAAAATTGAACATGAAATATACTTAAATTAATGCAGTAATGCATTTTAATCTATTTTCCTCAAGTTTCGAATAATAATGATCTAGAATTAGGATTTAGTTAATACAAAATAATCGTAAAGGTTCCCAATTTCAAAGGGAAATTGTAATTCATTTTCCATTTAGATAGACGGATTTGATAAGAAGCATTTAAAGGGTTTTTTTTATACTCTTGGTGCAATAGTGTCAGAATTGTAGAATTTTACACATTTCTCACCACCAACAGACTGAAAAAAAAATGAATTAAATTTCTAGTAATTGATGAAAAGTGGGAAAGTCTCTCTCTCTCTCTCTCTCTCTCTCTCTCTCTCTCTCTCTCTCTCTCTCTCTCTCTCTCTCTCTCTCTCTCATATCAGTAATGTATAATGATTTTTTCACATTTAACAAAATTGATTTCAACTAAATCATTAAAATTTATTTTACAGGATCCCGTACAAGACGAAGTGACAAGGTAAGATTATCCTTCAGACAGATGGAATGATTTTAAAATATATTTAAGAAATTAAACGACACTGCTCAACGTTCTCTCTCTTTAGAAATTTCAAAACTTATGCTCTCACGAGGAGTAAAAGAGGTTTTTACTAGAATACGCGAAGGACAAATGCACCTGGCAATTGAAGTGACATCGGTGATATGGAACCATCTGTGTGAATTATTTGGTTAATTAGCGATGATATGTATTCATCACTCACTTCGCAGGAATGTGCTAAGTCTTGGGATGTAGTAAGTGGGGACTGAAGAGGCTCATCTGGCCCGTTTGGGACCTCCTAGGCAAAGAAACACACAATCAGAGAAAAGTATATTTAGATGAAATAATTGAAAAGCTTGAATTCCCCCCTTCTTAGCTAATGTCAACAATACAAGTATGCTTGAGCAACATTTGAATCTGACAAGGTCGTTGAATTTTAATCGAATGTTTGATTTCGTGTATAAACTTTTGAATCTTTTTTCCTGAAGAGTCTGTGCTGTAAGACGAGTATTGACTATCTAGGTAAATATAGTTATAGTTGATTATTCAAGCTACATAGATAAACATTTTGACAAGTATTCAGTGAAAGATAGAGAGATGAAAAGATTGTCTTTATCTTTTGAGACTTCCTTTGGGAACACCTACATAAAAGTACAGTACCTGTATCAGGAATCGTTTTCTTTTCTTTAAATTTACAACATTCCTTTTACACATTGTAACAATGGATTTGCTGCAATCTGTGTTAACAATGGAAAAAAATATAAAAATGAATGCTTTTTATCATTCGTTGTTAAAATTTTTAGCTCGCCCATACACGTAACAAAGAATCATGTTCAGAAGTGGTCTTCGTGGTATGAATTTTTTTTTAAAGATTTTAGGAAGGAAAAACCAATTGCTCCAACTCATTAAGGAGAGAAAGAACCCATATAATGTGCCCAAAAATCACACATTAAGTGGATCTTGAATTAATATGTTGTTAATAATCAGTTCATATTCAGTCGACATCGATACCATTAAGCAGTCGGAGAGCAACTAATCAATCTTATTGAAAATTATTTTTATCTTTTCTGAAGGTGTTTATTAATGTATTTGGGAAAACACTTCTTTTTTTTTTTTAAAGTTAACAATGAAAATTTGATTTTGAGGGAACTTTAAACTTCATTGCAGAATTCAAGGGTAAATAAACTTGTGGAATATATGTAATTGATTGAAACTGTAATAAAAATAGATTGTGAAAATAAGTTAACCGTATGGTTCTAGCATACTGGTCCCTGTATACGTACGTTTATCTTTGATGAAGCGCCTTCATAAGATTGTATTAAATGTTGATTTTATTTATTTGTTGATTTGATTTTGAACAATACACAAAACACTTTCAAATCTTCAACCTGGTATTTTTTTCTTGAGGATGCTATATTTTTCTTTCTCTATGTCAAAATTAGATTAGAATTGTGATGATTAATAGTTTTGTGTATCTCAATAATAAAACAAATATTGACTTGGCTTAGATTTCCACATGCTAAACTCCTTTGATTGAGGTCTGTGGGAATTGATATTTTCTTCTCTATTCTAGTTACGTGTTTTTCTGGCCTATACTATTGTATGTATAGTAAATACATTGACTAATCAAAGGATGGTAAACAAATCAAGATAGCGTGATTTGTTTAGTTATATGGGATTTCAGTACATATATGTAACAGCTATAGAGTAATAACGCACCAAAATGTTAGATTCCTGAACACACAACTATTTGTGATTAAAAAATCCACGAAAACGTTGTGATAATGAGATACATTATGTAATTAAAAATTTTCTCGAACTTTTTTGAACACAATAGTTTTTAGCTCACCGGAGCTGAAAGCTCAAGTGAGCTTTTCTGATCACTTTTTGTCTGTCTGTCTGTCTGTCTGTCTGTCTGTCCGTCTGTCCGTCCGTCCGTCTGTAAATTTTTTACATTTTCGACTTCTTCTCCAGAACCACTAGGCCAATATCAACCAAACTTGGCACAAAGCATCCTTAGGTGAAGGGGATACACATTTGTTAAAATGAAGAGAAATAATTAAGAATTATAAAAAATTTGTTGGTTTCTTTAAAAAATTCGTCTTCTTAAAAACCAATTGGCCAGAAAAGCTCTTAGTTGTATGGAAGCATCCTCAAGTAGTGTAGTGGTGCATCCGGCATTAATTTTCTTACTATCAATAAGGTATAAATCTATCTTCAATTCCTTGTTGTATGGACTTTTAAATATCAGTATAATAAAAGAGATAATTCATATTTTCTGTAAGAATTGAAATGCCTAAACACATCAATGCTCTTGTTTGTTTGTAAAAAAAAAAAAAAAAGAGGACAGCTAGAACTAAGGACCGCTCCCTTCACCGTGTCACGATACGTGCGAGTGGTAAGTCTGCATGGAACCCTGACTAATAAACCGTGGCAATCGGCGTCATCACACTGGGTGTCGTACGCAATCTGGAATTCCCCAAAAAATAATTTTT
This sequence comes from Magallana ariakensis, assembly GCA_020458035.1. Classification (NCBI taxonomy): domain Eukaryota; kingdom Metazoa; phylum Mollusca; class Bivalvia; order Ostreida; family Ostreidae; genus Magallana; species Magallana ariakensis. The sequence goes on from CM035817.1 coordinate 36,754,099, forward strand.
CTTCTCGCCTTTTGATGTTGTGCATTACTGTATTTTGCAGAGATATACTACGTGCTTTGATTGAAGCAATCCAACCGTGTTGGCTTTCGTTCATGGTCTTGTTTTCTGTTTTTGTTTGTGGTAGATTGGTGACCGAAAGAGAAAAACAGCTATTGGCTTCCAAACAGTACACAAATCTGATTCACGAGCAAAAGCGTATTGACGCAGAAATAGATAGTAAGGTGAGAGTTATTGACTATGGGCACCAATCAAACCACGCATGCGCATTATTTAGTGGCCACATAAGTATGATTATTTGAGAATCTGTAGCTTTAGTTTTGGTTTACTTTTTACATTGTCGCACGTTTTCTATTGTAAACATACTTGTAAGACGGTTTTGAAAGTTAAACGATTGCATATTAGATGTTATAATATTTTGACTTAATATTTGTTTAAGAAAATGATATTAAGTTCTGTTTTATTGAAAAATATAAAGACGTGAAAAAACCCCTATGTTGTTGGGATATCTCTATATAGGGGTTGTATCATGTATGTACTAGTATTATATGTTGTACTTATTGTTGGTTTATATTCCCAAATATGTTACTTTCTTTTTAAAGCTTGCACAACAAGAAGAGGAACTTCGACTTGAAGAGGAGAAGTTTTATGAAGCAAAGCGAGAAGCCGCGCGGATTGCAAAGCTACAAAAGGCCAAGGAGAGGAAGGCCAAGGCCTCTGCACCGAGCGGTAGCAAGTCCTGGCTCGGAGAAAACGAAAAGGACTGGGATGTGTGAGGGTCACTTAATTTCATACTTGTATTTCACAATTTTATGATGACCTTGTATTTACTTCTTTTCTTATTTCTCCAGGGCCGGAGGTGAAGATGATTTTGAACTGTTCTTGGCCAACGTGAAAGCAAGATCATTGAAAACCACAGCAAGGCTTCGAGAAGGTATTTGCAACATTTTAGTTTATCGTAAGCCTTATCAAAAGTGATTGCACTTTGTTCGAATTGCCTCGTTAATTTTGGTTGCCTTTTTGTTACAATTGCAAATTTTGGATTTACATGTATTATCATCTTGTTGGAAGAACGGAAAATAAACGTCCCGCCATTGCCGCGTCAGAGAGGTTTAACTTTGGTTGCTATTTGTTCAAAATGTTATATTTTTTTGACTCTAGGAGATGGACAGAGTTCCAATAGCTCTGGGCAGACGACCACGCATTCCAAGGACAGATCTCAAGCGGACGGGTCCTCGCTTGATTTGGAGTGGGAACACGAAGACGGTACAGGCGTTACAGACCAAGTGTCATTCATTATAAAATCTCCGTCATCTCATTAAAAGGGCGATATTCAATCCCACTCGTTACCAATGATAATTGTAAACAGCTATTGATTGACAGATATTAATATAGCGTAAAGTTAATCCAAGAGTCTTTAATGGGACGTCTACGTGTCTGCTTACACCTGGGTTTGAAGAGAGAAAAAAATCAATAATGATTCAATAATTTAAAAGTTTGAAAATAGAAGTTGGTTTATTTTTTAAAAAAATAGTGAATATTGAAGAATTTAATAATTATTTTTTAGGTCTTGGACAAGTGAAAAAGGACAAATCTTCTGTAGATGAAAACGCGGTTTCGTCGTCATCAACTCAAGAGAGGCAGAGTCCCGTGAACTCTAACGACCTGGAATGGGACAATGACTTTGTGTCAGCAGAAATTAACACGAGTGACACAGCCCAGCTCCTGGCGGCCGAAATGGCCATTCAAAAGACGGCATCTCGTTGAAGGAAGCAAAGCAATACTCATGGCTTCACAACATGTTGTTGTTAGCGTTACAACGTCACATGCCAGTCATGTGACACAAGACAAAGACTTATATTTGCTTCGTTGTTTTCTTTTGGGGACCAATATTTTATTTTATGAAGTGGTTTATAATGGCTATATTTTTGTGTTTATTTTATATATGTACATTCTTTATTTTCAATAAAATATCTTCATATACATGTATTAAATATATTGATTATTTTCTGCTAATACGCGGTTTTTTTAGAGAAAATAATACAATTTTTAAAACTTAAAAATCACAAAAAGAAACAAGAAAAGGAACCGTTTTCGAATTTTAAACCTTTTATTTAAAGGTTAAACACGTTGCGATGTAAAAATGAAGCAACAGTTTTTTATAAGTATATAAATATTTATTATAACTGAACGCTATAAATAAACAAAACAATTATATGACAACAGTCAGACCTTCTGACGTAGTACAACAAATATGCGTCATAAATCATTTGATAAAAATATTTTATATGAAAATACACTAAAACAAATCGAAACAATCTTACAAAAGTAACATTTTCTGACTAGAATATGATATGTAAATGATTTCAGAAAAGATCTTAAGCTTTTTATCTTCCTGAATGCCAATGACTGAATATTGGTGTACTAATTAACGTAATCGATATCGCAAAATGAAACCACGTGCAACAAAGTAATGCCTTGCACCAATGAACAAAATAACTAAAATGAAATAAATAAAAAAATCAATGTTATAACATTTGATTAACATAATCTAATGGACTATTTTCCCGTTGTTTTTCACATTGTCCCAATGACACAAATACTGATATTTGAATTATGTGTGGCGAATTAACCTATATCCAAACTTTACAAGTATGTAGTGAAAAGAAAGAGTGCAATACAAAGATATTTGCAACGTTGAAATTATTTGTTTTCGTACTAATATAAGCAATGACTGTGGCACATACTGTTTGAGCAAAAGAGAACAACTTTCACGTACATTAAAACTGATTATGATATAATCATTGTTGTAAACTTTGATGGAGAAGTTTGTACTATATGATCATTTTCATAACCGATATTTAAAGATACACATTTTTTTCCCCAGGGCGTGTAGCAGAAGTCTGTGATCCTAACATGCTTCAAAATTTCCGGCATTCAAATTACGGATGTACGGCTTTATCGAGCTTTGTAGTCATACCGCTGTACAGAGAGCGGTGTACCGTACCGTCGGGGCGATACGTATGATATCTGAGGCGGGGGTAACGCTCGGACTTGGTGAACTCGGATTCTCTCCCTCGGGGGAGAATACGACCTGATTACTTCCCTTGGCGGAGACCGTCGTCTTGACTCCCTAATTACCTCCCTTGGTGGGGACCGTTGCCGTGGAGTTCGTGGTGAGCGGTCATCGTATTCTTTGTATACCCATACTCCTTTAGGGCGCCGTGGGGTGTAGTACACGGGCGTCTCTACCCTAGAGGTATATCTCGGAGGTGGGGACTCGACTGAGACTAAGCTTGGGGTGGAGGGAGTGCGGACCATTTTTGCACGACTCCGCCGGCGGTAAACTTTGTTTTTGATGTCGGGTATGAGCATGCAACCAGCACATATAAATAGAAATGATGCAATGGTGACCAGTCCTACGGAATATGATGCATAGAAATCGGTCGGCACCGAAGCCGCGTACACAGCAACTCCAATAAGAATAAACAGAGCTGAAAAAAAAGAAAAATTGTAATTTTTTTTATTTTGAATAAGCACTACGTCATCCTTAAACCAATCTTTAAACAATAACATGTTTAACGCGTTAAATAGTTTACCTGCAAAGAAGGTAAAACACATGATAGTAAGAATCATGCATCTGTATCTGGCGGCCTCGGTGGCCACGTATATACTATAAATGACGGTGGTGGGGACCGCTGCCACTATCACCACACACATCAGACCCAAGGTCGAGTCCCGCGCACCTGCAAAATAAATGAGAGTGAATATGATGGAGACAAAGGTTCAGACCTGCATACAACTAAAAGGGGCCTTCAATACTTTAAAACATTTTACTTATCTGAATCAAAAAGTATCTACTTTGCTTTTGAAATACAATTTCATATATATATATATATATATATATATATATATATATATATATATATATATATATATATATATATATATATATTCGTTAGAAATGAAACAGCTTTCTGTTTAAATATATTAATTCAAGTAACATTTTATTATGGAAGAAACATGAAAGGATTGGATAACAGACATGTATATATAAATTCTTGCAATTATTTCTTTCAAATGTTATAACTTTTAAACAAACAATGAACTACAAATAAAGCATCTTTAGTTATATATGAATATATGCGAGTATTTGATTAATAACATGAACGTAATGCAGATGTGCAATCTGAATACTAGGTCAATAGAAATTTAATTGTAACCTTTTTTAATAAATTTAAGGATCAATATGTAAAATTTATATGACACCTTATGAAATAGAAAAGAATAATTTCAAAAGATATTTCATAACCCAGAATAGAATGCAAAACGCATTTAATGATTTAAAAAATAAATATTTAAGGATTGTTTTTCTTTATAGCTATTCATGTTTATTACTTTTTTTCAAGGTCGAAAATCTTGAAATAGTTGTGTCGTATTTGAAAAGAAATCTACTAAGAAAACTAGACTCTTCTGGGTAAATTCTTTAAAAAATCAAAAATATCCAAACCAATAACAAAGAAATGCGTACTATTCTTATACACAGGATTTTTCTCGATAAATTAATTTTTTACTTTGATGTTACAAAATATCAATAAATTAACTCTTCAAACTGCGTACTGTTTTCGTAAGCCGTGGAGATATCCTGAGTGGAACAGCTTCCCGTGGAACAATCGATCATCCGGAACAGTCCCACGATGATATCCTTGTTGTTCTGTACAGTCAGTGTAGCCATCCATCCTATTGTAGCGAATCCGGACAGAAACAAAGCTAGTCCTATAAACTGAGTCACTAACCCAATCTTCGACCATTTAGACGCGGTACCGCAATACGGCATTTTGTCCGAACAGAGTAATTTTTTGTTTTCAGTCTATTCTAGGGCATCCTTTCGTAAAATTCGAAATATGTGTTTGTAATCCGAAAAGCTGTTAACCGTTATCGCTATGCTGTTCTTCAAAATTCGAGATCATTTTCCTTATAGAAAGAACTTCAACCGAAAACTGAGCACGTCTCAAAACGAGCTGTCCGATTCCATATCCTAACGAAAGCTATCAATGCACATTTCTTTGATTCTCTTCCAACGTTTTTCAAAATCGCTCTGCATAACTGAAAACTTTCTTCTACTAGTATAACTTCAGATAAAAGGAATATAATCAGAAAATATAAAAGAATTGGCAAAAGTTTAAATAGTTGATTTAAATGCCATTGGATGGAACAATGATGATATACCGAAGGGGTCTTTTAATTTACAACGTGTACACATAACGCGGACCGCATACAAAAATAGACGGATCCTACCCTTATAATATCAATTCATTGCCATAAAAGATTTTACCCATGGTTGCGTGAGGGACCAATTGGTTGAATCAAGGAACTGTAAAAAATTTTTGTTGACTTTCTCATAAGCCAGACATGCATTCTTCATACTTATATCTTTCTCGCGCAATTATGATTACAACTTAGATCAACATGGCTATTATGTCGATAGAATAGCTACGTATTAACTCAGCATAGACTTAGATGCTGGAATGGGAAAAGCAAATTTTCCTGTATTAAGATAAAACATTCACTTTCATGTCAACGACCAATAAATACGAGAACTTTCTGTTACGGTTTGGAAACGCCAACTTAATGCAATGTTTATAATATATATATAATTTATAACATATTAACATATCAAACACATATTTTTTTTTACATTTTCCCGTGGAGAGATGACTTAAAAAGCATATGTTTAAGCACATGAATATTACTATTGATCCAATGTATGTCTGGCCCAGTCTCATTTTCGAACAATCTCGATGCGTATGACTGTCTATTCTGTAAATTTTCGCCATTTCGTCTTATTATTTGCAACTATTCATAAAAAAAATCAAATCATATAAGGAATAAATGCGACATCTAACAATACGAATATAAGGTTAGTTGGAACAATTTACTTTTTTTCTAATTTGCTTCGCGATTTATATTACAAATTGTCCCAACTCAGATTTTATTCGCTATCGAATTCATTCCTTAATAAAAGGAGGTTTAAATGTTGTTGGAATAGGAAACAAAACATCTAATGTAAGCTAAAGTTTCCCATAATATTTCAAAATGATTGAACAGAGCCATTAAACTGAAATTCAATTACCCTTTTCTGTATTTAATTTGATGATATACTGAAATGTCATCTTGTTATTTTATCGTTAAATTACACGAATAAAATAAAATATTATAAGGAGAGAATTATCTGTTCCATTGATAATTTGCTTTATCTGATCCATGAAAGCAGTTTAAACCCCAAACCTTTTGGAGTCCGTGCCTATTCAATGAAGCATGGTTAAACTTATTTTAGAAAATATTAACGACTATTTTTTCATACTTGTAGATTGATAATGCAGCGAAAAATGATGGATGTAAAGAATAAAATTTTATACTTCTTTTAAATTACTTCCTATTCATATAGTTCTGGTAAGGAAAACGTGCACAGCTTTTTTAACCATGATTTAAGATGCTTTGCTTGATTTTGTTCTTCGTAAAAAGATATAAGCCGTAAAACATACAGGTCTCATTTTAATAAAAATATGGAAAACTAGACAACATTGAGATAGTGACCATCTCATCAGGGCCTAATTATAATAGTACGAGAACAAATCCAACTTTCTATAAAAAAATATTATACACTGTACATCTTGTTGTAATTCCATTGTTTTTTTTACTTTGTAGATTCTAAAAGGAGTGAACAAGAAAACAGGTTTCCAATATTTTGTTTATTTTAGCTGCATAGAAATTATTGCATACACTAATAATGAAAAACTGAACATGACTAATATTTCTCATATCTCGATTAAAAAAGGGGATATTCTATTTATCACAGTTGAAATACTTTTACCTGTAGTTTTAAAACTTTCATAAAACGAACACAACTGATGATTTTTACGTTAATTCATAAAAGGGTAATTCTAGATTATTATACATTGTAAAATACAAATAAAAAAAACTTTTACGACAGTTTTTGAAAATCAACAAAACAAGAATCTGTAATAATAATTCGTTTCATAATGAGAACCTGTCGTTAACAAGCTGTTAACACTCAATATCCTCGACACTACAAGTCGATTCGTTTTTCGCAAACAACTGACAGGCAGGTTTCAGACACACACACAAAAAAAACCCCATAACAATTCTATTCGTGTACCGTTAATATATGAATTAAAATTCGTTGGTTTTTTTTTCACTTATTTTCCGAAGAGTTCACTACAAATATCCCGACACGTCGTGCACTTTCTTGGTTTTACGGTCTTCAATGGTCAGGTTTTTGAGCTCGTTGTTCATGTCCTCTGAGTTGCTTATATCATCCTTGTCATCGTCGTCATCCACCTGTAACGTCAGGTCAGTCTGCGTCACTGACCGCTCGATGGGTTCCGGGGCTTTGTCCATTCCATCCTAAATAACAAAGTAATTGGTTAGTTTTTATTTGTATAATAATCATGGTCATGCCTTACAACGCATCAGAAATGTAGAGTTTGCTTGTTGTTTGGTTTTTTTTTGGTGTTGATGTTGTTATATTGGTTTTTTGTGGTTGATGTTTGTTTTTTAGTTTGTTATCATAATACGAATTTTTCCTGTGCCATTGAAGAATTTAGAGTCTTGTTGTGTAGAGACATCTAAATATAATATGAAATGAAAATGTACTAGTTTGTGATTATATTCTTAAACTTAAAAAAAGCAATGAAAATGTATTACATGTGCCAAAATATCTTTCAGATGAATTCTCTTCTACAAATTTACTTTCTTAAGAAATACATTAACTTACAAATCCATCTTTTCCATAATGCATGAATATGTCCTGTAGAAGGTTGACGATATTTGGTGGGTCGAAATCGGGCTTTCTTGACTGTAGATGTTCATACTTTTTAACTGAAATAAAACATATACATCGTTTAAAGAGACTTAATTCATACATTCACACTTATTTCCAAACCAGATATACACAACAATTTAGCCCCTTTTAAACCATCCACCAAATCCTATAGTATACCTGATTTTAAGTTCTCCGTGTATTGGTCTTTTCCATGCGTGCTAACGAACATTCCGACGACGTTTTTCACCGAATCAGCGACTACATTCGTTAGTCCGTAGACGCTTTCTTCTGCTTGAAGTTCCTGCTTCACCACCGATATACTGAGGTTCAAGATGACAGCAAACATAGAGATCAGTACCAGGATCACGATCAGAATGTAAGTCAGGTAATACAACTCCCCGAGAGACACCCCTCCCGACCCCCTTAATATATCGAGATGATTTTTCCCGATGATGGAGTTCGTCAGACTTCCAAACGCTACAATCACGGAGCGGTAGGATGTGGAAATTTTGCCAAACAGAAGGTAGCCAGTCACAACATAGGCGGAGTAGATGATAGAAAATACGATCGCAAATCCGGATAAATCTTTGGAGGCAAGGGTAATTACGGCTATTAATTGGGTCATCCGTCGGTTGTATCCCAAAATCTGCAAGATTCGGATCGTGGCGATGAAGACTAGGATTCCCATGACCACAACAAAAGCGTTGTCCCAGAACGCTATGTGCTGAAACTGAATGAAATCAAGTTTGTTGTTGTAGTATTTATCCAGCGCTTCATTTGCGAAAGCATATCGCACCGCCCAAAAAACTATTCCAATAAATCCTAGAATAGTACAGAAGAGATCCACTATATTCCAAGTGGATTTGAAAAACCGACACCTTTGTTTGGAGAGTTGGTAAATCATTCGACCGGTAAATACCAAAAAGAAAATGATATAAATGAAATAACAAAGAAGGGCGTATGTTCCAATGGCGCCTAACGCTTGGAATGGTCTAAAGACCTGGAGATTAACCCAAGTTACCACTCCAGCGGAGTCTGGAAACTCGAGTAAATAGATCCCATTGAAGAACAAATTCACATTGGGATTGTAAAGAGTGAATTCCACAAACACCGCTCTTGTTCTTCTATCAATCCAAAGAGTTCGTTCAAGTTCGTCTATCATTTGATGAGACAACACAAGATCTTTCTCAAATTTAATCATGTATCCACCCCCAGCGTACGTGTTTCTCTGTCCTTCAAATGGCATTCCCCAAACCTCGCTCGCTGATGTATGCCTCCAGGCGTTTGATGTTAGGGTAGGGGTGCATGAGCCGTTAACTTGGGTCCATCCTGTGCAATAAGCATCTGTATCCTCGCCGTAGAAATCATATTCGTCAATGCAACGGTGAGCCGAATCAACTATGAAGCTGCACTTTGCTAAAAGAACAGGACGAAGTATATTATATTTTTATTAAACCATTTTCGAAAATAAAATTAAAAAAAAAAACTAAACATCTCCAACAATGGGTGAATTGTACTCACATATTCTCATCCTACTTTGACGTAAGAGGGCAGGTCCCACCCGTGCATGACTGAAGCCGGCGAAGAATTGCTTATCCAGGACAGAAATCGCTTGACCACGGATGTCGGCAACGGGGAACAGGCGAGGGAGAAACGTGTGACGCATCCAGTGGAAAAACTTATCAGCACTGTTTATCTGTCGTAAATTAATGTTAGGAAATGAATTCAGAGAAAGTATAAATTTAATAGTAACTAAATAAACTGAAAATCTCAATGAATCTGGATAAAAACCCACAAGTAAAAAGAGAACCAAATGAATCTTGGACCTCAGTTGCGAACGAAACTATGCTGATGTATATTCTAAAACGTTTCTATTTCTAACTGAACGTTTGATCTATGAAATAAATATAAAAAATAAGGAAAATTACCGAACCTACTGGAAATGTTTTATCTTTAAAACAGATATGTTAAACTCTATACATGATTCCAGGTTTGTTCAAAACGAAACCAAAATTATTTCATAATTAAGCCTTACGCTCTCAAATCCAAAGGTGCCTTTGGCAGTAAAATATATCTGGTTGTCCATATCTTGCCTGATGTTGTAGGACCTCGCGTCTCTGTTGATGTAGCCGATGCTGAAGACAACAAACACGAAGATGGCGTACACCACGAGCCTTCTGAACACTGCCTGGGCTGCTATCTCGTTCTGTCGTAATTTACGCTGTGATTCTAGAATAGTTTGATCAGGAGGACCGGAGCTTGACAATATTTCCATCCTAAACGCTGGAATGACAAAATATCAACTTGCACATGGCTTTAAAACTTACGCTTCTAAAAAATTCAAAATGTTTATTTAATTATGAAGGACGGATGGTTAACAAATTACCCCTCAGATCTAATTTTTAGAGATGGTCTTTTAGCCGTAAATTATTATGTCTTACTAGTGAAAAACAATTCCAAATATTTTAACATTAAAAATTAAATACATAAGGCTCATATATCTTTATACCAAGTTTTTTTTCTCAAAGAGATTATAGTCTACAAATGGTCACGACCAACCAACAACCTTATTGGAACAAGTTTGTTGCACAATTACACAATACATACTCAGATACAATCTAGAAGAATTTTGCTGTCGTTTCTCTGCAGCAGTTTTTATGACATCTAAATCGACGTTGGGGCATTCCCCATCTAGAGGCTTTCTAAATAAGATGGCCATTAGAATCGCCATGACAATCACCTAAAAACCAAAAGCAGAATTTATTATCAAAGAAAAATAAAGTAACATAATAGAAATAAGGCAATTCTAAGTTGAAGGGAAGACTGTCCTTACGTTTATGGGATCCAGTACAAACAACGATTCAACAAACGAGAAAACAAACGTTGACAGCCATTCTTCTGATTTTGTTTTTCCGAATTCCATACTATATAGAATAACGAAGAAGCCAGAGGACAATATGGCGAGAACAAGAATAGTCCAGCCGACATACACCATTCCATGGGGCAGAGGAAGTCGCTCTTCTTTGTAAAAGTTAACAAAATCGTCCATGAAGACATCTTCATCTTCTGCTTTCTTGTTTTGTACATCACTAAACGGTTTTTCGTCATTTTTCTTTCCATCATGACTATTTGACGTTTCCTTTGGTCGCGATTTTTTAAATATAAAAGTCACAATGAAAATAGGCACGGTGGCTATTAGAATACTTATAAAGGACACGTAGAGTGTTGTCAAGGAAAATTTGATTATTCCAATTGACACTTGGTTTGGTCGAACTTCGTCGTCCGTTCTGAAAAACATGCAACTTGTAATCATGGTCAGAAATAGAAGCGCGTACGCACATGTAAGTCGCTGTACTCGTGTAAAGGTACTTTGTTGTGGACGTATGACCATGGATAGCCACAAATGGTTTTCTGTGGCGTTAAATCGTGCGTGGTCGGATATAAGTTGATCGTACGAGGTTAAAGTTTGGTGCGACGTGACCGAAATAATTCTTTCCACCATACCGTCATCTTGTTCTACCGCCAACCATTTATCACAGAGGAATGTGAATCTAAAATTAAACATAGAATGATACATGTAACTTTACTGTTGATTAAAATACAACTTAAAACAGATTTGCATGGAAAATATCATAAAAGCCCACCTAGTCCCAGTTTGTAGATCATCCAGCAATATTTTGTGCAAAAACCACGACCTTTCGCTTCCTGTCCCAGAATTGTCATGCCACACCCGAAAATAATTCAAGTCCCCTAAAGGATGTTTAGTGCCCATCAAAAACTTTCGCAAGCTCCCTGCTGGGAATCCCTGATAAAGAAAATATATGATCTTCCTTATCATCCACAGCAAACGTTAAAAATCTTTTTACTTTATTGGCAAAGAGGGGAAACATTAAGATTACAAACATTTCATTGTTTTTCGGTTTTACGTGCGTTCATATTATTTTATTTTTTCATCATTCACAGGCATGATAACGTACCGTCATGAAGCCGTCACTCAGGACCCTGACGCCAGTGTCACCATCCTCGCCCCCAACGATAAAGTTGACGTTGGACTTTGTCCCGCCGTCACGACGTAATCCCGTGTACACCGTCAGTAGGTAAAAGTAAGCATCGGTGTTCTCACTGTCACACAAAAACCTAGTCCCCCACTTAGAGAAATAAACCATATTGTTTAAACGCACAATTAAGTGAAAAATTCTACAACTACAGCATTCTTGTAAAGGTAATTTTCCTAGATACTGTTTCTACGATAGGGCGAATGATAGACTTACGTGGGAACTTAAAGTAAGGTGTATAGGTCTACATGTACTTGAATCAGGTTGTTAAATTCAGCTTCAATTTTTCGATAATTTCCTAACGAAGTCATACCTTAGTCACATCCTGCTTGTCCTTCCGTCTCAGGTACAACAATGCCAAGAAATAAATCACGAGCAGCGCAGCAATAGTGCCGTACACTGCTGCATTCTCTGGGTCAAACTTCCCCCAAACGGCGTGAAAGTCGATCTTGTTTGGAGGAACGTAGAAGGTTGTAGCAAACATCGTACCAGGTGGATCCGAGCATCGGCAAACCGTCTCATTAAAGGTCGAAATATCCAACACCTATAACAAAGCAATTTAATTTAGTAAATCATCAAAACATCGGAGAGTTTTTTAATTAACATACTCCACATGTTTATCTGTTTTACTCAATTTAATAGAACAATGTATACGTAACCTGGCAGCCATTGTCCGTCCATTGGTTTGTTGTTTCATCATACGTTCTGCAACCAGATGTAACAATTGCCATGCTAAAATTTGCACTGTGGGGATCAAATGACGGTGATGTAGCATTGACTGCTGCTCGCTTTCTTCTTCTGTTGTTTTGTAATTCGTCAATTACTAAAGTCAAAGCAAAAACAACCACAAAGTTTTAAGATAACAAAAAAGAACAATTTAAAACGTCCATCTGTATGTAAGGCCAAAGATAAGGGAAAATAATTCATATTAATTTTAAGATGTTCATCTGTGTTTGAGGCTAAAGATAAGGGGATAAATCACATGGATTTATTTCCCATCATATTTAATTTTCTGGGGTTTTTTCTTTTTGTAAAGTTGCAAAAGCAACGTTTATTTTCTAGAAATAAATATTAATTCACCTTGTAGCGGTTTCAGCCCTATATATAATTTTCCTTTCCGGAATATTTTGTCCGGAAGGAAGATTTTAAATCCATAAGGTTCCACCCAGTTAGAAGCTTTGACATCTGTTTTATACTCAAAGTTGGCACTTTCGGGATACGTGTTCATGCGACCGTAGGCAGTGTACAAAACCTGATCCCCGAGGCCAGATGAGTCATACACATCGGGTTTGACATACACAATGGTTGCATCCGGTCCGTTTAGATTTGTTATAAAATAGAACATGGGATCCTCACCCCCTGATATATTGGAGAAGAAAAATGACTTATACTGGGTCGTTTTGTTGTTGTTGAATATGATATTCTTTGGAATGTTAACATCTTGCTCCGACTCATCTCTGGTTTGAACTGACACCAAGGAAGATCCAATAGTCTCCGAACCCGAGGCGTGAAAGAAAGGATTCTTTCTGAATTCTGTCATCTAAGAGAGAAATTATCAAATGGATTTATATCAATTGACCATTTGTACGTAATTCATAATACTGTTAAAAAAATTGCATTCAATTTTTACTTCAACACATCATCAAGATGTTCCATTTATATTACATGTACATGTATCATTACACCTTTCCAATTTCAACATAATTCATGAAGTTAATTGAGAAGTATTACTCATGATGGTCAATAAGGCTGAGGTACAAGATCTTAGAAAAAGTTAAACAATTATACCATAAATCAAATTGCTTAATTATGCATTTTCAGTACGAAGCGTGTCCTTTGGATGCATTTTGCTTATTAATGCAACGACACACTGATATTGAATTTTTTTTGAAGACTTGGCAAAATTATTGTTATTTATTCGATATCCCTGGAAAAAAAATACCATTTATGATTCTAGTGGGCATTAAATCAAACAAGCCTTTTCACTCCCTCACAATGAACGATTAAATAACAATGGGGTCAATATAAGTAGGTATAATGCAAAAGTAAAATTATTTCAGTTTTGTTGGAAGACAAAGATCTACACATATTAAAAAAACCATTACTAACATTTTGAAGATGCTCTTCTGGGAATAAAAAAAATATTAATTTGCTTGGGTTTAAAACATTTTGCTAGAAATGAAGAAATGACAACTATTTCCGTGGTTCCCGAGGCAATGTTTAAGGGCTCTATAACTTTTTTAGGGGGCTATTTCTTAATCAATTGATGGTTAAGCGTCGTTAAAACTGTTAATAGAGCCCAATAAGACTTGTCGTAGAGTCACTCGAGGAGGCCGAGGAAGTTTACAATTCTTATCTTACATTGGTTTCAAATTTTAAAAAATGCTAGTGTATATATATGTAGTTGGAAATTAAACAAGCTACCTGGATTTTAATTGTTTGAAATCAATGAGACATCATTGAGCTCATTATTTCGAGAAACCTTTTGATCAATGTTATATGGATTATATTGATTCTCTCCAAACTTTCTGACTTTAATTGCTATTCAAATCTTATTTTGGATTGTGTCAATTTACCATTACTTTGTACACGGGTTTGATTTAGTATAAACACAAAGGCACCTTTTCATCGTTTTTTTTTCGTTAATAAATGAAGTTATTTATAGTTTTTTTTGTATTCTCTACAATTAAGCAATCAATCTTTGGCAAACTGTTTCTACCGGGAAAAACGATTTTTGTCGCCCAGAACAACAGTATTGTTAACAAAAGTTTATCACCTTGCTTTTTATTCACCAAACAAAACGTACTTAAAACGGGACAAGAAATCTTAATCTGGTCAATTGCCCTGAAAACCAAAAAAATTTACGCAAGGGCCTCCCTGTCGCAAATATATCTCGCCGCGAACCAATCATTATATGTCTCTGGTATATTAGTCGCTAGAATTGCCCAAATTTGTGGCGCGCGATCATTTTTTTTTTGGTCTTCTGTTATTCGCCTGCGTATAAAGAATTAAAGTAGATTTAGAGTGTTCCTTTAAACCTACCCAGACCTCCACGGAGCGCGCCCTTGAGTTATTGAGCGCACCATCATCAAGCATCAACCCAGTGTCTCTTCTCTGTATCTTTTTGTTCATTAACTGTTCCCTCTTTTCCTTCTGGACTGACATATAAATCTGCTCAGTCACGACCGTATCTGTACCTGCTCCAACCTGGACTATTTTGGATTTCGCTTTCAGGGAATCGGTTATGGCTGTTTTTATATTACTACCAGCATTCTTTGCCTAATGTGGAGCAAAATTTATAAAATCTTTATATCAAGAAAACCGTCAAGTAAATCATAGATGATCGGAAAGTAAATATTAAAAACAAATTCGAAGATCTAGGGAAGTACTACAGCAGTTATATCATAGTTTTGTACAGATGTCTGCGAAAACATGACTGTCATGAATTCTCTGACACAAGAAATATTTTACTGTTTTTGATTTCTTCTCTTGTATTTCTCTATGCTTCTTCTTCAATTGAAGAACAGCCTCTGCAAGTTGTGTCTTATCCTCGGACGTCATATTTGCAAGGATTAAGTCTGTGCTTCCGTCTGAATAATATTCAGCATCATTCATATCCTCCATGACGTCATTAATGTCGAGTTCTTCCTCCATGTCGGACAGCTCGCTGGGAACCATAAAATCCACCAAGTTGCTCAGCGTCTCCACCACACCTTGCAAAAAATCACCTCCATGTTTATGATTAATTATTTTTTAATCTCATTTGATAGAAAATATTACCGAATTACTTTGGAAGCTTGTAAGGTTTATAGAACTTCACATATCATTTACCGGAAGCAGTGTCCTGAATGTTTTGAATATCCTCTACCGGAAAAGGTTTTACGACTGACACTTGACGAATGTTGTCCATCAGCACTTTTGTCCCTTCTGCCACAGTTTCCTATGTTATGATATCGACAAATTATCAATAATTTCTTTTAGATTGACTTATTATAAAAATATTACATAGTTAGGCACGAGGAAAAAGCTATTTGAATACTAAAAAATGTATGTAGGAAATATTGGATTGGATTTAAATTTATCATTCAATATTTAAGCAATAAACCCAAACTATGCATAACATTGAAAAATTTTATTTCATTTAAATATTTTGAGTGATTCTGCCTTCTTCGTTTCCTCTAATTCCTGGTTGTTTAATGCACAAAGATGCCAAACAAAAGACTCTGTTTCTTAATTTGTAATTGTAAGTACACATACGATTTATTTCAAGCTTAAACACCATTACAGAAGGTCACCAAACGATCCACTCTCTTGGCTTAAGAAATGTCAGTAATCATAAACATCCCGGCGGGACTTGAAACCCGAATAAACTGTCATCATCTTTTGGAGTAAACATATTATTGCAAATTGTTTTACATGCATTAGGTACAGTATTCGATACTTTGGTTTATATATGGAATCATAAAAAAATTGTAAAGGCGCTTTCCCATCAAGTAGGTGGACAATTAAGTTGCTAAAAATTTTCAATAAGGACTAGAATCAAGTTATTCATTGTCGCTATGTAGGCGAAAGTAAATCTATTCAAATCTTTTTTTTATAGATGGGACAAAAGCAGTTTTAGTGAATCGATTCATAATCAACAAACGGGTGGATAATTGCTTTATCAACAAAAGAGTTCAGTCCGTTCATCACAATTAAATCATGTAATAATGGAATATGAAGATTTGAAAACAGTACATCTTATAATGAGAGGGAGGTTTTTCATCCAGCGGCATGAAATACCCTCTTTTTGATTTAATCGATTATCATATTTTAAAAATAAAACATTTGGAAACGAGAAGATAAACGTTCAAAGTTTTCATGTTTGTATGTACTTTCTCAAGTTAAAGATATGTATTACCATGAAAACGAAGGTGTGTATTAAACATTATTATACTTTCATTTTAAATACTGAAATCTAAATTGGTTTAGACGCAGTTGACAATCCGTTCTAATACCGTCAGCGTTAGCAACACACTTGGCAACGGGCCGATAGAACGGATTGTATCATGCGCGTAAATTATGCGCGTACGGTTCGCCGTAGAACTTAGTCTTTTCTATATAAAAGCATTCAAAGTTGCTATAAAATTAAGACATTCAGTATAATAAAATAAATAGTGCCTGTTTGGGAGGGTACCAGTTGAAATTGACACCCCTCGAAAACCATTGTCAACCTCCGCTTCGCGTCGGTTGACAATTGTTTTCTCGGGGTTTCAATTTCAACTGGTACCCTCCCAATCAGGCACTATTTATATAATGTATCATCAATTTACTCACAATTTTAACTTGCCATCTATATTCAAACTATCATTGGAGAGTTAAATTAATGTTTAGTTGCAAAATTGACGTGCTGGACAAGTAGATTTGGCTGCTTTGATTTGATAATTTAGAGTGGTTATGGGTTTCAGTGTATAGTATTTTCTAAGCTAAAGTACATTCCGTCAATATTTTCCATAGACTGACACGTAGCAATAATTAACGTTCTTGTTATATTTCTAAATACGTGTAATCGAAGATAAATAGAAATTGCTATTGATTGCTATTAATATTAATTGTAAAGTTTCCATGTAAATAGTATAATTTTTATAGCGTTCCAACGAGCGATTTTCTCCGCGTTTGATTCTCTATTCTTTCATTGAAAATTTGAAATGAAATATCGACAATGGTAAATACTTTGATGTCACAATCTCTCAGAATATCATTCGAGGTTATATATTTAAAACGAAATGTTCCACAATTTACCACCGATGTGTCGTCCACACTGATTGGGTTTGACACACACACCGCAAAACTTCGCGCCACCTGGCGTGCGTTTGCAGCACTCATTGGACTGTCGCTCGTCGCTGGTGTTTGCGTGGTCGCATTCAAGAGGATTTCTGTAAACTGTCGTGTTCTCTTAAAAAATAAAAACGATTTTCATGAAATAAATAACCATTAACGGCCATCATTCAGTTTTGTTTAAATTAGGCACATTGTCCTCTTTGAATTCCAAAGATTCATAGACTTGAAATCGGATAAAATTATTTGATAAAACTCTTGCTGAAAGACTATGTTAGTAATTGACTTACCTGAATAAGCTGTTCTTGAACAGGTTCAACCGGAAGATCTTCAACCACTTCAGTCTGGTCCACTGCTCCAGAAAACAGATCACTGGTGCTGGTCACGGTTCCATTAGTCTATAAAAACAGTCATTTAAAGTTTAGTCCGAAAACATAGTTAATAACTGGGTTTTGGTTTACACAATGATATTTTATGTAGTAATATTTACAATGATATTTCATGTACTAATAATTACAAGTACAAACAATTAAATATAAATGGTCAAGAGAAATACATGATTATCATGGTGATTTTAACCTTTAAGTGAGATGACAGGTAAATGGAGGCTGTAGACTGGATGAGTCTCACTACGGCCATACTGTTCCCTCCAGCATCGGTTATCGTGTAGTTTCGGTCAAAGACACTAAATAGTTCGTTCAAAGCTCCCGTGTCTTGTAGATCCGTTGGTACCATGCTTGTATCCGGCACCACCTAATAAATTTCATGATCATATATATTTTCGTCAAAAGCCAGATGTAAACTAACTTATTAAAAATATCTGAAAATCCAATGAAAATTCATACGATGAAAAATGGGTCAAATTAAAGCGTCCGTATGAATAAACCAGATTACAGAAACTAGTCATCCCACGAAATACAGACACACTAAAGCTTACCCGAGCTTCTGTGTCCGCATGGTGAAACACAGCAAAATCTCCATATCGGTCATATATCCGAACTTCTATCTCGATTATGTAGTCTAACGTTTCACTGCCCACCGGCAAGGGAAGCTCGGTTGCCGTACTTTCACCTATTTACGAATCAAAGGATAAAACAGTCCTTGTGTACATGGAGGCATTTTAACAAATGTATCTCCATAGATTTTTTTTTTTTTTTACAAAATTCTACCGTTACAAATTCAAAAGTTGACATTGAAAATTTCTTTTTAATAACAGAAATTGTGTCTGAAATTGGCGAGCGATAACAACATCTTCTGTTAGCATAATAAGGTACTCACTTCCTCTGAAAAGCGGAACAGCACTCTGGTAGTATTTCGTCGACCCGTCCGTTTCAGGGATATACGCAACGTATTCGTAAACAAGAGGTTCGTTAAGTGTCGGGTCACGTGTGGCACTTCGGTCTGGATAGATTCCTTCGTCTCGCCAGTCCATACAAATGATTGAGAAAGAGCTGGTCGAAGCGTTACCTATCCAAGAGAAAATTCTGATCTTATAAATCAGGCACGAAGCAACAGGGAAATATGATTTTAAGTTGTGCTATAGTAAGCTTTTATTTCTTTTTTATTTTATTTTGCTTGTCAACATTTTTGAGGTTAGTTTGCTCTCCTCTTCTAATGTAGCTTTAGAAAACTATCTACTTGTACTTATGAACATAGCGTGCGGCCATTCCTTGCAGTTTGCTGTTGCTGACATGACACACGTTTGTTACAAATGTGCCATTAAAGAAATGAATCTATATCTCTTTGATATGAGCAATTCAGGAAAGAATTAAAAAAGAAAACAATTTCTGAATGATTATCTTTTTACGAATACTAAGTAATTCTTCTACAATATTACAAGTGTAAAAATATATCATAATACTATATCCACGTGGCGTTGGAATCGCCAACTAATTTCTCCATCGTACCAAAGTCCATAAGACTTGTGGTACTTATGTTATTAAGTATTTATGTTGACTTGAGCAAAAGTGAATTTTACATATTGGCAGATACCCGATTTTGGATCCGTTACACACGTCCCGTTATAGGGTGGGTAGTTCACTTGTATGCCCCACACAGCAAGTGTTGGATCCTTCTCATTGGACGTCATATTCACACTTAAAGTGTACTTTTCCCCTGGTGTAAGTTGATTTGCCTTCAGAGTGATGAACGCCTCGTTAATGGCTAAACATAAAACAAAACATTAGAAATAAGCATAAATTATAGAATAATTATAATAAGTAAATTATACAACAAACTGTTATTTGTTAATGATTTACACAAAAATTTGAACCTGATAAAAATGCTGAAAAGTACGGTTTTTATAGAGACTGATGGTTCATTATTTGAACCATAAAATCATCTTCAAATGCCATTACATGTAACTTTCACTAATCATAATGGACAGACATGTACATGGATTGGCAAGATAAAAATGACCTGCATTCCTTTAGACCATTAATTAAATTCCGCGTTTGTTATTATAATCCATCTCGCTCATCTTTGTTTGGTGTTACATATGGTAAAAAAGGAGGTGAACTGCTAATAGCCACAATATTTACCACAAAACTGTGCATTTGATGTTGGTTGGTTTAAACCGGATCGACTAATCCGTTTTATAATGAAATCTCGGAAATGAGGAATTTAACCTGACCTATAAGACGGTTCAATGCAGTAAAGGTACATCGCTTTTTATTATGTATACACAGGGCGCTTTAATTGGTAAACACTAATTATTGATGTTCAATTCTTGAAGTTGCAATACATTTTTTTCCAAGTTGTTATTGATTAAGGTCATCAATTTGATATTTTGGAATTAAAAAAAAATCTATTTGCAGGATCCAGAAAACAATGCACACTTAATCTGCATTACTCTTGCCAATATCCGGTACTCCGTTCAACACATTCATACTTAGTCAAGAAAATCCACCCTGTTCACTGCAGGAGGTGTATTTTAACATTCGCCTTTACCTATTTATGTAATGAAAACAATATTTTATTCTATGGGTATTGTAAATGTCATGATCTTTCATTGTTTGCTTTCTACCTGAGTACATTCGACATATAGGCATTGATCATGAATTGAGCAATATTTTCTCCCTTTGCAGTTTGGGTACATGTACAGTGTATTTGCCCCAATGTAACTTTTTTTCTACCTAGGCCTCTTGTGAAAAATCTTGACAAAAGTTACTATAAGATTTATAGTGTTCATTCTCAAGACTTCATACACGAGAAAGATATAGAAAATTCAATAAGACTTGTTTTTGGAAAGAGGAAGTAAAAAGAGTTCTTACGAGTTTCAGTCATGTTTATCAAATACGGAATATCTTCGTAAGTTCCGTTGATAAAATGCTGCAATTTCCATTCATATTCCAAAACAGCATTCGGTGTACAATCGTAGCAAATGGCGGTAATACTCAACGGTGAAGTCACAGCGTACTTTTCCAAACAATTCATTGAACATCTGTAATGTAAGTATAAAAATAAAATCAATGCTTTCAAATCTTAAGATGATATTGTGTAAATGCCGATTTCTTCCTTAACAACAATTTTCACTGACAAATACTAGTAAATGTACATACAGTAGAATCAAATTGTGTTGACCACTTACACGATGGTTACGTCGTGGGGAATCGAGGAGACCACTTGTAGAAGCTGAGTGTAGTAAGACACTAGTTCGTCCTTGGCTACAGCCACCACGATAACGAAACCCACGTTTGGCTCAGTGAGAGGCAAAGTTACCACTCCATTTGTAGAGAAAGCTTCATAATAACATATAGCATACATGAAGTATTCATGACCAAGTATAATGAATGATATATGTAATTCTTTATCATTTAAGTTTAACCATCATATTTGTCGCCATTATAATCATTTGGCAAAAGCTGGACTCTATAGTACAATAAAAATGGTTTTAATTGCCTTGTCAAAATCCAGTAGGTTTTCATATACACTATAAAATTCGAAACTTAAAATAGTAACAAAAGAAATGCACTTTTCGATTAATTTTTTTTCAAAGCTAATCTTTTATTACACATTGTTTATGAAATAAAAAGCCGCACATGAAAATGATGGATAGTGGGGGAAAAACTCAAACTGTTAATCGTCTGTAACGAATGTGGGATTATAAAAGGTGCTTATTTAACTTGCGGCATAGCGCAGTCTCGATATTTATACTTTAGCTGTAGAAAATTTGAGCACAAGTTCTCAGATCTGTAGGTACACGTCGAGTTGCACCAATATCCTAGGAAATATGGGTTAAATTATGGTTGTTATAGATTTTACCCGAGCCTGTACTGTTAGTGGTGTTTCCTGACGTCATATTGCCGCTAAAACCAAGTAGATATCTGCAATCATTCCCGAGACTCGGTCCGTACGATTTATAATAATCAAGTCCTCCATTTCTGTTATATAGTTCATCTAGCTCTATGATATCTGCTGTCAACTCTCTGTGTGAAAAAAAAAATGATAAAAGTATTCAGAAATCTTGATGCAATCGATGTTTTAGCTCAATTTATCACTAATGTCTTTATTGGTCCCATTTATCATTTTTGTCGATTAGTGACCCGGATACACGCAGTTATTGAAAATCAACTGTGTAAGTCAATACGTTTTAAACAATTTGTATACTAGATTTTGATTTTACTTACTTATTGCAATACCAAGTAAATGTCAATTCTTCATTAAAACCATATCCCAACTGAGCATCGTATGATTCCGTTTTTGCGTCCAAATCTATTTCTCCGGAAGAGTATGAAACAATATACTTTGATCCACGTACAATGTGCGCATACGGTTTCGGCTTTTCAAATTTTATAAACGTGTATTCTTGCATCCATGTCCCATCCAGGGTCACGTTCAAACTGACCTTGTATAAGCCTGCTGGAATTGATCCTTTTGCAAATCGCACAGAACCTGTTGGTTTAAAAACCGGTGTATAATTGTAAACATCTTCATCCATACCTGTAACATTATAATATGTCCAATCGTAATCTGGACCCCTTTCTGGGCAATACACAAGCATTCGACTGGCTAGATCAACGTCTTTTGAGGTCAAAACAATCATGGGTGTTGTTCGATTAGAATACTGGCGATCGAAAATACCATTAATTGAAAAACATTCGTTCTTTACTAGAATAATGGAATTATTTTTGTAGGTGTGAGCAAAGTTTTTACAGAGCAACTGGAAAAAGTGAAATCCTAGAGTTAGATACTGGTAATTATATATAATTGGATCACCATCGGTTAGGTTTTTTAATCTCGCGTGGATTGCTTTGTCGATTCGATCTCCTGAAATGAATTCACATCTGATGTCGAGAACAGGGTCGGCGCCGTCTGGGACGCCAAATATAAACACAGCATTTCCTGGCGGAAGTTCCAGTTCCGACGGAACAGTCATATTTATTCCCACAAAAACGTAGTCAACTCCAATATGAAACGGCAAGTATAGTAATTCTGTAACTGTTCCGTTAGAAGCCGTGACTTTGGGCAAGTATTGACCTCGAAGAGGATATACTTCATTTTCAGAAACTGGGATTCCCGCAGATGCACTACGAGACACCTGCCTTATACTCAAATCCATTTCGTATAATGCAGTTCCAAGCAAGTCTTTCGCCGTAAAGGTAAACACGTCCTTTCCCGGACTGCCTTCGTACTTATCTGATGAAAAGTTTGCTACGCCCATCTTGATTTCGAACGGAATCTCTTCTTTATCAGAACCATACGTCACTTTAAGGACGCCATTAAAGATTCCTCTGTCTTGAAATTCGTGCGTATAATTAAATGTAGGATTGTCTAGTGCCACCGGTGGACTACCATCGCCGAAGTCCCACTCAAATTTCACTCGGGGAGGTACATAATTCATTTGATACAATTGCGCACTGAATGTTACTGCAACTGGTACACTGCCTATTTCCCCAAAAGGTAGTAACTCTGTTGCATTACCTCTTAACGTCATGTTCATAGGGACTTCAGGCGGATGATTTACTATGAAATCTGCTATATCGAAATCTCTGATTGTAACGTTAGCCAAACCTGTCCATGAGCTAACTAGATTGCTACATTCAAATATGACTGTCCTTTTAGCAATTTTTCTTACATCATATTGATACATTTTGGTCAGTGGTGACCCATAAACAAAGGTTGTCGGTTGGTTGTCAAACACGTCATCTTGAAAATCGAATTTACACGTAACATTGGTTGGAGAAGGTCGATCTTCCATCATTGTAATATTGAAAATACCAAAACCGTCATTTATAGGAAAATCCCCACCTGTTGGATTCAATTGCATGGACGGTATCGGATGTTGAGCAGTAATGTCAAATGTCTGAACAACAGCATAAAATGGATTCCATGCAGCCATGATAACGGTATACGTACCAGGTACAGGGTAGTCAAATACCCAGGAAGTGACGTTAAAATTATTGTAGTAGATCAAATCAGTTGTTGTCGTCATATTTCCATTCCCATACTCAATAGTGTATCTAAATCCCGCGTTTGGAGGGTTCAGGAAAGTGAAAGTCGAACCTATTCCGATTGTTGAAATAGAAGATGAATTCAAAGTCATATTGAGTCTGTCCCAAGCATAAAATGAAAAATTAAACAGTTGATATCCCACAGCATTTCTTATTTTTGCAACAAGGGTGTAGTTTCCCTGGATTATATATTGACAAGTAAACGAGCTCCCATTTACGGATGTTATATGTTGAAACGACGGATTTAGCATAGTAGTGTCGTTTTGGCCGTTGCCATACAAAACCTCAAGGTACAGGTCACCCATCGACATAACCTCTGTGATAGTCAAATTATTGGTAACAGTGACAACAAACGGCTCCTGTGTTTGATACAGGCCCGGTGTAGTCTCAACAAGAAAGTTGACTGGCCGTCGAATGCCCATCACATTTATAGTTTTGTGCGTTGATGTGACACCATTTCTTACAAACACTGTTATGTTGTACATACGCATTTCTGTGAATGTGAAGGTTTTGACCACGTTTCTGACGGCTCCTTGATATGCGTCAATGCAGGTTGTTATGTTGTTATCAATCATCCACTCGATTTCCACATTGGATCCAGTTGTCATGGTGACAAACAAATCAGCAGGGTCAACTAATTGAACGTATGTTCCATAGGCAGTCTGGAGCTAATTTTAAATGATTTTAGAAAAAAAAATTAAACAAAACAACAGACAATTAAAATAGAGTGAATTAAATTTCAAGCAAAAGAGCTACTTGGAATTATCCACATATTTTTAAAAAAATGCTGTTTATTTAAAAAAAAAAACATCTTAGAAGATTTACATTTAATCCCGTTATTGCTTCTTCGTGATAAATAATCAAATCTTTATTCCTTCCGGATCCTTTACACGGTTGAACTTCCGTCCTGAGTAAGTACGTTCCAAGGGCCGGTAACTTGGCCGAATCCAGAGTTACCGATGCTGCAGTACTTGAAATTAAGGCTGATACCACAGTGTCGTTGTTGTCTAGATAGGCCATTACAGACAGGTCTGAACCGGAACTTTGAACCTCGAAAGATACAGACTCAATCGAGTTTAGCGAGAGTCTGACAAAGTTATCTTTCAGTGACGTAGGTTCCAGGTATGTGACACTTCCGGTTGTGATGCTTGGATCTGTGTGTATAAGACAAAAATAACTGTTAACATTATGAATGTTGAAGCTTTTAAATACCATTAACAAGATTAGCTTCCTCCGTTGCTTTCTAAAATGTAACATGAGTA
Organism: Magallana ariakensis; assembly: GCA_020458035.1. Classification (NCBI taxonomy): domain Eukaryota; kingdom Metazoa; phylum Mollusca; class Bivalvia; order Ostreida; family Ostreidae; genus Magallana; species Magallana ariakensis. The sequence goes on from CM035817.1 coordinate 36,779,528, forward strand.
ATTCGGCTTATAAAGGAGTGGTCAACATTTACATAATATTTTAAGATATGATTTGTTTAGCCATAAACTATTATTTGATAAAGAATAATAATATACAATTTACCTTTAAAAGAGGTATAGCGCACTTAATATACGATTTGGCCTAAAATATAACACTTTTACAAACATCAGACATTTACAATATTTAGTTTAAATATATTCAAAGAAACGCAAATAACACCATGCTGGAAGGCCTTAGGGTCTTAGTTATTTTTCACGACATCATTAAAATATTTCGGTTTTAGGGATATATAGGAAAGAAGTTAGTTTACGATAAAAAAAAATTGGATGTTTGACTATTTGAACCACTCTAAACCAAAGAAATTTCGATTAAAATTATTTTCTACAGGTATTGTAGTGCACGTTTACATTGAATTAGTTTTGGTTTAACGTGGTCTTCGTACTGAAAATTAAACAAATATTTCAATTAGTGTCTTTTCTAATACAAGCATCTATATTGCCATATATAATGAAAATACATCTACAGAAAATGTTAAATGCGTGGCCTAGTGGTAACGCGGAGGTCTTTTTGATTTTGTGGTCGCTGGATCGAACCCACCAAGTAGTAAATATTTTTTTCACTTAATTGAAACATGAAAAGAATAGAGAGATTAAGTAACATGTATCTAATCTTCTGGGTTTTTTTTTAAATTACAGTATCTTGTTTTATTCAGTCTGAGTATGAGCACACCAAATATAAACAGATCTCTTCATTAACACTTTGCATGTACTACATGTATATTTACACTTAGATCCATTGCATTTTTTTAACATATCACGGTTCAGAATATCAACTTACATTATGCACAGAGTTTCCTGAATTTATGACAAATCAGTTGTTACAGACACCATTATAAAACCAGTATCTAGGTTTCGAAAATCATATTGCGACAGCTAGTTACCTGAAACTATTTTAAGTAACATGTACTTTCCGTCTAAATACAGGTGTAGGCAAAATAATGGGAAAAGGCGCTATACCTCTTTGGTATTTTCCTATATTTTCATATAGAGCTCTCCTTCTAAATGAGATCAATATAGTCTTAAAATGGTCACGACCATCGAGCCCTCTTAAAGACCCTAACAGTATATATCTTGCCCCCTATTCTTACATGCAAAAGATATTTTTTAAATCGATTTTTCCACCAACTATAAACAAAATTAATCCAAACTTAAAGCTTTAAAATTGAATTCTATATGTTGCTTTTTCTACAACTGTACAAAGGTTTTTGTTTAGAAAATACGTTATCTTAATCAGACAGAAATAGAAAAATCCCGAAAATATTCTAAATCTGCACGGTTTTTTTCGCATTTTACCAAATTTGCAACAGATGGAGAAAACAATAAGCGATATAGTGTGTATTTCATGTTTTGCGCTGTTAAAGTGCTCGCAAAAAAGCGAAAATTAGATCATCGCGAAAATAACCGGATATACGGTAAGTTAGCCGGTAGATTTATACCTGTTGCACAGTCACATCCCATTAGTGTGACCTGTAAACTACAATCTCCAGAGCACGCCGTGGGAACAATCCGGAAGTAAGAACCATAAAGAGGCTGTGTAAACGTCAGCGTAGCGGTAGGTACTGCCTTTTTAAAGATGAAAATAAGTATTAAGTGAAAGGTCTTTTAAATGTTGACACCGTGAATATTTGTACATACATGTATATACACACTGACCCAAAGACCATAGCCGGTGATTTTTCTTTAAGATATTGATATTCACGAGTGGTGAGTTTAATTAAAATATTAACCGATTCATACTTTCACATTTCACACAGTTATTGAAATCATTTCAAAAGTTATATTCATTAAAATTTTTATCTTAGTCAATTCTTGGTCTAAGGGCCTGGATTATCACTGTTTTGTACCAGACTCTCCCAAATGACGCCATCAAAACTGGTCATTACGTCACAAGCCGTGGTAGTGCCTTCGAGGGTCAACGACACGAATTTGTGCGGCTGAGAAAAGGTTACCTAAAAGGAATAAAAATGATTTTACATTGTAAGGTTATTTTTTTTCGTATTCAGAAAATAATTTCATTAATATTAAAATGTGAAAGAACACTTTTCAAACAAAGTCCATCAATTTGATATTAAAATAGATTAAAATTGAAACTTGCCTCCAGAAAAAAAATATTTTTTGAATATCATTGATATACTAAAGAATTTTACTCGATATGATTTGTATTCAGAATTATACGTCTTCTAACACACCGAAATAGTTTAAGTTTTCGCTGTCCGCCAGAATGCGGCCGGTTATATGATACAAAAGGGAAAAGTACCCGTTATACGGTATTGAATTATTATTGTTGTGAAAGAATTACAATATGGTAGTTTTATGTAATTACATTAAACAGAGCCTCTTTTAATTATGTGAGAAGAACACGCACCCACCGGGTACAAGCGCATGACTGACAAGTTGATGTAATTCTAGGAATATATATTTGTAGTTATCAAACAATAAAGTTATTTCTTGGATGTTTCATAGATATGATGGTAGTTATCATTTTAATAAACTATTTACATGAATAGCTACGTGTTCGTCTACATTTCTCTTTTTTCCCCCATTTTAAGATATTTATTTCAAGTATTTCAATGTCGACCAGCATTTTTTACATGTACATAGAGAGCAATTTGAACCATTTGAAATTAACCAGCTGTAACTGGATTTATCAAGAACGACATTTCGTAGGTCTTTACAATCTCTTACAAATAAAGGCAATTTGTCATCAATAATAATGCTCAACTTATCTGTCAATTGATATAGTATACCTTAGACATACAAAGAATTTAATGACGCTTCGAAATAACTGAGTATTTTTAATGATTTCTTTTTATATCTAAAAACAATATACATGCATCTGCATATCTAGTAGGTCTGAAGATGAATAATCTGTAGATTAATTTTGTAAATTTTGTAGTAATTTGTGATAAAAATAGAAAAAAACTAAATATAAAAAAAATAGATATGTATCCAAAGTGTTTAAAAACAAATTAATGGAAAAACACGGCTAGAAAGTTAATTATATTCATCTTTTCAAGAATTGTCGATTTTTCATTAGCGCTGATACATGTATGTACGATCAGTTTGAAATGATGCATCGTTGGAAAATTTAAACAAAGCATAACAAAAGAATTTTATTACAAGAATTCATTTTCATTTCATTTTACTTTCAATCGCGAGCAAGCATCCTTTTTGTCGAAAACTATTTTCCAATCGCGTGCATGTAAAATATTCTGTCTATTATTGTCGACAATGATGACAATGAACACAATAAAAGAACAATTATACTCTGGTAGTTTATTATGAAATATTATGAATATAATATCTCCGCCATATGAATAATTTCGCAGATATGCATATTTCAATTAAGGCGGGTAGTTATCCATTTATGTTACTGAGCAAAACGATTTATAACAAAGACCCATGAGCATTCAGGATCAACAAGAATTAGATATTTTCTGATATAGATTCGACAAAATCAATCCAATCTTTACCTGAACAAAGGTATCTGTGTCATTTCCATTTGGCACCCAGTGGCCCAGTTTGTTGGGTTTGATGTTAGAAGCGCTGCTAATTCCCGAAGAGGCGGTGAAGGCAGAATCTGCCAGTGTATCTAGAAGGTTCGAACTGCATCCGAATGTTGGAACGGTGAGACAAGAAACTAAAAGAACGGCGAAATATGATAGTTTTATATTATAAAACTTCAACAAAATTGCCATGAAAGATTAACTGCTGATTATTGGAAAAAAGGATCGAGTTACTTCATGCAATTTATTATTATATATTTACATTTTTCTAGTGTCTTTGTCTGTGATAACACTACGAATCGATTTTGTACTATATAGCATAATAAATTCAAAAGACGCAAGGTAGGGACGCAAGCGGGTTTGCATAGTTAATATTATAATATTTAATCGTACAACTGCTGAAAATTATATTAATATAAGTAATAAGGAATCATTCTTTGAATATTATGATATTATAATTTCTGTCGTGGCGCGATCAAATCTATCATAAAGCCCTTCGGGCTTAATTGAATTTGATCACGCCCCGACCGAAATTATCACCTCATAATACTCAAAGAATGATTCCTTATTCCTTAATTATTTCATGTAATTACGAAATACAGCAATACTAGTACGTCAAGTATATGAAATGTAACAGCAAAAAGCAAAACTATTACATGTATATAATATTCTTATAATATTCTTTCGAAAATGTCATAATGAATTTTATAAAATGTCTCAACTTTAAAGCTTAATTACGTTTATATAGTTTTCAGACATTGTTTTTAAAACAAACATAGTCTTACTCATTCAAAATTTAGGAGAAAAAAAAAACACAAAAAAACCCCTATATTCATTATAATTTTATTAACAGACATTAAACGTGCGATTTCTACTATTTTGAAATACAAAGCAAAATACTTACATAAATATAGAAATATATTTCCGAAAACTGCATAATTCATTTTTCCAAACCACTTGACAAAGCCAACCATCCACACTCAAATGAAACCAAAATGTATGTGCGTCACTTGAAAAGGGCCGGAACACGTTTGATCAATAGTATACTTTAGTTTAAAACGTGCGCTAACGGACACCAAACACAGTACAAACGCTTTTGTTTACTGAATTGAAGATTTGAAAAAGAAAATCGAAATGTTTCCATCACGATTAAATATTGATGCTTTCAATTTTGGAACACTGATTGATGAAAAACCGGATAGTTCTAGAAGCGAGACTTTGGATATAAGATTTACTAACATCATTTTTAAATAACAACTGTCATAAATTCTCCAGTTTCACACGCTGTTCTGATATTGGACTCATATTGATGTTTAGACGCATCAATAATTCGGACCAAAGAGATGGCAAAATATTGTGACATTTCTACTCTTGATAAGCCCTTCTGTATTTGAATCAGTACATGTTTCACAATATTATCATTAAATATTGCAATTTAACGAACGATTAATTTCGTGGATCAATTCAACAAGAAAAAAAAGTTTAAAAAAATTAGTATTCAACGAATTCAAGTTCAAAGTATTCGGCGAGGGAAAGTGGTAAGAGATTTAACAACCCCTTTTATGTTTTAAAAGTAGTAATTTTGCTATAAATCTTAATGTAATGATCCATACCCCACTTCATAAATAAAATACCTACAGAATTTCTTCAAATTTCTCAAACATGTATTTGGGGATATATCCTTATCAAATTTTACCCAGTTGGCTGTTCCATCGGTATTATTAAAGCTAGGACCGTTGCTAAAAATAGAACCAATTGCGAAAAATGTTGCTTTTTTCATACCTTAATAATATTAGTCTAAGCCTGAAAATGGACTTTCAGATAATCATTTTTTGACTTATATCCTATGTAAAATGAACGAATTTATTTTTCAAAACCAATACTTTGATGTTACACTTGCTTATTTATTGAAGAATAGACAAACTTGATTACTAATGAGATAAAAATGAAACAAATTTTCAAAGAGAATTTGATGTCTTATAATTTTATTTACCTACAGAATTCTCTGAAATATTGATAATGTTTACCCCTTAAGGAACGTAATCAATAGAAAATAAATTGGTCTGTTTTGAACAGAAACAAGCCAGTTCAAGAAATGTTTACATTCTTATCCTTAATTGTACAAGATATCCACACATCCCCTTTATGTTACGAGCCACTGAACTGTCTCTCCTAAAGTCTTAATCAGATTGAAATTCAAAAGCTTGTTCCATCCTTTTTTACAGTCACTATTACCAGAATAAGTGTGGAGAATTTTCTTTTCATGTTCATTAGATAAGTTAATCTTGAACCAATAATAACTAACAAAGAATTTAATTTCATGTGTGAAACATGATTGAACTAAGTATGTTGTTAAACTTTTTCCTCTCGATTCGATTTGCTCGGTACCAAATCTCATGGTACTTGCGATCGGAAAAGGTTTACCAACATATCATAAGCAAACAGTTTAAGGTGGAATAACACATCGTCACAAATGGCTGACCTCTTATCGAAACGACTTTTTGTTTTATTAAGAGGATTTTATCGACGGCAACATATAACTTACTCCATAGCCGATAAGATAAAGTGTCGGGCTTGTGATCCTATACCCCGAGTTCGAATCCCGCAGGGGCTTTTGTTGTTACTTTCTGAATTGAATTTTTTTTAAGATATTCATTTTTTATCCTCAATTTGCAAATTTTTCGCTTTTTTTGACATATGTATAGTTTATTTATTATTATATCTTTCATAATCAAATAATTCACTGATAATTTGATTGACTTTTTCCAGGTGTGTTATTCCACCTTAAAGAAAGTTGTAAGCACTGAAACGTTAACATAGAGATCATAATAGACAAACCATTTCACACCATGCAAAAAAAAAAATAAATAAATAAGAGAAGACACATGGACTTAGTAAGGTATATTTTTTCTTTCGCTTGTGAGTAGAAGTAAATTTTAAGAATTGAAATACCTTATAACCGGTTCTACAATTCATTAATCACATGCGGTTTTTTTTTAGCTCACCTGAGCTTTAAACTCAAGTGAGCTATTCTGATCATATTTTGTCTGTCGTCCGTCTGTCTGTAAACTTTTCACATTTTCAACATCTTCTCCAGAATCACTGTGCCAATTTCAACCAAACTTTGCACAAAGCATCCTTAGGCAAAGGGGATTCAAAGTTATGAAAATCAAAGACTATGCCCTTTAAAAAGGGGAGATAATTAGGAATTATTGAGAATTTTTGAGAAATTTTTAAAAATCTTCCTCACAGAAACCATTTAGCCAGGAAAGCTGAAACTTGTTTAAAGGATTCTTGGGTAGTGCAGATTCAAAGTTGTGAAAATCATGACCCCTGGGGGTAGGATGGGGCTACAATGTGGGGTCGAATTTTTACATGGTAATATAATCTTTAAAAATCTTCTCAGAAAGCAATCAACCAGGAAAGCTGACACTTGTGTGGAAGCATCCTTAGGTAGTGTACATGTAGATTCAAAGTTGTGAAAATCATGACCCCCGGGGGTATGGTGGGGCCACGATAGGGGGGGGGGTCGAATTTTACATAGGAATATATAGAGAAAAATCTTAAAATCTTCTTCTAAAAACCATCTGCATAGAAAAGCTTTAGTGAAAGCAACTTCAGGCAGTGTAGATTAAAATTTGTTAAAATCAAAATATTAAGGAGTAGGATGAGGACACATTGGGGATCCAGTGGTACAAAGAAAAACATTTAATTATATACAAAAACTGAAATCTTATCATATATGGTTTTACTTTTATGCAAGCATTTTGACATATTGCTGATTCTTTAAAATTGTTTAGACTTGAGCCTTTGGACGATTCTTTGGCCTCACAAGGGGTTCAGATTTTGATGTAGGTTTATATCCCGTATTTAAGGTAACTCCAGTGTTTTAGAAATCCGTGTCAAACCAAACATTTTTTAATTTTAATAATTAAAACAACTTATAAACTTACTATAGAGACCAAAATATTTATACTTTTGCACGTTTGTTTTCCTACAGTGAGCTTCAGCTCATAAGGTCCAAAAATTTAACAGCCAAAATTTAACACCATGATGCATGATCTCATAATTTATCAAATTATGCACCAAAATACATCATGTTAGGTTATAATTTAAGCAAATCAATTGATTATCATTAAATCATAAAAATTTTATCGATTTTCTACAGAAAATATAAAAAATATTACATTTTTTCTTGCCAAGACCTTCCCAAAAAAATCACAAAATTGCATATTTTTTAAAAATTCTAAAAAATTATTCAGTTTACATACATTTTTTAAAGAATATTTGTTAAGAGTTACATATTGTGTTAACAAAAAAACATAGTTTATCAAAATCGTCCATCTAGTTTTTGCTTGATAGTCTCTTGAACATGTGTACCCCCATTTTGAAAATGTAAATTTTACAAGTTTTTTTTGTGCAAACTTTGGAAAAAAAATGAAATGTACCTAAAAGACACAATCTAACAGTCACTTCAATTGATATACTCAATGAAACTGTATCATACATATAAAATTAAGGTCGAGACTGCCAAAAAACTCATATATTTGAGTGCAGTAGTACCCCTTCCCCTTTCTGTCAAATACTTTCTATTCCAGTTGTTTAACATATTTATCTGTAGACTAAACACCAATCAGTGTTATGTAGTTTTAATTACACAAGTACTTACTTATCCTCTCCTTGTCCCGGAGGACACATGAGGTCGTCAAGCTACATAAACGCAGTGTAATTGTTGGAGGAGAATGCATACAATACGTACAATTATATTACACACTCATTTACCTTTTTACAATACGCTGCTTTCCTTGCTTTCTCCGATCCCTCTAAACGACGGAGATGCTATATTTTAACAAATTTTCCACTTTTTGACCAAACCATAATTATTTTAAAACACTTGTTGGGTGCCAAAATTATAACCGGAAATTTAGCACGCTGTGTAAAAAAAGAACCGGATCCGAAAGACACTGGAGTTACCTTAAACAATTGTTTGGGATCTTTTTGAGAACTGCAATGTTCAACATGTGATATGGGTATAAAATCATCCTTGGAAAAGGGACTTGATTATAAACATAAGAATATCCAGGGGGAAAATGGATTGTTATTCATACAGGTATTATACCACATTTTCCAGATATTTTGTATTATGACTCCTTTAAGCTGATTTTACCATGCATATTGTTGCTCAGGTGAGCGATGTGGCCCATGGGCCTCTTGTCCTTAGATTTCACATTCATGTTTTAAATAGTGTATTTGCATGGTATTTTTTGTTATGCAGTTCATCACCATTGTTATAAAATTTACAACAATGATGATGACCTGCAATACTCTTGTTCAGTTCCCGTTATTCCTTTTCACACACAAGAAAGATTATTTGTAAACTTTAAACTGAAGACGTTGAAAAAACTTGAGAACTTTCAATTTATGTTTGAAATTGTTAACACAGTGCCAGATAATTATGCCATGCCAAGGTGGCATGTTTGCACCCGCTTAAGATGCAGTTTCGTAAAAATTCACATATACCTTTGTTTTTAGTGTGTCTCATATTTATATAATATTTCTTGTAGGAAAAAAGTATTTCCAGTAGAAATTTGATTCAGACAGATAATTGTCCTACATAAAGTTAAGATTTCCTATCGGAATTTATTATTTTATGGGAGTCATGTTCAAATCCTATCGGAATTTAAATTCAGATTGGAAGTTCTTATTTTCCCGTAGGAAATTCCAAATATTCTATAGAAAAAATGATTTCCTACGGGATATATTATGAGGTGAGACAGCTGACAGGTGAGATACATTAATAGTAAAGGTGGTTCTAAACTGTTTAATCAATGGTCTATCAAACGGGATAATTGAATTTTTCGACACATGCAGCTTAGACAGGTAAAAAATTGCCACTTTGGCACTGGCAAATTCCTATGACAAATAATCTAACAAAGACCTGGCCCCAGAATCATGAAGCAGTCTTGAACGTAAGCCAAAACTTGTACACTGTCTTATTTTATTGTCTTGTAATTAGACACATTGAAATAATGAAATGCTATTAAAATTGTATCTTTATATTACGCTGATAGTTACAAATTGCAAGCATAGTTTTATGATAAATATTCATTTTAGGAATGATTGATGATCTTGGGACCTGAAAACTTAAATTAGATTTTTTTCTGTGAAAAAAAACTAGCTACATTTACCCACCCGAGCTAAACATTAAAGGTTTTTAAAGCTTCGCACCATTGGTAATTTAAGGTTTATAGATACTATAATAAGAGAGAAACTTCCTGAAAAATGTTTTGGTATTTGTAACACTTTGGAGTTCTTCAAAGAATTATTTTCCCGACGGAAAAAGTTTTCTTTAGAAAGTTCAATTTCTAGCATTTTGAAGATCACAATGAATATTATGCAATATATATTTGATAACCCTTGTTTCACACAATGTTACAATAATTTACGAAAATATAGGAAAGAACATTTTATCATCAGGTCTCTCTTTTTATTAGTTAGAAATAACATTCAGAAGGGATGACCAAAATGATATTTATAGTCTTTTTACTGAAAAAAAACTAGACATCATTGAGATGGTGACCATCTCAAATTAAAGGGCCCCGCTTAAATAATGGAAAAAAGGATAAATTAAAGCAATTCAAAGGATTTCGCTTTGACATTGACCCATGACTTAGAAATGTTCAGGATTCATAGAACTTTAGGTCAAGATCATTACCCTTTACCAGCAGGCTTTTTTAGGGTTTAGCATGAGCAAGATTAAGCTCATGGGAAATAATTTGTGGTCATAAACTCGATTTTAAAGATATCTTCTATAACCTTTATATTTGACCTTGAAGGTCGCTGCACACCCTTTACCTAAAAGCTCTGTTAATGTGAAGTATGAGCCAGATAGGGCTAAGGGGAGAGTAAATATGATCTGATATGTCCTTGACGCTTGAACTAGAAACTTTAATCAAGGTAACTGCCAACTCTTTGACCAAAGGTACCCTGTGTGTGAGGTATGAGCCAGATTGGACCAAGAGGAGAGAATATACATGTATGATCCGGATAAGGATTTTTCCGATAATTCAGTTATGACCTATAACTTAAACCTAAAAACTTGGTTCAAGGTCACTGCACACTCTTTACCCAAAGGCACTCTGTAGGTGAAGTATGAACCAGATTGAGCCAAGGGGAGAGAATATATTTCCCGGACAAGAGATTTCGGACGGACACGGACGGAAGCACGGACGAACTAACTGATCACTTTAGTGCGTCCGCAGAGCGGGACCCTAATAAATGGTCATGCAAGAGTTTCTAATAAAAATTATTTCTGCTGTATCTTTGGGGTTTGTTTTTTTTTCAGGTGAGGTAACACTTACAAATGAACGTAAAAAAAACTTAGGTAGAATTTTCGAGAATTTCATTGTAACAAAAGAGGCACCGATTTCGTACATGTACATTTTTTTTTATTAAATAACATTGACTTGATACCATGCATTATTGTTATACATGGTAAATATTTTTAATTTTGTTCTCTGATTATAAAATGTAGTTTTTTTTAACAGTGTGGGATCTTTGATTCATATCATGATTATGTCGATCATCAATCAAATAATTAAAATTAATTATTTTTATATCACATTGCATAGTGCTTTAGGAAATTGTAGATTTAATAATTATACAACATTTTGCGTTTTTTGTTTTAGAGGGTTTATTAATCTCTTTTAATACGTAACTGAATCGATTGTACCCTTTAAAAAGTCAAATTGTTCATCAAATATATTTTTTTTACCATATTTTTGCAATATATGTTGTTCAGAAACTTGGAACTTTATAAGGTAAAAGTTTGTGGGTTCCTTCTACAACCTTTATTTATAAATCGTTACTACTATAATATACCAAATTTAAGTTCCATTTGAAATTTGGCAACCACTAATAAGATTAGCATTGAAACGCTTTTAACATTGCATATATTAGGTTATCACATCCATGCTGGGCACGTTGGTAACACATGTAACATGTTTCACTTCATACGATTTACCACGATATGGAGATGCACAAACTTTGTCTAGCTCTGAGTACATAGAAGATTCTGTTTCTCATATATCTACATCGAAGACATCCTTTCTATTTAATGCAGACAAATCCGAGGAATATAAAGGGAGTTTTTATATTCAAAGAAAACAATAAATTCTATTGACTTAATTACACCTATCCCCGAATCTATTTATCGTTAAAGAAGAGTGCGTTTGGTTTAAGGTTGATTTACATTTACTATTATCTAGTAAAGGATCCATTAACTCTTTAGATAATATCGCCAGGTACAAATATTTGATATCTTCTTGATATAAAATGTTTAACCAATATTTATTTTAATAAGATAATGGAGAATACCAATTTTAGTACCCCAAGTAAAGTTGATTTCGTATCAAGATTTTTCATAACATTCACAAACTTAAAAAAAAACTCATACGTAAGCAAACAACAGACAGTTCTAACAAACAGAAAGTTTGAACTTTCAACCTGTTCAAAAAAGGTTGAACCAGGTCAGTTTTTTTCCTGTTTAATTATTACATTGCTGACACTGATAATTTATAAAATAATTATGCAGCACACATTTGGTTCCAGATAAAAATGCCAATATGACATTTTTTTTTTACCTACCTCTGTAGGGCTAGGTTACTTTAAAATCCATATAATTATGTTAACGTTAGACCATTGCCTAAGACAATTTATAAACCTGAACCGAAGGTTCAAGTGAGCTTTTCTGATCACCCGTTGTCCGTCGTCCGTCCGTCTGTCCGTCTGTAAACTTTTCACATTTTCGACTTCTTCTTTAAAACCACTGGGCCAAATTTAACCAAATTTGTTACAAAGCATCCTTATGAAAAGAGGATTATAAATTGTTAAAATAAAGGGCACAGCCTTTTTTAAAAGGGAGATAATTGCGAAACAGTGAGTATAAGGTGTGTGTCTTTAAAAATCTTCTTCACAAGAACCACTGCACCAGAAATGCCAATATTTACACAAAAGCTAGTGTATATAGTGAAGATTCTAAATTGTGAAAATCGTGACCCTCGGACCAAAACTGGGGCCCCAGGCGGGGTTCAAAGTTTAACATAGAAATATACATAGAAAATTGTTTACAAGATTTACAAGATTTTTGTTCCATTTATTCAACTAAATTGTGCACCAAAAAACCCAACTGTGTCTCCCTGATTATTGACAACTCATGGCATAAGTATATAAGTTTGTTTAATCAAGAAATTACGGATGAAAACGATAAGGTGTAAAAATTCACTAAACAATATTTTAGTTTATCGCTTACAGTTTATTTGGTGACCGTGCCCGATAAAAATAAAAATTAATATGTAAATTTATTTGTTGTCGGGCACGGTCTCCAAAATGAATGTAAGCGATAAATGTATCTTGTGATTTTGTTGCAATATTGGTTTAGCATTATAGATACGGCATAGACTGGTTCGCCAGCCATGATAACGCGTCATAGGAAATAGCAGTGACGAGAAAAAAATATTTTTAGGCCCACAAGTTATCTTAACACGCTTGCGATGGAATGCAGAAAAATCTTTTGGAGAGTCAATAGATTTATTTTAAAAGTAAAACGGCTTTGATAGTTATAAACAAAGAAAGTGAAACATCTTTCGATTAAGTAAAACCGCTACAAAGTGTTAGCCTGAAAAAATCTCTGGAAGCCAGACAACTGTATATTTATTTTACCTACTGGTTATGGAAAGTCCTTAACTTAAAAAAAAAATTCTACACTGACACTATCCCACTACCTCCATATTTTATAAACACATGATAAGATAATATGTACAGACCATGTGCTAATTGTGTGTAGCCTGTGTGCATTCAATTTATATGTGCTTACTTATTCTTATCGGACCTTTACGAGAAAACGGAGCTAAATCAGATCGTTACCATCCTCAGCAGCCCCATAAATCAAGTTATAAATATAATGGGCATGGATTGGAATGCTACGAGCAGTCTAGTGCTCCGAGTCTGCTGACCCAATTATAACTTATTCAACAATGAAAATATTTATACATTTCCGATGTAAATTAATATTTACAATACCCACATAAACAATGTATTGTCAACGGTATCAATATGAATTTGTTCTTGTTCATTTGATATTTATTGTCAAATTCATGTTTAGTTCTTCTTAACCTTCTTTCTTTGATCCGCCTCAATCTTCTTTCCGATTTATTTTAAGTGTGCGCATTTGCTGTGCGCGAAGCTGCAGGAAAAATTGCTATGATGTGTTTTAAGTCATAAAGTAGGGTGTTTTGGTGTTCTATCGATGTGTGTAGATAAGAAATTACCAACAATGGGCCTTTGTGGCCGGCAACTCTCTTATTTTGTTGTCAATGGCGCATACAAAATTAGCCCAGATTTCCTCTGAAATTTCGTAGAACATCAAACAGCGACCCGATTATAGTGTATCGGACCGTCCAAACTGCCCCGAAAAAATACAGCAGCTTATCCAGAAAGTTGGCTTTATCGTCGTAAACCAAAAAACCTTCTATGTAATACGAATTTTGTGTAAAATGAGTTATTTAGACGCTTGTATGATATACAGAAATTATAAAATTATGCCGCTAAAACGGCAATATTAAAGTGAATTATGAATTTAGCTATGATGCAGCACCCGCATTAGTTTTATTAGAACCAGACAATGCTAATTTAGATGAAAATACACGCCAATTCTTTAAAATTCAATGATATAACGGCAGTTTTTCAACCCCTCCCCCAAAAGGCAGGGTTCCCTAAACTTGTACATGTATCTATTCTCGGGTCGTCATGATATTAACAAGTTTGCATTGTATTGTGAATTGACATGCATATTTGCACAAATTAAAACCAAAAAAATCATTCAAAATTACCACGCCGTGAAATTACATACAGTATAACTTTTAACATATTTTCATAAATCGGAGGCCACCGCGAGCACCATGGTTTCAATAATCGCTCATAACTTTTTGATATAGCTACAGAATTCTGTAAAACTTTCCACATATATTCCACAATAAATGTTTTCGTGTTTGCAGATTTTATTTTTGCGGGTGTAAAAAAATAGATTACTTGCAGTGAGTTTTCCCACTGTCTTGGCGGTGGTGGTTACCTGTCCTTGAATTTCCTAGCGGCAGCGTTTGATATCAAGGGCAGGCTATCCAGTCTAAGATACGGCAGATCAACGCACGTGGTGTAGATTTATTTGTAAACAACACTACCATAGGTAGTCTTGTTTCACACGGAAATTGAAATAAATAAAAGTATGTTTTATTATAATTAGGGAAACACTGTTAATGTGTTACACTCGTATACTAATGATGAACCCGTGAAATTTGTTCAAAGACTGTTTAAAGCAGAAAGAAGTTAATTTATTTTTGAACTTTGAAATTTCTTCGATTTTTGTAACCATGACGAGTTATAATTCATTGTATTACAAATGCATCGAAGTGATGCATTTTTAATACAATGAATAAGGAAATATACTGAGTATACGTTAAAATTGCAAATAAAAATATAGTTGCATGTGTGCGAATTTAGTTATACAAACCATTTTTATACTGATATTATTTGATATACGACTATTGGTACAGAAATTTAAATTAATGATATCTATATTAAAGAAAATGTCAGCTCGACGCCTTTGTGGCCGTTCCGGCCTTTGATATGTATAGGGAAGATTCTAAATTGTAAAAATCGTGACCCTCGGGCCAAAACTGGGGCCCAGGCGGGGTTCAAAGTTTAACATAGAAATACATAGGAAAAATGTTTAAAAATCTTCTTCTTACGAACCACTGCACCACAAATGCCAACTACGTATTTTATAAGGAAATATACTGAGTATACAATCACATGGTGATGTTAAAATTGCAAATAAAAATATAGTAGCATATGTGCGAATTTAGTTACACAAACCATTTTTATTCTGATATTATTTGATACATGTATACGACTTTTGGTACAGAAATTTAAATTTATTTAATGATATCTATATTAAAGAAATACTGAGGCACCAAGAGGGGTTCAAAATTTAACATTTTAAAAAATATATAGAAAACGTTTAAAAATGTTCTTCTCGAGAACTACATTAATGTTACAGTTTGTGGAATTACTATGCATGCATCCCTGGCTTATGTAGATTCTTAATTGGTACAGTAAAATCATGACCCCCGGAGTTTAATATAGAAATATATAGGTAACATGTTAAAAAATCTTCTTCTTGAGAAATACAATGCTACAAGTTGTGAGATTACTATGCATGCAACCTTGGATAATGTAGATTCGATAGTTTTAAATTAGTGACCCCTGGACTAATACTGGGGACTCAGGATGGGTTAAAAATTTAATGTAGAAGTATATATGGAAAATATTTAAAAACCTTTTTCACGAGAACTACAATGCTTCAATTTGTCAGATTACTACGTAAGCATCCTTAAATAGTGTAGATTCGAAATTATAATAGCTGTGACCCTCGATCCAATACTGGGGCCCCAAGAGGGGTTCAAAGTTTAACATAGAAATATAGAGGGAAAATGTTTAAAAATCTTTTTCTAGAGAACTACAATGCTTCAACTTGTGAGATTACTATGCAAGCATCCTTGAATAATGTAGATGCTAAATTAATAAAGCAGTGACCACTGGACTAATACTGGGGCCACACGAGGGGTTCAAAGTTTAACATAGAAATATATATGGGACATGTTTTTAAAAAGTTTTTCTCGAGAACTATTATGCTACAGTTTGTGAGATTACTATGCAAGGATCCTCAAATAGTGTAAATTCTAAATTGTTAAAACCAACCATAAACCTCGGACCAATACTGGGGCCCCAGAAAGGGGTTCAAAGTTTAAATAGAAATAGCATATGCTACGAAATAGAATGTTACAAGGAACTGTTGTTCATGTGAGCGATGTGGCCTATGGGCCTCTTGTTTATAATACGATATATAACGAACATAAGCTTCAGGCTGCGACAGAATACGACTGTGATTTCGGTGCTTTCCGCGATCGGGGTCGTGGAAAGATTTAAAGTCTGATTGCATAATTATAATATATGATATATATACAGCGAGACTGTCCATGATTGTTTTAGACCGTGGAGCAACGCTAAACATCTCAACATGGCGTGGACATTTGTTTTGGCACGGACTAAAATGCCGCAACGTCATTGGATAATACACGTTACGTAATTACAGTCTGTATTTCTATAATCGACAAGTAGTAAATAATGGACGGCAATGGACTACCGCAATGTCTTATATTCTTCAATTTATAGATGGTAAAAAAAGTTGGGGTCCTCGACAATACAAAACACTTAATAAATTGAAGGTTAACTTTAGTTTTTTTAATGACTGTCTATGGAATTATGTCGGGTTGTTAAAATACATGATTATGAAAACATATACGTGTACGTATAATATAAGATAAGACGAGGTGTGTTGTGCTTTGGTACGATGCATTACGATGTTGTGTGATGTTTACGATGACATTTTTAGAAAATGTTGCTGTTAAGTTATCATCACAACATCAAGATCTTTTGGTATTTCTTAGGATCGCCATAGTTTGCCCAAAATAAGCAATAATAACAAAATATTTTGAAGTGTTCTATGAATCAAGATACTTATATGTCCATTGTTTTTATTCTTTGAACTTTCCAAAGGGAGAAGGTATTATGTTTACCCTTCCTTATTAACGTTGAGTTTTTTTTTTTGGAAGGGGAGGGTTGTGGAATAACTAAAGGATTTTTCTCGTTAATCATCTGATTTTCGAATACGAAACATTGAAGTACATCTATCATTTCAGTTATTTTGACTGTGTCTGCGTTCTTTGTTTTTATTAAAATAAACTAATTAAAGAAAAATCCATAACCGAAATCGCGTGCACCCTAATCCTGATCCAGATTTTTTTTGCAAAAAAAAAAAAAAAAAAAATGCACGAGTTCGTACGAATACAGATTTTAACATTTTGAAATACGAGTGGTTGTCAGAGCTACAATGTATTTGGAAACGAATACATTTAAGTCCAATGAAACAGTTTTAATACAGAAAATCAGAACAGCAAAGAATCAAATCAAAGTACAAAGAAGATACTTAAGTAAATTAATATTCCTAAAGTTCCTTTTCCTATGAATAATGGAAACAACAGAAAGAGTGATGTCATATGTGGATTTAACAACGATCACAAGTCTTCGATTTATTAGAACCAGTCCCATCTTAAGTGGTTTGTACATGAATTGATCTACAGGCATTAACTTGGTAAACATCACCTGTTTTTAACAATATGTCCATTTTAATGAAATTCTTTGGCCAGCAAGAGTTTAAGGACGTTCCCACAGCATAACATTAGTGAATATCTCTGCCCTTCTTTCTGGAAAATATCTATCGGAAGTACTGCTTTTAAAATTGTCTAATAACAGCACGTTGAAACACATGCGACACAGAACATTCAATTTTTTTGAAAGAAGTTTGAAAATGTACTCATTTTTTATAGCTTGATCAGAATTTAAAAATTTAAAATTTTAAGACAAAATCGTCCTCTCTATAAATCTATATATTTGTTCTTTACCAAAGTACATGTATTCTTTTCTCTAGTACAAGTTTTAACATTTTTTTCCTGTGCTTATTTTGTTTCCCAAATATAAATATAAATATTATAGCGGTCTTGGATAATCTTTGATAGAGTTTTTCTTCAATATAGAATTGAAAAGGAAAAGTTCGCTAACCTAACTGTAATTATTGCGACTTTTAATTATTTAAAAATGTATTTGAAGTGTCTAATGGGTCAACTGTTATTTCAGTTAACGTATATTAAAAATATTTATGATCATAAGTTTTACAATCATTTTTTATTTCTACAACATTCGGACCATTGTTGTAGTTGATGTTTATAAAACTGGCGTAAATTATCAGTGTTATGCAAGTTAAAAAAGGTATTGGGTGAGAGAAATATTGTTACAAAATCCCCCTTCATAATATAACTAATAAATCGCAAAAGAACAAAATAAAGGCACCACAAATTCCTTTAATCGATCAAGGTGACTAAGGCAACACCTACGATGATCCGCCTATAGTCTATCTTTGAAGATTCTTATCAATAATCTGTTACTTTGATTGTGGTTTGTAAAGGTGTGATAAGCTTGCATTGTCATGGCAGACGATACACTAAGAGGCAATGCTCAATCAAAATGTATTCATGGAAACGTTTTGTTTCTGTCGTCTGCAATATTCATCTTCGTCATCATCAATTCTGTCGTTTTCTTGGCATTCGCCATTCACCAACTCCGCCAGATTGGTGACGTAGAACACATGCTTCTGGAAAAACGCCATCGTATAGAAAGAATTAGATCGTCATGTTGGAATAACAACTATTCAAAGAAGGTGTGTCAATATTTTCTTGAATTATAACGAATTGCAAAAGTTCATGAACTATAAACATGATTTGGTGATAAGAACCGATGCAAGAATTTCTGACATGTATGTACATTGTATTAGAGTGATAACACAATACCAGAAAAAACAGAAATACTGTTGTTCCTTACAAAGGCAATCTTTAATTGTTGGACATTGATGAGACTTGCAATAGCGTTTCCGGCAATTAAAGATGCGCTTTAAATAGCCCATGTCACAAAAGCATCATATCATTACCTTGACTTATGCTTTCAACCGACGACAAGCGGAGGTTAACAATGGTTTTCACGGGGTGTCAATTTCAATTATTATACTTTCATGTTAAATACTGAAATCTGATTGGTTTAGACGAAGTTGACTATCAGTTCTCATACCCTCGGCGTTAACAACACACTTGGCAACGGGCCAATAGAACAAATTGTTACATGCGCGTAAATTATGCGCGTACGGTTCGCCGTAGAACTCAAGTCTTTTCTCGCGGGGTCATTTTAACTGGTACCCTCCCAAACAGGCCCTATTTATATACTATTACCCTCCCAAACAGGCACTATTTATTTTATTATATTGAATGTCTTAATTTTACTGCTTTTATATAGAAATGACGTGAATTTTACGGCGAACCGTACGCGCATTATTTACGCGCATGTAACAATTCGTTGTGTTACCCGTTGCCAAGTGTGTTGCTAACGCTGAGGGTTATATAACGGATTATCAACTGCGTCTAAACCAATCACATTTCAGTATTTAACATGAATGTATTATAATATCATTTATAATACCCAGCAAACTAAATAGGGTAAATCAAAAATATTAAGTTTAAATAAATGTTTAAAATTAGCCTGCTTTTTATATCAAGAAAAGTATACCAAAAAAAACCCCAAAGTAAATATGTCTCAATACAATCTACATTTGTACAATTTTTAAAAAGATTAAAACGGTTTTATGTAACGAAGACATATGAGTACATTTAAGCCACTTGAATAGTGTATATATTATTTTCTGTAAAGCTACCAAAAATGTTTCATATTCAATTTATAGGAAAAGCTCCTTCAAGTCATCGACCAATTACCCAAAATTGATCGCAAGTATGATAATTTAAAAGAAAACATGAGGAGACGCCAAACAAGTTCAATATCGTCCCTATTCCAAGACCTAGTTCACGCACAGGTGATTCTTGATTTGTTTCATTAGTTTACACAAATAGTTTTAATAAATAATGTTGAATCAATATGAATCTGTATGAAAAGAAAATGATTAATTAATTATTAGTTTTGAAAGTACGTCTGGAAGTAATGAATTCAACATGATTTAAACATGTGAGAAAAATTCTTAATTTAACATTTGTAAATAAGTTTGATGTGCATGGATGGCAGTGGTACAGCATGTTGTTTTAGTCAATAAACAATGTACTGAAGAAATTCTTACATTTATAGGAGCAGCTTCTGATGCAGCGCTGCACCCCGGATACAGTAATCTGCATTAAAGGTGCACGTACATTTACCTGTCATAGTATATCTACTGTACCTGTCATAATATATCTCCCTGTCACAGTATATCTACCTCTCATGGTATATCTACCGGTCTAAGTATATCTACCGGTCATAGTATATCTTCCTGTTACAGCTTATCTTCCTGTCATAGAATATCTACATGTCACAGTATATCTCCCTGTTACAGTATATCTACCTGTCCCAGTATATCTACCTGTCATAGTATATCTACCTGTCACAGTATATCTACTGTCATAGTATATCTACCTGTCACAACCTGTCATAGTATATCTACCTGTCACAGTTTATCTACCTGTCACAGTGTATCTACCTGGTACAGTATATCTATCTGTCACAGTTTATCTACCTGTCACAGTATATCTACCTGTCACAGTATATCTACCTGTCATAGTATATCTACATGTCACAGTATATCTACCTGTCACAGTTTATCTACCTGTCACAGTGTATCTACCTGTCACAGTATATCTACCTGTCATAGTATATCTACCTGTCACAGTTTATCTACCTGTTACAGTATATCTACCTGTCACAGTATATCTACCTGTCATAATATATTTACCTATCACAGTATAACTTTCTGTCACAGTATATCTCCCTGTCACAGTATATCTACATGTCATACTATATCTTCCTGTTAAAGTATATCTACCTGTCATAGAACATCTACCTGTCATATTATATCTACCAGTCAAAGTATATCTACCTGTCACAGTAGATCTACTTGTCATAGTATATCTACCTGTCATAGTATATCTCCCTGTCACAGTATATCTACCTGTCATAGTATATCTTTCTCTCATTATTTCTACCTGTCAAAGTATATCTACCTGTCACAGTATATCTACCTATCATAGTATATCTACCCGTCACAGTATATCTTCCTGTCACATTATATTTACCTGTTACAGTATATCTACATGTCATAATATTTCTACCTGTCACAGTGTATCTTCTTGTCATAGTATATCTTCATGTTAAAGTATATATATCTGTCATCTGTTAAAGTATATATATCTGTAATAGTATATCTACCTGTCATAGTCTATCTACCTGTCATATTATATCTACCAGTCAAAGTATATCTACCTGTCACAGTATATCTACCTGTCATAGTATATCTACTTGTCAAAGTATATCTACCTATCACAGTATATCTACCTGTCATAGTATATCTACTTGTCAAAGTATATCTACCTATCACAGTATATCTACCTGTCATAGTATATCTACCAGTCACAGTATATCTACCTGTCATAGTATATCTACTTGTCAAAGTATATCTACCTATCACAGTATATCTACCTGTCATAGTATATCTACTTTATATCTACCTGTCATAGTATATCTACCTGTCACAGTATATCTACCTGTCATAGTCTATCTACTTGTCAAAGTATATCTTCCTGTCACAGCATATCTCCCTGTCACAGTATATCTACATGTCATAGTATATCTTTCTGTCATAGTATTTCTACCTGTCACAGTGTATCTACCTGTCATAGTTTATCTACCTGTGATATTATATCTACTGTACCTGTCACAGTCTATCTACCTGTAATAGTTTATCTACCTGTCACAGTATATCTACATGTCATAGTATATGTTACTGTCATAGTATATCTACTGGTCCTGTCATAGTATATCTACCTGTCATAGTATATCTACCTGTCACAATGTATCTACCTGTCATAGTATATCTACCTGTCATAGTATATCTACATGTCATAGTATACATGTATCTACGTGTCATAGTAAACCTACCTGTAATAGAACAAATATACATGGCATATTTAATAAAGCACTAGCACTGCTTTACAAGAAAAGTCCAACATTTACATGTGCATGTTAAGCCGAGTCCACGATCTAGTACAAAATATATATATGAATATTTATTGCATATCAACCTGACGTCAAGCTGTATGGCAATGATTTGTTTAATTAAGGATGACGTTTAGTCAGAACGCGAAAAAATTAGATTTCTAATATATCAAATTCGTTTTTTATTTACTGCTCAGCAGAAACACAACACAACATATATTTGGATCATGCTTTTTGAGAAAAAGTTTTTCAATGCTCTTTGTCTAGATTTAAATCTGTAACTATAGACATAGATTTACATATTGCAATCAATCTAGCCACAGAAAGTTCTCTGTTTTATCACCTTATCTTGTTAACAATCATTACTGTTTAAAAAGGTGAAAATATTATCTATAATTCTGGTATCTAGTAGTATGAGTTTTTTGAATTTTAAAAATAATTATTAACATTTGCCCATAAACTACATTGTATATCAGCTATGCGATATATTAATATTTGACCAGGTGCAGGTAATTGTTGTAATATTTATTAATCTATGGAATTGTCTTAATATACAGGTCAAAAAGGCGATTTGGGCTTTCCTGGAGAAAAAGGTAGAACAAGATGATCATAGTTTGGTATTCACATTTATTACAAATTAATCCACGTGTTTTTCTATTACCATTTTTCGACGATTTTTCTTATTTCTGATCAATTCAAAAGCTCATCATTACTGTATTTTAATGATAACGGTTAATGACAGGAAATACGGGTTCAGATGGTAGAAAAGGAATGCCGGGAATTAATGGCATTGATGGACAAGATGGCTTACCTGGTGAAAAGGGGCAAAAAGGAACCCCTGGAGACAAGGGATTACAGGGGCCACAAAATGGGAATGGGGCAAAGGGCGACATGGGGGTCGTTGGGGATAAAGGGGAGCCCGGATTGATGGGCGACAAAGGGGACCGTGGTCAGACAGGTGTGAAAGGGACCTCTGGGGGAAATGGTCAGTCTGGTTCTAAAGGATTGCCAGGTGTCATGGGACCCAAAGGGGACAAAGGGGATTCCGGTCCTGCAGGTAACTGATATTATTAAAACTTATCGAGGAATGTACCAAGTAATTTATTTTTTTTTCTGCAGTGTTATTGCTGGCTTTTTGACTAAATTAACTAAGAATACTTTTAGTCTAATAGATAGATATTTTCTTGAATACAATAGACATCTGAGCGTAACCTACACTAATATCATATTATAGGTATAAGCGATACTAAAATGTAATACAATGTAGTTGATTGCTAAAACCATGTATGTTTTAATCCTCCGGATCCTATACATGTATATATATAAAACGATAAAATCATAGTTAATACTTACCAAGGTGAAAATGGTACCAAAGGAGAAAGAGGTGTTGTTGGATCAAAAGGGAGTACTGGGAATGGAACAAGCTGTGATTGTATGGGTAATTAGCATACTGATCTCGCAATGAACAGTTTTTGTGCTGAAAGTTATTTTACCAGAAAACAACAACAATTGTTTTGTTTATCTTTATTCGTTTACATTTAGACAAACCCAAATTTAAAGAAAGCCATCAAACAGAATCGGTACACTTCGGTGACAATGTTCTGTTAGACTGTTCAACAACGTCACTTCCGGAACCAACAATTACATGGATCAAAACGGATAGCGACGGATGTTTTGCCAATTTTTCTAAAACTTCGGGAGACAAAATTGAACTGAAAAATATTCAACCGGTCGATGCGGGCACCTATCAATGTACAGCAGAAAACGCTGTTGGGACTTCAGTTAAAACCATTACCATCACCTCCACAGGTTATTTTGCACACTTTATATCTTATTTAGACATTTCTAAAAGCTACAGTACGAGTTCTGTTTATAAGTTGAAACAAAGATTGATAGTCATTCGACCATTGTTTTCCCTGCAAACACTTTTTACTTTCTACTGTTACTTTAAAAGAGGTCAAAACCTTCTGAACTTCCACTTTTTCTAACAATTTTGTACCTACTCTCATTATACATAATATCGCAAATTAGTAAGATTTATATCAATTTGTTTGGTAAAAAAAATAATTCCACGACAAATGTGGACCTCTAAACGGGTGTGATTTCGTCGGTGATATTAATATTTTCTGGTTTGGTTTTCGGTTAAATATGTAAAACCGACACCAAAACAAGGCTCGTCGCTTGGAAGTAGAGAGAAGAGTAGGGATGCGTATATATAGGTTTGTGGACAAACTATCCTTCGAGTTATTTGGAAAGGAACATGTTGGTTGAAATTTCAAAAAAATCATGTAAAACAGACCATAAATTCTTGACATTATTTTACAACTAAATTGGCTGTGCATAAACTAGTTAATTAACATAGATATTTTTTTTTATTCAACCTGAATTTATTGGAAAAGATTTCATTCAAGAATTAATGAAATCAACAAAACGTGCAATTACAAGTTTTTAAAATTTTTAATTCTGGAAGATAAATGAAAAAATATATTTTGAACTCTATTTTACTGTGTACTATTTTAAAGATCGATATAAGATTAACACAAGCATGCGCGGATCAAAAGGAGGTCGGGGGTCCGAACCCCCTGGAAATTTCGTATTTATTAAATTCACGTAGTATAATTACCAAAAGTATACCTCGGACCTCCCTGGAAAACACAATTATCCATTGGACCCCCACACCTAGAAAAATTTCTAGATCCGCGCATAGCAGGAGAATTGTCCTGGATAATAGATAAGGAGTGGGGAAGGAGAGGACAGCCTCAAAGAACAACCCCATAAATAGGTAAGACTATAGGCAAAAAAGAAGAAAGGAAAGATGAAGAGGCTAGGCAGTTAGATAAAAGAGCATTAACGATGACAGTGCTGTGGAGGAATTGAAACACGAATATATTTGGAGGGAACAACTTCTGCTGAAGATAACAAAGATGACATCCATTTATTAACCGGACTTGTCCCTAAATTGAAATTTTTTGAACCGTTTTTGTCCGACATCTTTCGAAGGCGTTGTTGTCTGCCGCATTATCCTTTTATGTTTGTATTTCCTTCTAATGAATCGCCAAAACAAAAACCTGAAAATAAAGAACCACGTGCACGTCCTTTTAAACGAAAAAATATTATACTGAATGCCAATATTTACAGACAAGAGGCCAAAAGGCCTTAACGGTCACCTGAGTAGCATAACCCATACACAAACTTGTCAAGGAGTCTCATATATGCATTTAGTTAAGTTTTATTCTGGAATAGAAAATTTTTTAATTTGTAATGATGACCACCTCCCTGCCTGAAATCTTTCAAAAACGACTATTAAACCTATAATTTTAGCGAAAAACTTAAAAGATCATAAAAGAGTGCATGACCTGATATTGAAAAGGTGCAAGACTCTGATAGAAAATAATTTAATAATAATAACAAGGTGGCTATTATTCATGTTTTATCTAAAACAACCTCCCATCCCCCATTCCCCCCGGGGCAGACAGAAACTCTCCCTATGGGCATTTAAACAAACGAAAAAAAACCCAGCTTTATCGATAAAAGCCATCATGAGTTACTCACTTCTCCTGTTCCAGTTTTTGAATATTCAACATTCGTTGAGAATCACCATCTGGCATATATACCAAAATCATTTTACCTTTATATATCAGTGATTTTAGTTAGCCAATTATTACTTTACTATTAACGAGTCTATTTGTTTATTTTGAAAGTTCAAAAACTGTTTTTTTTCAAATGATAAAAAGCCTTGCATAACTCTTTTGATCATACAACTTCTTTATAATTACATTATATTCAACGATTAATTACTACATATGAACAAGCAAAGGAAGATAACTCCATTAGGAAGAAGCAAGGGAAAACAAGATGTAATTATAATCGGGGCGATTATAAAGTCTCCCAAACGAACGAGGCTATCATATAGAGTAGGGATGACCCACAAAGTTTCATGTGGTTCCCAGGGGTCCTTAACTATATATCAGGTGAACTAACATAAACAAGGAACAAGAATATATATGGTTTAGGGGTGGGGATATTAACCGTTTTCAAGATATTCAGACACTACCTGTTTGAGAGGGGTCAGGACCACTCCAAGGGCCCATGACCTACATACCATATGATGCCCCTTGACACAAGGAACAAGAATATATATAGTTTAGGGGTGGGGATCTCAACCGTTTTCAAGTTATTTGTGCACTTCCTGTTTAAGGGGGGTCAGGACCATCCCCGGGGCCCATGACCTACATACCATATGATGCCCCTTGAAACAAGGAACAAGAATATATATGGTTTAGGGGTGGGGATATTAACCGTTTTCAAGATATTCGGGCACTACCTGTTTGAGGGGGCTCAGGAACCACCCCTGAGGCCCATGACCTACATACCATTTGATGGCCCTAACACAAGGAACAAGAATATATATGGTTTAGGGGTGGGGATTTTAACCGTTTTCAAGATATTTGGGCCCTTCCTGTGCCATATTGGCCCCACCCTAGTGCCTTAACACCTGTCCCAGGGATCATAATTTTCACAATTTTGGTAGAAGACTTCATGTACATCATATCCAGGCCTTTAGTTTTTCACAAATATATATGGGAGTAGAGAAGAAGATTTTCTAAAATTTAATACATTTTTACTATATGGCCATTTTGGCCCCACCCTAGAGCCTGAACCCCTGACCCAGGGACCATAAATTTCACAATTTTGGTAGAGGGCTTCATGGACATCATATCCATGCATTTAGTTTTAAACAAATATCTATAGGAGTAGAGAAGAAGATTTTCTAAGATTTAATACATTTTTACTATATGGCCATATTGGCCCCACCCTAGAGCCTGAACCCCTGACCCAGAGACCATAAATTTCACAATTTTGGTAGAGGGCTTCATGGACATCATAACCATGCATTTAGTTTTTAACAAATATATATGGGAGTAGAGAAGAAGATTTTCTAAGATTTAATACATTTTTACTATATGACCATATTGGCCCCACCCTAGAGCCTGAACCCCTGACCCAGGGGCCATGAATTTCACAATTTTGGTAGAGGGCTTCAGGGACATCATATCCATGCATTTAGTTTTTAACAAATATCTATGGGAGTAGAGAAGAAGATTTTCTAAGATTTAATACATTTTTACTATATGGCCATATTGGCCCCACCCTAGAGCCTGAACCCCTGACCCAGGGGCCATGAATTTCACAATTTTGGTAGAGGGCTTCATGGACATCATAACCATGCAATCAGTTTTTTCCTCACATGTGTGGGAGTAGAGAAGAAGATTTTTGAAAATTTGGCCGTTTTTTGCATATTTGGCCCCACCTGTGGCACCCTGGTGGTGGTAGAGCCACCAATTTCACAATTTACATTCCTCTTACCATAAAGATGCTTCACACCAAAAATGGGAACAATTGGTCTTGTAGTTTTTAAGAAGTTAAAAATGTAAATTGTTAACGCACGACGCACGACGCACGATGCACGACGCACGACGACAGACGAAAACAGATAGCAATAGGTCACCTGAGTTTACTCAGGTGACCTAAAAAGATCAGAAACTACTCAGTATGCGGGAAGAGTTGACAATTGTGAACGTAGAAGGCACGTGCGTAAAAAGTTATCAAAATATTCCCATGGCCTGGGCATAGCCAAATTGGGAATTCAGTTTTCAGCAGAGAGAGAGAGAGAGAGAGAGAGAGAGAGAGAGAGAGAGAGGAGGCAGTTACTCATAGGATTTGGAAAATGAAAATTGTTTGTTGTTTGTTTTAAAATCTTTTAAATAAAATTGTTTGAGAAGACATTTTGAAATAAGAATAATAATTGGTTTAACATGAACACATCAAACACAGGTTTTTCAGTAGTATGTTGAATATACATTCAAGTAAGCTAATCGACGAAATAAGTAAAAAAAATCTATAACCTTCCAAAAGGTAGGGCGTGAGATTAACATATAATAATGTCAAAAGTTGGTCCTTCGAGTTGATTTTAATGTTTATTCATGTCTTGTGTCATTTTAAAATAAAAATCCAGTTATCAAAAATAAAACATTTTATAAAGCATTTGTTTTTAGTTGAGTTGTTCTTTTTGACCCATGCTGACACCATGCCTAACCCCACAAGTACTGTGATACTGAACAACTTGTTTGTATCTTATTTATTTTATTTTTTCAATTGCAAAACAACTTTGTGTATTTTTTTTTTTTTTAGAAATTGTCTATATTTTTAATTTAACATTTTAGCTATATTGTGCTGAATTGAGTAAATTCAAACATTTTTGTAAAAATATATTGCTTTTTTCTGTAAAAAATTCAAAGATTTTGCAATTACAGATATATATTGATATTTAATAAAAATCATACAAAAATAAACGCATTTGGTCACCTGTAATAATCTGAAATAGAAAATATGTTTGTTACCGATAAAGTTTTTTTCTTGGATAAGAGTACTACAACTAACATTTCCGTTTCTCCAGGACTTAATATCTTGTTTCTGTATTTCGTCGTAGACAACCCTGACGTCATTTCCTGTGACTTTGAATCCGGTTTCTGTGGCTGGTCTCAGAGTAAATCAGACAATGCGGATTTTTCTAGGAATACCGGGCTACTTCGGACGCCAACCGCGGACCATACACCGGGGAAAGGTTTGTTTATGAATGAGAAGTTTATAGATCACCCCCCTCCCCCCCCAAAAAAATGAAAATTAACCATTATTTTATTCTGTGACCTGTGACTATTATCAAGATTTTATCGAACTTAAAACAATCTATTGAAAACAGATAGACCATCAACTATATTATTCATTTCATCACCAAAATACACTCTAATTGACGTCACAGTACCACGTGTCCACCAATGTAATTAACAATTAGACCAGAGTGAATTGAGTATGCATATAATAATGCGTTAATTACTTGTTTTGTGACAAAATACTCATGTGCACAACATGTGGGATGTAATAAGAGTAAATTCTGTGAAAAAAAGTTTTTAACGTTACCATATACTGAGCTGCATTACTTAATCAATGTTTGTTTCAGTTTGGTTAAAAAAATGCAATTATAATTATTATCTATGTTCGGAGATTAAACAAAACATACTTTTAAAAAATACAAAAGGAGGAGGAGGTAACTATGCAAACATCGACAGTAGCGCAATGACCACAGGACAGAAGAGTAAACTGGAGTCGTTTTTCATCCCAATGCAAGAGAAACGCTGCTTAACCTTCTGGTATTATGTAGATAGCGCATCTGGAGCAATTTTAAAAGTGAAAACAAAAGTACGTGCTTAAAACATTTGATGAAGATATATATGTTTTCCAAGTTTCAAAAAGGAATACGAATAATGAAAAATGTAGAAGTTATCTTTCGTTTATTCCCATTATAGTTTTTTTTTTATAAAAACAAATGTTCAAATCAAACAAATGTTTCTTTTTCTCGAGTATTTTTTTTTACAATTTGTATTTAAAGAGTAGAAAATTATTTTCTCTAAAGGCCTGTAGTCTGGACGAAACTACACTTCTGAAAATGACAAGTTCAGGAACAGGTTGGAAACAAGCCAGAGTTGACATCCCTGTAGACAATCATGGACGACAAATTATATTCGAGGCTGAAAGAGGAAACTCGGCCTCTGATGTGGCTATCGATGACGTCAGCCTCTCCAATAAGGAGTGCCCACCCGGTAATTTTTTTATATTATTTTCGTGTAATATTCATCTGATACAAAGATAAAAATATTTAGATAAAACGAAATTAATAAAAATAACGTACAATGCATGGATTGATTGGATATCGAACAAATGTAATATCGAAATCTCTATTTTGAAAAATGGTAGAGACCAAAAAAAAATGAAAATAAAAATGTTGGACGATTTTCTTTATCTAACAGCGGACAAGAAACCAGAAATAATAAACAAGAACCAAACAATTGTGGTACTGAAAGGAGAGAGAGCAGAGTTACCCTGCAATGCCACTGGCTTCCCTAATCCGAGCTTTACGTGGGAGAAAGCCAGTAGCTGCTCTACATTTCAAAGAAATGGTCAACCTCTAGTTATAACAAATGCATCGTTGTCCAGTGCTGGGACCTACAAATGTATCGCAAAAAACAGTGTTGGACAAGATGAGGGTGAAATCAAATTAATTGTCAATGGTACTTATGGTATTCAATTTTTATGCTGATTAACTTGGAGTTTCCTGTATTTCGAACTAGGTAAAATTATTTCTATTTATTTTTTTTTTCAGAAACTGAAACTTGCACATTTGACAATACAGAACAATGTAATTGGAAAAATGATCCGAGTGGAGACGACATAGATTGGGTAAGGCAGACTGGCAGTACTCCATCTTCCCAAACGGGGCCTTCCGCTGACCACACAAACCCCAACAGTATGTTCCTTTTAGTATAGTTCCAGTTCATTAACTGTTTTTAATTTCCATACATGATATGAAGATATGTAAAATGTAGTTTTACTTTCGTGATAATTTGTTTTGCATGGTTTTTTCTTAATTGAGTTTGACTTCGATGACAGATGGCGGATACTATATGTATTTGGAGGCGTCCAGTCCAGCTGCCACCGACAACACAGCAGTCCTACAGTATAAGACTCTGCCAGCAGGGCAGCCGTTCTGTCTAAACTTTTGGTACCACATGTATGGAAATAGTATGGGGTCGTTACGAATATTAGCAAAGGTGATTTTAAGATTTTTTGGGGTACTATTATTGTTTAAAATAATTATTTGCTCTTTTTAATTTTCACTTTTTAAAAATGCAATTTGGCGTAATGTATTCATTTGTGGCATTAATACATCGTTCATAAATATTTATGAATACAGAATCAATTTCTGCTTTAAACAATCATTGCATAGAGTGTCCGTTAAATGTCTGACAACAGTTTATTTTTGCATTTACGATTTATCCTTGACGTTTTATAGTTTGTTTGTTTTTTTTTTTTTGTTAATTGATAACGCCTAAATTCAATACTTTAAAACATTTTATTACAATATTTAAGGATAAATTATTATGAAAATGCATTACAATTTGTTTTTTGGCATAGTCGCTAAGAACTAACACACTTTTCGTTTTTAGTTTTTCTTGCAATATGCATTGTGTTGTTACAATTAGAATGGGAAAAAATTATCAAATGAATAAAGGTATGATCCTTCCGGTTATCTTAATGTTTAACTCACCCTCCCCATCCTTTTGTATCAGTACAAAAAGAATTAGAAGTTGGAATTTTACATACAGATAAGAAGATACGATGATGATGATGATGATGTTAATGATGATGATGATGATGATAATGATGATGATCTCTTCTTACAACTGATGCTATATGTACATGTTTATATACCAGTTTATGAATTGTTTATATTCAGGACTGTAAGACAAACTCAAGGGTTGAGATATGGAAAATGTCTGGAGACAAGGGTGACAAGTGGAACCAGGCGTGTGTTTTGATAGAACAAGGGGGCCATGATTATATTCCCCAGATCGAGGCTGTGCGAGGTCCGAACTACCATTCAGACATGGCAATTGATGATGTTGAATTTAAAACTGGACAATGTTCTTGTCATACTAGAAAACGTAAGTACTTTAACTAGCCAGTCGATGGCATCGTCAGTATCTATATACAATATTTATATACCCAACTGATTTAATAATTTTCATTTTTTACAATTCGTGTATCGTTCGATATTCGTTGGATTGATGGTAAAATTGGTTATTATTCGGATTGGTTGGAAACTTCAACTAAAACCTTCATTTGTACCTTAATCGACAATTTCTTCAGCAACAACATGAAATACTAACCAATTATCGTTATCTTTTGAGCGCTAGTATTTGTTCTAAAAAAATTATCTCGGAGGATAAAAAATTTAATTATAAAAGTTAGATATCGTTTATTTACATATTTATCTATCAACTTTTGCATCGATTCGTCATGAAATGCTTGGCGTCAATTTTGGAAATAATAAGACTAATATTATTGTTTTGTTTTAGCTGTAAATTTTACCTGTAATTTTGATGCGGATATATGCGACAGTCAAGGTTTCAGAGTCCAGTCTTCTTCAACTTACCAGCTCCGTTGGAGTAGGGCTAAAGGGGTGACGCCTTCCGTAGATACTGGTCCAGACAGGGATCACACCACTGGCAAGTTCTTTGAAATCAAACGTGTTTAACGCTATTTAATATTGATACTGTCTTCACATTAAGAAGAATTCCCGGTTGTTCGGAAAATTGCTGCCATATTCTAGCAAAATATTTAGAATTATTATCAACGGTTTCTTCGTCAATAACACAGCTAAATTTATTGATCCTTTAATAATGGTAATTTTTTTCAAAAATTATCATTGCGTGTTTCGAAATTTGAAAATGGTTATTTGCAAATCATGCACGTACATGTAATAGATTAACAGTCATAGTACGTGCATGCTAACTCTTATTCAATTTCATGTAAGCATAAAGAGACATTGTTACTACAAATTTTCAACATTTAATCTTATTTATTAGTCATCCTGCAACTATACAAGCTTCTGGGTCAACGATGAAGTGAATATCTGTATCCCAAAGCTTAAGAGAGTGTAGTTATCACCCCAAAAATATAGGGATTAGATTTAAAATAAAACCCTATTATCCATCCATCGGTTTTTCAAATTTAAAACATTAGTCTCATCATTACATTTTTAAAAACTGTGTTTTAGGGGCACTGAAATTGGTTGGTAAAATGTCTGGGTAATATCATATCCGGAGTTAAATCATTTAATGCTTGAATTATTTCATAGATACTAGAAGTAGAAATGTAATTGATCTAAAAAAAATAAATCCCCATAAACATCTTTATGCAATTGTATTAGGCCGAGTTTATAATTTCTCAAGGTTCCGGGTCTTACTTATTTGTTGAAACATCCGGTGGCAGCCCCGGACTCAAGGGCTCGTTCCTATCCCCCCAGTTACCTCCTAATCAGGAGGCGTGCCTGCATTTCTGGTACAACATGAACGGGGCAGATATGGGGGACTTGGATGTTATTGTTCAGGTACATTCTAAATGGAGTTTCTCTTCTCGCTTTTATGTAAAATGAAAAAGAAAGAAATCAAATCATTGATTAACTAATATTATTCCTTAGACTTTTTACATACATAATACATAGTTGTCATTTTTATCAATTATGTTTGACATCTAGTTAGTGCCCTTTACCGAAATCGTTTTGTTTTAATGAAAGTTTCTAAAGAACTTTAGTTATTTGATTTAGCCTACAACTGGCACCGGCACCAACATTCTCCACGAATCCGGGAATAAGGGTACACGATGGTTTGAGGCAAAAATAACCATTCCTTCGCAAACTCAGTCCTACAAAATCGACTTCCAGGTGACCAGAGGACCTAGCTTTAAGGGAGACGCCGCGCTTGATGATATTTCCATCAAAGATGGACCCTGTGTATAACGTAGAACTAAACCGACCAAATGATGATTGTTACACGATAAATAATTTTGATGTCTACCATTTGTTCTTGTTTTGTTGTTAAGGCTATTGTTTAACTAATATCATTATGGATAAAACATAAATAACATTAGAACCATTTTAACAAGACCTAGGACGTAACTATTTCTTGCATCAAAACAGGTTAAAGCTGATGTTGGTTTCGAGTGGAATTTGCATAGATTGCGTAGTCTTAGCTCAAAGCCAGACAAATCTTGTTGATTTCGAAGAGCCATGGCAAAGTGGCCAACAATGAAATAGACAGGCCTACGTCACATTGCTGTTTGACACAACTTCCCAAAGTCCAAGCTCTTGTTAAAATGGTTCTAATGTACTGCTTTTTAATGCAACAATACATTGATTGAAATTATAGTTTATTTACGCATAATGTTTCAAAACAATCTTCTCAGATGTCAGCCAATGATAGAAGAAACAGTTCCTCCTAAACTGTTTGAAAAAAAAGAAAAGCATCAGCAGGGGAAAAAAGGAATGAACAGTTTATTTTGTCTTTATTTAGAAATATTAACATTTTCAGGTCTTTGTCTGTGATAAAACTACAAATCGATAATTTTGTAATTCCAATACATTTCATCAATGACTTCTTTAAGTATTTAATCATACAATTGCTTATAATTATATACATGTAAATATAAATAATAATAAATCATTCTTTGAATATAATGAGGTGACCAAATACGGTCGAGGGTGATCAAATCCATTAAAAATCCCTTTGGGCTTTATTGAATTTGATCATCCCCGACCGTATTTGATCATCTCATGATATTCAAAGAATGATTCTTAATTCAACAATAGGCCAATAGGCATTAACGGTCACCCGAGTTAGCAAAACCCATACACAAACTTGTCGAGGAATCTCATAAATGCATTAAATTTTCATTCTGTAGTAGAACAATTATAATATTGTTATGACGACCACCTCCCTGTCTGAAATCTTTCAAAAGGACTATGAAAGCTATAATTTTAGCGAAAAACTTAAATAAAAGATCATAATAGAGTGCATGACCTGATATTGAAAAGGTGCAAGACTCATAGAAAATAATTTTCCCATATTTGTTAACTTTCAAGATATGTTTTATGTTTTCATAGATAAACTAAAACAAGGCGGCTAGTATACATGTTTTATTTGAAACAACCTACCATCCCCCATCCCCAGGGGCAGACAGAAACTCTCATGTGGGCATTTAAACAAACAATAAAAACAGCTTTTAAAGCCATCATGAGTTATATTCTTGTTCCAGCTTTTGAATATTCAACCTTCATTGATAATTAATCCCCATCTGGCATTTATACCAAAATCATTTTACATGTATCGGTGATTTTAGTTAGCCAATTATTACTTTACAATTAACAAGTCTGTTTGTTTATTTAGAAAGTTCAAAAACTTTTTTTGTTTCAAATGATAAAAACTTTCATAACTCTTTTGATGATAAAACTTCTTATTAATAATTACATTATATTCAATGAATAATTACTAAATATGAAGCAGCAAAAGAAGATAACTCCATTATGAAGAAGCAATTAACTGTTATCCCCCCACCCCACCCTGAACTCTTTCCAAAAGCTTTAACAATTTCTTAACTTTGATAGACAGCTTCATTCTTTCTCTTTTCTAAATATGTGAATTTACTCATTTCATTCATTGACATTCCTGAGCAGATTAAATAATAGGCAAATATACCCCCCCCTTCCCAGCTATAACCCTTGCCTTACATGTAGGTGACATGAAATATTATTAAAGATGACAGCTCAATGTTCTTTTCTAAATATGCAGTCAGTTTTTATTCTGTGTCAGTAGACGTTTTTTAAACATTATATACATTAACACTAAATTACCATTTTGGCCACACCCTGCATTAAGAACCCCTACCTTATACACTATATGAGTGTTTGGCCCCGCCTTAGATTCCTACATTGGGAGACATGAAATTGAAAATTTTGATAGACGGCTTTATTTTCTTTCTTTATATGCAGTCAGTTTTTATTCAGTATCAACAGAAGTAAAGATGATTTTTAAAAACATTAAATGCATTAATACTATATAACTAATTTGGCCCCGCCCTACATTCAGAACCCCTACCTCGGGGGACATAAACTTTATTATTTGGTTAAGGGTTTCCTGGTCTACAAAATCAAGAATTCAGTTTTCCTTACAGGTGTGTGGGAGTAGAGAAGATAATTTTTAAACATTATATACATTAACACTATACATCCATTTTGGCCCTGCACTAGAGTCAATACCCATACTCCAGAGGACATGAAATTTACAATTTTAGTTGAGGACTTCCTAGTTCGCATAATTATGAAGTCAGTTTTTCTTACAGATGTGTGAGAGAGTAGAGAAGAAGATTGTTTAACATTATATGCATTAACATTATATGACCATATTGCCCCCCCCCCCCCCCTACGTCCTGAACCCCTGACCCAGAAGCCATGAATTTCACAATTTAGGTAGAGGGGTTAGTGGACATCATAACCATGCGTTCAGGTTTTTTTGCCCACGTGTGTGGGAGTAAAGAAGAAGATTTTCTAAAAATTTAATACATTTTTACTATATGGCCATATTGGTCCCACCCTAGAGCATGAACCCCTGACTCAGGGGCCATAAATTTCACAATTTTGGTAGAGGGCTTCATGAACATCATGACCATGCATTTAGTTTTTAAGATATATAAATGAGAGGAGAGAAGAAGATTTTCTAAGATTTAATACATTATTTTTTACTACTGGTATATGGCCATATTGGCCCCACTCCAGAGCCTGAACCCTGACCCAGGGGCCATGAATTTCACAATTTGGTAAAAGGCTTCATGGACATCAAAACCATGCATTTAGTTTTTAATATACATGTATATGGGAGTAGAGAAGAAGACTTTCTAAGATTAATTTATTTTTACTATATGGCCATATTGGTCCCACCCTAGAGCATGAACCCCTGACTCAGGGGCCATGAATTTCTCAATTTTGGTAGAGAGCTTCATGGACATCAAAACCATGCATTTAGTTTTTAACAATTATATATGGGGGTAGAGAAGATGATATTTAAAGATCTCATACATTTTTTCTATATGGCCATATTGGCCCCCACTCTAGAGCCTGAACCCCTGACCCAGGGGCCATGAATTTCACAATTTTGGTAAAGGACTTCATGGACATTATAACTATACAATCAGTTTTTTCCTCACATGTGTGGGAGTAGAGAAGAAGCATTTTAAAAATTGGCTTTTTTTTTTTTGCATATTTGGCCCCGCCTGTGGCGCCCCGGGGGAAGGTAGAGCCATGCATTTCACAATTTAGATTCATCTTACCATAGAGATGCTTCACACCAAAAATGGTCAAAAATCTCTGAAAAACCAACCTTTTCTGACACACAAAGTGTTCCAGTCTTGAGCACTGCACATCTGCCCAATGGCCCATGTTTGAGGGTTTTTCTGCGATGAGGACACAATTTTCATTGGATCCCACATCTGGTTCCCCTAGCCCCCAATCAGATGTCTCTACAGGCTCCCGTGACGAAATGTAAACCCAAGAGTGTTGTTGAGGAAACTCTTGAACTCCGATGTAGAAATAACCATTTCCTAAATGTTTTTACATTGTAGAAGTCACTTATTGAATAAATAATTTATTCAGTGTAAGAAATTGTTTGGATTTTGAACTTGTATTTTGTTTTGTAATAAACTTCTACGAACCAATTCTGTTAATATGGTTTCCTAGAAAAGCATTGTCTTCCACTGAAATGGGTTCTGCGAGTGCACTGTCCAGGGACTTACAAATAGCCTACATAATGCATTTTTTTCATGTACGTTTAAAAGATTAACTAGAGAATGTTTACGCTAACAACCTATTGCAATAAAACTTACCTCAGCAGTAGTAAAATTGGCCACAGTCTCGCTGAAAAAATAACAGTTTCCACTGTGTTCAATCCAACCCAGGGGACAAGGTCCTTTAATAAAAGAATTACATGTTAGCATAAAAAGAGACGAAAATTTATAAAAAGAATTTACTGTACAAGAAAACTTTACTTTTTATAAATGAATGATTGGTTAATGGAAACTTTGCGGGAACTAATGGATTTTTGCCCCTACATGTACCTTTCTGACAGATGAAGTGTTCGTGTCTCCGACAGTCGACGTCCGCCCAGTGGCCGAGGTTCTCCGGCTTCTCGGCGATGACCACACAGTTTTCGGTTGTCAAATTGTTGGGCTCTGACGTCCCCCAGTCGCTAACCAGGACCTTTGTTTGACTTAAAGCAAAATGACGCTTTAGAATATATCCAAGATAGGTTTTGTGTTTACTGTTTCATGGGGCATTTTGAATCAGATAGGAATTACAGTAATGTTACATAGTCTGAGTTTATTGGACTTAATAATAAAAACAAGATTGTAGCACTAGATGCCCAATTCTTAAAATAACATTGTAAAATGTGTGTATACTCGTAAGAATAAACCCAGCTGCCCTCTCGAACACGATCATCAACTCCAATGTAGAAATATCCATTATCTGTAATAGAGAGGAAGATTAACAGTGCTAGTGACTATCTGAACATTACGACTAACGTTGGCATTACGAAGCATTTAGAAACCTGTCATCGGTTATCACAATTGGTAATTGCGAACATCCTTACTGATTTTATTTACTTGTTGACCGAGAAAGGCGATTTCCTGTCTTGTCATTGGTTCTGCCAGCTTTGCTCCATATCCCAAACAGGCACTCTGAATAAATTTGAAAGAAAATTAATACTTTTTTTTATTTGCTAAATTGATCCACGTTTGAACTAGAGTCGAATCGAAATTAGCGGTCATGTCGCTTTGCATGATATAATAATGCATCGTGATAAGTAGTAAATAATATCATTCAGTCCACATAAACAAAATTACCAAAGCTAACTCCGATGTCGATGCGATATTACTGAAATAGTAGCACTTCTTTCCGTATTGGATCCATGACACCGGGCATGAATCTATAATCAATGAAAATATATATTTACAATTTTGGAAACATCCTACTGCAATGCTATGAGTTTCAGAGTTACGTAATGACTATGTTTATCACGCTTCTGTGTTTATATTTTCACAGTATGCTGTGTTTGAACAGATTTGTAAACCGAGTCTGTATTATATAATTGTTCAAAACTTCAGACTTACTTTTTTCAAGTTGTTCATACAACTCACCTAAACTTTCAACGACGCTGACAAGGCCAACAAGAAGGATTACAGATTTGACCCAGTAGTCCATGTTCATTGAATCATTTCTTATCTCGTTGATACTAAAATGTTGGGTGAAATGTCAGCTTAACAACACAGTACTTATACGCAAACTACACAGATTTTGGTGGTTCTAATTCTAGTTCTAGTTTGACATATTATTTTGTGCCACACCTTGTGGGTTTGACAGTTGGGGAATTTTTTGCCTCTCTTATACTAAAGTTACTTTTAAAAATTACGTCTTAAGTTCCTACGATTGTTCGTCCTGCTACTGGTCACTTATCAAATGTATACATGCACTTGCGTCATACTGATCAAATTCAGCTGATTTTATTATTATAATGTATATGAAACTTTCCAAAAGTGATTCTACATCTCACATGTATAGGATTTGTATTCTTTTTTTTGAGCGACTTTTCATTAGTTGATGTTCTTTTACGAACAAAATTAACTTAGCATGAATGACAACATTAATTTTGCGTATAAATGCGTTATTTATCAATTCATGTAAGAAAAATTGAGTGAAAACAATTAACGAATCGCATGTAACAAACGCTGAAGGTACCAGAAGGAACATGAGAAGATTCCTTTGGTATTTTGCACTAACATTGTATTATTTTGGATTGTCTCAAACATGTATGCTTTATACAACCCAAAACATAACTCGATCCTAGTTTATGAAATCAAATTGAAAGAAAAACACCCAATGTTGATCACAGCACGTTTAATTCAGAAATAAATATGAACATTTGAGCAAATACAGGGTTTATTATATAATAAGATATAATGAGTGAGCATTGGAAAATAGATGCGCATATGTACCGCGAAGAATTAATCTATGTACATTCTATTTACAATTCAAATAAAATATCAAAACCACTTAACAATATATCACAGACAATAATTACTCTCGAAACAAATTCACTCCAGTGCGGAAACCCATAGATATCCTCAAATAAATACATAAAACACCGTGAATTTAATTTTTGTGTCTTCACAGATACCAAAACTCATTTGAGGATTAAAAAAAAATCAATCCTATTTGAATATTATGATATAGCAGGAATAGTTATACAGCATGAGACTAAAATATGATACACAGACATTTCGACCCATTCAGCAATATCAACAACGAAATTAAATTAGCATTCTATAAAAATAAAACAAGCATATAAAAAGTTATATTCTTCAATTCATTACAAAGTTTTTAATTATTTCAAATCAAAATGAGACTTCTACGAAGAATCAAAACAAAGTGACGTCAACTACTAAGAAAATCAGATAACTTAAGGTAATACTGTTTAATTTCCATTGCAAACTCCTCCGACGCAACGTTTAGAAAAAAAAGAGAATATGAACATTTGATAACAAAGAGAAACGTAACAAAACAACAATGCCAACGATACAGACGGTCTTATGCATTGGCAATGTTTTTGTCCAATTCTTGAAACAAAACTTTAACCATATTTATTTTTATCGAAAGACTTTAAAGTTCTACAGCCAAGTAACACTCTATCCTCAAAATGTGTTCACGTTTTCTTGTTTGGTGTTCACTTGTGTTAGTGGTTCACGCTTTCCTTCTGCAGACTTCGTAAATCTAAGAGTAGCTTCTGTTTTCTTCTGACCCTCTGCGCCGGCGCAAGGTTTTACTCCATTTCCGGCTCTACCAGCCTGGGTAGAGGGTCGACTTGGCTGTTTTCTAAATGCGTCGGAGACGGGTGGCTTAACTTGGTATCCTGAAGTACACAAAGATATTGTTCATATAAAAAACTGATTTAATGTTAATGAGGTAAAATCAAAGTTCTTTATCTTAAAAAATCACATTTGAAATGAAGGATGTTTTTCATTTTCTTTTCATGTTGTAATACTTAAATCCTTATAATCTTAAAAAATGATGTCATGAAGAACAACCTTTTTAATAACACACACTTGGGATGAAATCGTGTGAACATATTCGTTATATTATTGGGGGAGGGTCATGAGAAATCAATTTGGATTTCAGTTGAAAATTTTCCATTTCCAAAACTAATGAATTTATAAGTTTTGAAAGTGAGGATGACGTGTTTTTGAAATGAATACATTCATGTGCATAAAACATCTAAACGGATTAAAATACAATGTTGGGTTATAGAACTTAGTACATGAGCGTTCATTCAACGCATGCGCAAATGGCCACAACTGAGTGCAGTGCTTCAAATTCAACTATTACTTCTTGAAAACAAATTAATTATGCCTTGTACATGTTTTAATGATTTTTAATGATTTAACATCGTATAATATTTTTCTTGAAAACAAATTAGTTATGCCTTGTACATGTTTTAATGATGTTTAATGATTTAACATCGTATAATATTTTTCTTCGAATTGTCTTACGAAATCTTTTTTACTACCTGTATAATATATTTCATGGCCAAAAAAACACTAAACGTCGGACGAAATAGTCCATCTTTAAATTTATATATTTTTCTTTCGATTTAGATAGCAATATTATGGTGAAATTGCAATAGTGACAAGTCATTGTGAGATTTGTGGTATGGTATATCAACTCAGACTACCTCAACCTCAAAGCCAAGAGGGTCTGGATAGAGATCTGCAAGACGTATACACAGCTAAAGCTTATAATGTACATAAATACAATGTCTGTTCCTTGTATGTAAAAATGACCCAATGTGTTTCATTATGAAAAATAATTTATAAAAATCATATAATTATTAAAATAAAATTTGTATCAGGAATAATCTATTATTAATACTACGTAAGAATGTCATTCATGAACAGTTTTGCGCAGCAATAATTCTATTGGACAGAAAATCGCACTTTCGCAATTCAGCAATGAACAAGAGGAAAAAGATGATCGGGTTGATGAAAATGATGATGCTATAATTTTTAATTTTTTTTAATGGTAATGAGTACTTACCGTCATCCATCTTTTTGGGTGGGGGAGAGGGTACTTTTTCTTCTGCTTGCTTCATCTCTGTGACATTTGGTTCCCCTGGGACCCCTGGGTCACTCAACACTAGCCTACAACGTCAGTAACATCAGACGTTAGCTCTACTTCAAAGGTATATCACTAGATGACATATGTAGGTTTAATATGCGTTTGAATATGTACAAAAATGAAATTTAAAATGATTTACGACAAACTTAAAAAAAAAAATATGGCACGGGTGCAATTTAATTTTTTGCAAGGTTTTCAGTTGCAGAAACATTGTTTTAAAACCTTTTTGCAGGTAAAGGGTTCAAAAAGCTATAATACGATGAAACAAAGATTTTTAGAGAGAAAGTATCACGTCAGATAAGTTTGAAATATTATAATGAGAAAATGTAATGTCAAAATGTTGTAAATAAATGTGCTGGTTGTACAAGCCTTCGAATTTTGAGTGAATAAGGATATTTTTCTGTGTAAAGTATT
Source organism: Magallana ariakensis (assembly GCA_020458035.1). NCBI lineage: Eukaryota > Metazoa > Mollusca > Bivalvia > Ostreida > Ostreidae > Magallana > Magallana ariakensis. Next base: position 36,821,933 of record CM035817.1, read on the forward strand.
TGAGTGAAACTGATGAGTTACATGCATTATTTGTAAATATGCAATTCAAAAACAAAACAAATGCAAAGTGTGCATTAATTCATATTATCAATGTTCTAAAAGAACCGTCAGAGTACAATTTTAGAAATACACCAGCAAATCAAATTTGAATCGTTACAGGCCGCCTTTATCGAATATCAAATCCAAGAAGTGTTTATAAATTAACTTGAAAAGAGACTGTGGAAGAAACATAGCAACTTTTCACAGCACACGGGACAAATACATTGCTGACGTGTAGTTAAAAAACAATAATCTAATCCCATTTTTTTCTTTCTATTTCTAATTTTGCAAACCACTACAAATCAAACAACAGAAGGGTGCTTAACAAGAAACAAACCACACACAGAAGCCTACACTTGGATACAGACCCTTGCATAGTGCTGAACATTTTCATGTCCGCGCTCTCTGGATCAAGAGCAGCTAGTGGGTCTTTGAACGTAAGTCTGGAAAATTATATCTCTTACTCTGAGTGTGCAAGCTAACACGCTCAAACGCTAATAAACTCAACTCAATTTCTGCTATCAGTGGCAGGTAGGTTTTTTCCTTATCTACTCTAAAAGTCACCTACTATCGTTTTTTTTTTTAATTTACATGTATTAACTTAAAAGAATTAACGATATAAATAAACAGTTCTTCAATATATTTCACTTCAAAATCTAGAAACGAAGAAGCTATAATTCCATAAATGCATTTCTCTTTACAGCTATCAAATGTGCTTGTATATTACTAAACACAACTACATTCTATAGCATCACCCATTGCTACCTTTGCCGGACCACGCCTTCCCTTACCTGTCTGCCTTCTCTCCCCCTCCCACAATCTGCCCCGTCTCGTTGATGGGAGGGAGCTTGGTCACTTGTCCTTCCTCCACGTACTCGGGCCTAACCTCCCTCTGGTAATACTCGCTCTGGGAGCCCACGGCCGACCTGATTAAATCCATCACCACCGTCTTCTCTGTAGCAGAAATGCGTCTCAAATTAACATTAATCAAATTTGTTGTAAAAAGTCTTTTTCCGAACAATCAATAGGTTTTTTTTAATTAGTGGAAGTAGATAAGTGTTCCGTTTCGATCATTAAAGCATTTTTAGGTCTTGTAAACGACCTACATGTAAATATTATTCATATTCTAGTACTAGTAGACAGTTTGTTTTGTCTAGTACTTATATAAGAAATGACATGTCAATGGGTTCATTACCTCTCTCTCCAGCTGAGCATAGCCAGGCTTGGACGGCATTAATATCCTCTGTCTGTAGAATCTGACACAGCATCTGCAATACCTAATGGACAAAACAAAATCCCGGTCAATGGATGGCACAACTGTTGGACAACAGCATCAAATGTTACATAAGTTTACACTCTACTCAACAAAATCTGAGTGAATAACTTACCATAGTCTCCATGTCTGGTTCTGGTGCTATATGTTGCAGAGTTCCGAAATATTTGTCACGACCCTGTCTAGAACCAGTCCTACCACGTGACATGGCTCGGGAGGGGGGCGGGATAATTCGTCCGGTTGTCTCCGAATACTGGGTTTTAGGTCTTTCCGGAACACCTGGGGCTTGGGGTTTCTGTGGCGCCAGTTCGTCAGTACCAAAGCCTATGGCTTTTGTCAACTGCTGAAGTTCATCCCTCCATTGCTCCGTAACTGGAACTAAACATGATATAAAAAGTTCATTACTGTGGAAATTGGGATACATTTTTTTTTAATGACAAAGGTTTTGATTTTTTTCAAAACTAGAAGTTATTTTTAATATTATTCAAATTCTTGAAATGAAATTAATCCTCCTCATGGTTCCTAATAATAAATTTAAAAGTTGTTAACTATCGTAATATAACAATATTTGTGAGCCTACATGATTAACATTTTCAAATTGAAAAAAAAATTAAAGATAAGAATACTTTTTTTTTAGTTCGTACGAATAAAAACTGTTCCAGCAATTTTACACTTTTATTTTGAAATCTTAAAAGTTTCTTCTCCAAGAAATGTTATTGAAACACTCCATACTACCATGCGATTAGAAGCAATTCGAGCTATTCAAATGATTTCATATAATTTCTACATTCTAGAAATTGAGCACATCAGCTTCCAGCATAATGATTGGTACAAGTATGAAATCAAGGCACTTTATGGGGGAAAAATATACCGTATTCGTGTACACAAACAATAAAAACAACAGAATTTTGCAATTTGAAATTTATTGTTTAACAATTTATTTAAAAACCAACATTTTAAGGCAACATAATAAAATTTTCATTGATAAGAAAATCAATATCGTTATTGGAAAGCGCTGCATGCCATGTGAATTGTGAAATGGGGTAGAAAATAGAAAGCAGATTAAAAACTATATAGTGAACAAGAAAAAAGTCTCAGTCAACATTCACCACGATAACCACTCGAACACACGCCTGCGACCTTGAGTGCTCTCTAAAAGCAGAAGTGTCACAAATACCGACCTCAAAAGCCCACAATTTTATCACAAATGCATATCGTGATGCCATGAGGAATTCAAATCCTCGGCCAAGCTCTCGCCCTCGTAATAATCTTCGCGCGGTAACTCCGTCCGAAGACGAAGCTCAGTGCGCGGGCGCAGAGGGGCAAGAGAGCGATGACCGGAGGACGCGATGGCACTGTTTTGGTAAAAGCCAGAGCCTGAACAACCTGTTAGATAAAAGCAAACAAATCCCAGAATTAATGGTGATAGTCGAGATCGAAGATAGGGTCTAAAAGTAAAGGATTCGAAAAGAAATGTGTGACGATTCTACAAGGACCAAAGGATTCGAAAAATATTTAAAGTACTAAAGTATGTAAGTACGGTATGAGTTGCAAAGGAAGTGTAAGCAGAGGGAGATAGCGAGTCAAACAGAAAGAGTACAGCCAAGCATGCAAAGGTTTTGAGGACCAGAAGCCAGATCTGTTGAAAATAAACTTAGTTTTATTGAACTAACAAGCGTTCGGGTATTGGAATTAATGGTGAATGTAAACTTTGAGCGTTTAGATTATTTAACATGAGATTATAACTTCGTTCAAAAGTGTTTGCTTATAGTAGTTTGTTCGTGAGGCTGGCCACTTATTTTTGCCCTTTATGGCATGCTTTAATTTCTATGTCAATCCAGGTGTTGGCAATTTTCACCTTAGTTAACGAGACATAATGTGTACTTTTATTCAACCGAAATGTATGAGGATTTAATTATTATCGGGGCCATTTACCGGTATAGTCAGTATTGCAAAAGTCGCTATTCAGTGGTAAAGCAAGAAAATTTTTTTATTGGAAAATGTTTTTTATATAATTATGTGTTTATTCGAGCAATAGCAAAGTCTAATTAATGGGCAGGGATGAGAAAAATAATATGCTTATACTTTTGCACAAAACAATACATTTGAGGTCACATTCCCCTGGCTTTATAACATGCAAACTTAACAAAAGACAACATCATTGACTTGCCCAGTGATTGTACAGTCCAGTGCAACCAAAGACCAAAAAGCCACAACAGGTTCTTGATTCAAAACATCGAAAAAACCGGAAGCGGAAGTGGTTACTTACCCATTCCCACCCGTGGAACAGCCTTCTCTCGGAACGGGTAGCTGTTGAGTCCGGTGAAGTACTGTAGCCCGGTGACCGTGTTGATCGGGTGGAGCCGGGAGTTGACGTTGATAGCGTTGACCGGGACCTGGCCCTTCCATTTGTTCATTTGCTTGTTGTTGAAGGCGTTGGGCGGGAACTGGAGGGAGTATTTGGGGCTGGCGAAGTAGCCGTCGTCGTTGACGGCGCAGATTGGTACATCTAGAAGTCCTGTAACAGAAAACAATGGCGTCAGCGATGGACAGTACATGCAAGCGTAGTATAGTTAATGAAAATTCATTTACATGCATGTTGACCTTATTGGCTATTACTTAGACCAGGAAGATATATTTGTTATATACATGTATACGGTTTTATTGTTTCCGTAGAAATATCGATTGATATAAACTGTCACTAGTCATTTGTACATGATTGAATATTTTAACTTTAAAGTTGTGTGCATTTTAAGATTCTATTTTCCGGATGTGGATTGGGGTTTGTTTTGTTTTGGGGATTTTTTACTCACATGCTGATCGGGGACGTTTACGCCAGAGGGCAATATATCTATGCTGCTCAACTTTTGGAAATTCATGAATATTTTGAAGAATATAATCAAAGATTTAACTGTTTCATTATTATTTTTTCGAACTCGTCTCAACCAAGCTTGAGAAGATAATTACCGAGATAACCCATAACTGGTTCGTACATCTTGAAGGGTCACAATGCAGAATTGAACAATGGAAGGTATTGGTAATTTGAATCTCCCAGATAATGATCTAGATAAAATGTAATATCAGTGACAATTTGAACGGCCCCATACACTGTAAGTCAGGGGAACAGGTTTGCCTGAAGAATTAAATTTTGATTTAAATGTCTTTCATCTGTTAAATAGGGCGCCCCATGAGACGTTTTGGTAATTCTTTTCATTTCTGTATAATCCACGACCAGATTAAAATTAAATTGAATCTTTCGTTTGTAAAATCGTTGATCGTATTAATATTTTTTTTAACCAGCGTGTTTTGACAACGAAGGAATTCATAGGTCAATTTTTAACTGTAACATGGTTTTCATAAAATTTCAAAAAATATATATCTGGAACGAAATACATGTATCTTAACAACAATACGTTAACATGATTAGTACTTGGATACATCTGTATATTTGTACAAAATCAGAAAAGCAGAATAAATCTTCATTGTGTTAAACGTGTTTCTGCATTATCAGTGTGAGTAACAACTAATTGAAGATATGTTGATGACAAAAAATAATGTAATTTTATTACACACCATTATTTAGTTCGGTGCCTCTTAACATAAAATACATGTTTAATATATACTTTCTAACAGATTGGTTAGTACATAAAAGTCAAGACCGTCATAAAACATGCTAGGGTGCAAAAGTTGCTCTTTAAAGATGTGACAGAGGACCTTATAAATACAGTTCAATGAGGATCAGCCATCTGTGTTAACAATAGCAAACGTGTGTGCATTATGTCGACCTGCTACCTTGCCAGATATCTTGCAAATACTTTAATTCCACTATTGAATATGGTCTTCACAATACCTGGCGCAATTACTTGTTTGTATATATGTTCATATTCGTTCCCCAGATATAATAGTCAATGAAAGTACGAAATAGCTTTACTCCGGTTCAAATAAGAAAGAGATTGCTTGAACATACATGATATATCTTCTTTTTTTTTCTTTTTTTTTTTTTAGCCTTTTATGGGTTTTTTAAAAACGTTTTATGATATTTTTGTACGTTTTCTGATATTTTGTTTACCTTTTATGATGATTATTGTTTCTTTATATGATATATTTTTTTACCTTTTATGTGACGTACGCGACTGGGGTGGGGGTTGTGTCGTGTAAAGAATGAGTTCTGGCTGAGCTGACCAAATCTGTATCCCCCGGTCGAGCCCTGGGTGGAGGGCCTCTTACGAAAGGTGTCCAGAGATGCCATGTACCCCTCATCCACGGGGCCCGGGCGGGCGAACAGTTCGCCATTGGCTGGCCGAAACACTTCCGACTGACTCATACTGAAGAAAGAAAACAAAACCATTAAAATTAGCAATGATTCATTTCATCTTAGATTCGAATTCAAAATTTGGAACACGGTGTTTCATTCTCGTTATTTGAGAAAATTATTTTTTTCCCGATTTTCTTGTTCACCGATGCACGGTATACTTATATGAACATTTACAAATGATTAATGTTCGATTCAATAATCTTAGTTTTTAGGCAAAGACTTCAATTACTGTTTCCCCTTTAACCTATGTAGGTTAAACGTAAGTGTAAACATGACAGTATTTCCGATCCTTTGATACTTTCCCCATTGTCCATTTCACAAATATTTGTCATTTTAGTCAAATGGTTTAATTTCAGATCATTTTATGACAACGAACAAACACGCAAACGAGTTTATGTTTAAAGAGTTTCACTTAATAACAATACATAAAGTTTTTATACCCTGCGAATTGTGGAGCCCTTTGGATGTTGTTAATTTAAATTGAAGTCTTTGATCATGCAATATACATTTCAGCTATAAGAAAACAGAGTTTTAACATTGAAATAGCGAGAGTTGCAATACAAACAAATTTGTGTCATAAATGATTACATAGATATAGGACTAAGTACGCAACTGTCTAAAGAAAGTTAACTTGCATTCTATTAAGTGTTTTATGAAGAAAAAAACTTGGCTACGAAAAATCGATCGTATGGTTGTTCTGTGATACTGTAGATTTGACTCAGTCTGTGGGGACTTGGCAGGAGGTGGTGTTGGTCGCATTGACCCCCCCCCCCCCCCGGCCATCTTTCCCTCAATGGAGACAATTCTACGGCTTCCGCAATTAAGTAGAAATCGAGGAAGCAATTAGAAGATACGTATGATTAAATATTATATAAGTTAGTCTTCTTTTAAACTACTTCTATTAATCAACTGAAACAAAGATCAATAGCATACTGAGTGTTGTAATATAAATCAGAAGATGCAGGTATTTTAAATAGCTACTGTTAAGCTATATATACAGACACATGCATAGTTATATGTTCTGAAAAGCATTAAAAGAAACAACTATAATACGTAAAGATCTATTTACAAAACTGGAAGAATACTAGAGAGTACATCACTATATGGCGTCTACGACTGACTTACTCAAACATTTTTCCTTGTCCGTGCACCATAGCCATTATTCCTGTGTAGAAACGAAATTAACTGTAACAACCAAAAACATATACCGGTACATCACGTGACACTAAACCTGGGACAATTTTGAACGATCCTTTGACAAGTAGAAGAGTTTTCTTTCTCTTTTGGGAGAAATAAATTTAAATACCCTTTCTGCGACATATGCACTTGGGTGCGATTCTTAATGACACACAGGGCTGTACTTAAGCATGACAGATATTTCTTCGGTACATCAATGGAAGATTTGAAGAGTTCTTTGAATCACAATTGTAGAACTGTCAGTGATTTATTACGCTTTGCACCTCTAAATGTTCATTGAAGAAAAGGCTACCACACTCAAAATTTATACACCATGGCACTTCAAAAAAAGATCTATAATTTTTATTATTACAGTTTATGACAGTTTCGTTCATAGGTAACTGTTGCAGTGTACAAATAAAGGAACTATTTTCCAACTTCAGTTTGTAAACCTTCACATTTTGACACTTTATCAAGAGCAAAATCTGTCAAATTTCTATTTAAACCACCACTGCCAACATTATCTACTACAAACCTACGTATTAAAGGTATTTTAGGCTTTGCGCCTTTGAAAGAGATCTTGGTGATAAATGTGAAACTAAATTCATATCCGTCCAAGACTACCGCGATTTCTCCTCGCTTTATTGATAATTCCCCCCGATTGTGCTTAGACTTAGACTGTTTAAAATTTCCAATATTTGTTTTCCTCTGAATTCAAATACACAATTCAGCTAATCAATTCACTATTTGTACAACATTTCTTTTTAACAATAATTTTTTTTAAATGGAAGCGTGCCTAGCGACCGACTGAATCCCTCGTAGCAATGAGAAAGTAGCTGTTTGCGACGCTAATCACTGTAAAGGGTCTGCTCAAATAAGAATGACACAATCACAAATAATGGACACACGAACCATTCACTGGTGCTTATATGTTGTGTTAGATAGATTACGAATAAAACAATGGCCCGGATACACAAGATTGTGTTCTCTTAGCAGTCGTATATCAAAATGACAAAACTCGAATCCCGTAACCAACTAATAAAATATACACGCAATTAGATATTGAAACCACTAAAAAATGATTGACAATTTCAAATGAAAACAGGAGTAATTTCTTTAAAATATACATGCAATAAGGTATTGAAACCACTAAAAATGATTAATGATTTCAATGCTTAAAATGAAAACAGGAATAATTTCTTTAAAATATACCATATTTATATACATGTATACATAAATGGTGTGTGTGTGTGTGTATGTATATATATATATATATATATATATATATATATATATATATATATATATATATATATATATATATATATATATATATATATATATATACACCAAAGCTAAATACTTACTTAATACTATTTCAATCCAATTGCAAATTAAATAAACAGAGGCGCTGCGAACTAATTTTTATCCATTTGAGTTTGATCGAGTTTTCATATTAAACATATCAGTTAAATACACTGGTGGTTATACTTCAGACTGACGAAGTTCCTCAACCATGGACCACTAATTCCATTCGATCCTAGCTGCCTTACAGATCACGGTTCGGGTCAGTTCTGTATATTACGACTTAATTTGACTCAAAGGTCGTAAATTATGACCAGTAACGGCTAAACGTGACCTTTTTCTCTTTCGCTAATTCGTTTTGGCAATACTGTTAAAAACAGCAAATTGTAGGTTTCGCCTGAAAACATGAATATCTCGCATACTTAAGGTGCGTTGTCAGAGAACTTTCTGGGTATTAAACGCTTGTACCAGGCAATATACCGAAAATTAAATCGATCATCAACAAGGCCAAAGGACAGACATATATCATGTCGAATCCAAGTGCAAAATTTGACAAAAACACGTAACATTTTTGACGCAAACGATGGAATCATGGCAATTCAAACACGCAAACCTCCAAGCACAACTAAATACTTTAACGCCTTTTGATTCTGTATGTAAGATGTAATACCAATAATTCGTTTTTATCATCTGGTATTCGTTAGAATCAATTTTTTTTCTTGATTTGTTTTGTGTTATTAAAACCTTCAAGTGCATGCCTTAGCTACGAAAGACGAATAGGGCCACATAAAAAAATATTTTTATCTCGTAATTACGAGATCTTTTCTCGTAATTACGAGATAATTATCTCGTTATTACGAGAAAAGATCTCGTAATTACGAGAAAAGATCTCGTTATTACATGTTAATTATCTCGTTATTACGAGATAATTATTTCGTAATTACGAGAAAAGATCTCGTTATTACGAGATAATTATCTCGTTATTACGAGAAAAGATCTCGTAATTACGAGAAAAGATCTCGTTATTACGAGTTAATTATCTCGTTATTACGAGAAAAGATCTCGTTATTACGAGAAAAGATCTCGTAATTACGAGAAAAGATCTCGTTATTACGAGTTAATTATCTCGTTATTACGAGAAAAGATCTCGTTATTACGAGAAAAGATCTATATAAAATGATGCATTTCATTGTTCTACATGTACTGTCTAAGTCTCTTTATGTAAAATGAATGAACATAAATTAAGAATGTTAAAAGAAAAAATTCAAAAGAAGGAGCAAAGCAGATTGATAAATAAATTGAATGACTAATAGTTCTCTGTATGGAATTGTGTTTTTATGACTAGGACTACTTGGTATTTACTTCGGAGTCGAGTTGAAATATACGTTGAAAATAACACGAAGTTCTTTCAACTTATTCATTTAAGATAAAATATCAAATCCGATTATTTTATGTGGAAATCAATAAATTATGATCGTTGTTATTTAAAAATAATAAAAATAGAATAAACGTTTCTGGAAAAAATCCAAAATAGACTGAAAGGCTGAAGCAATCGACTTGGAAGCTTGGATTCCGGTAAACGAGGAACACTTATTGTGTATGTATTTTTTCACAATAATAAATCAAATAACAACTGTTATGTATTTTATTATAACAATATATTTTCTCGTAATAACGAGATAATTAACTCGTAATAACGAGATAATTAACTCGTAATAACGAGATCTTTTCTCGTAATTACGAGATCTTTTCTCGTAATAACGAGATAATTATCTCGTAATAACGAGATCTTTTCTCGTAATTACGAGATAATTATCTCGTAATAACGAGATAATTAACTCGTAATAACGAGATCTTTTCTCGTAATTACGATATCTTTTCTCGTAATAACGAGATCTTTTCTCGTAATTACGAGATAATTATCTCGTAATTACGAGATAAAAATATTTTTTTATGTGGCCCTATTCGTCTTTCGTTCTTAGCTGTGTTTGTAAACTAAAGGATTTGATGAGTGTCAAATATAAAACATTTATGATATTATCAAGCTGAATTGTTCAAAGATTCGTGGGACTGTTGTTTAAATGGACTTCTCGTCTGCAATTAAGTAAATGGGTTTCAAACACAACTCGGACAGAATTGTTTGCTCACTTGGATTTATAAAATGTCATCTTAAGAATTGAAGAATTGTATAAACAGGCTACCACTGATTTAATTTTTGAAGGCCAATTAAGAAAAAAAACGACCATGGTGTTCACATTGAAAGCAAAAATCAACAAAATTTAACTCATTGTAATTATGCATTATTTTTTTCTGAAATAGTTGCATATTCAAACAAGACCAGTTTGCTATTTCTCAATTTGGGATAATTATATAATTTTTATTTGGTTAGTTTTGTTTGTACATAAAACAATTGAGATTGCAGTGATAAAAAAGACACCAAAAACATGTCGTTTATCTACATGTACAAACAATAGTTCTAGCTATCACCAAAACTGAACTTAACGGAAACATGGAAGAAATGGCAACATCGATTAATGGGGCATAAAAGTCATACCCCCACCAACGTTTTGTTTTAGAGAGCTCTACAAGGGGTGACAACCCTGCTCCTTCAAAAGATTGATTGGTTTCACTAATGATCAGCTGACTGCGGGGAGTGTTCGGTAAAGAGCTCGTGAACAGACAGTCCTCGAAAAATGCATGTACATCCTTAATCGCATGTCATGATTGCATAATGTTATAAATGCTGTGCAATTTAATGAGAATCGTGGTATCATGTGTTTGCTTTGGGTGGTTTTACAGAACTGGAAGGTAGGATAATGAATAGCATGCATTTACACTACTTTTCGTATAGAGTGGCAATTTCAGTTGGAGATCGTGCGTTGGCCATCAGCGGTAGTTTGTTTAATATCAAGTTGTATTATTTAAAAAAAAACCATCGATCTTTTGCAGCCATTAGAAATGTTTGGGCCAGACATACTTTTTTTGTAATATACGTCCGCGGCCGAAGCACCGTGTGAATTTAATCAAGTTTTCGGAGCGTCTTTGATCCCACGTATCGATTCCGCCGCCGTTAAAAACGAAACATATACATGCATACCCGCAGTCTTGCTTTGATCTTTAACCGCAGACTTTATGACAGTTTGTCATTGTTACTACCAACAGTTGCTGTCTGTTAGAGACAGAAGACAGTAGAGAGGACAGCGACGTTCTTCGTTGATCATAAAAAGAATTTGACAACCTCAGAAATTCTAACCCTGCTTGGCCCTCCTTTTGGGTTTTCGAATTGAAGGTTTCTATTTAATACCTTGTACACCAAGCATAGATAAAATCCCAAAGTAAAGACTCATTTGCCAAACAGTGTTTACAGAGTTTGGATCCGTAAAGCCCCCATGGACGAACAGAGAACACTTGTGTTTAATCTCACCTTGCTTTAATAGCTAAACTACAAGTTTATCCTTTTAACTGCCACTAAAATTAAAAACGCTTCTTTAATTAAGCATCAAATATAAGTGTATTTTATCAAAATAATCTTTCTGGAAGACATTTAACTGTAATTGGAAGCTATAATTTACATTGGTTGCCGTGCAGGATTTGAGTTGGGACAGCATTAAGCGTGTTTCAGTTTATATGTCATCACTAAGCACACGGAATTAGTCGGATTCAGTAATAACGGTTCCAGCGACAAAATTCGAACAACATATGGCGACCACTTCAAGGCTCAATATCTTTGCTTGCAGTATTGATTTTTAGTTTGATGTTTCAATTTCCAAGAATCAATTTATGAATATTGTGATTGTAACTGAGGGTTTTTTCACCTCTGATACGGAACTATCGTATTATAATTAAATCAATCACATTTACTTGGACGGACTGTATAATGAATAACGGCAACGATAGTCATATGTTCATGAATCATGTACGTGTATCTTCAAGAAAGTATAAATTTATATTAACACCTAAGATTTATCGTTTACGAATAATTTAATGTTAAACCCATTCACAAAAAACTCAATTTAATTTTGAGCACTGCCTTTCCACTCAACTGGCATTCTTGCTATGTTTTAGCGACTTAAGGTAATAACGCTAATTTAATACAATCCCGTATCATATGGAGTTACTGACACGAAAGACTAAAAACTCTTAAATCGGGATCAGAAATTCACAATTATAGAATTTTAGTTGTCCTACTGAATCTGGCTAACGGTCTTTAAGATTGAAATATTCATAATCTGCGTGAAAACTTATTCCTTTTGGGAATCCACGATCCATAATTTGATCCCGCACGGATAATGGAGTCCTATATTTACGTGCATTATTAACTGTAATGTACTCTGAATTCAATATAGCGTTTTGCGACCTTCTTATCAGGTTTGCAGTTAAAAATGTTGATAACTTTGAAGCAATTCATGATGAGTAAAATGGCGGACGTTCAAAAGCCATTGGTAATATTTCTCGACCTTGCATTGACGAAGAATATGTTCAAACCACCAACTTTTTATCGATGAGAATTTTAACGAGATATTGCAAAGGAACATATTAAATGGCTTTTACAAAAAGTCTCGCACATCTAATAGACCTTCTTAATCACAAGCTTTAATTATGAAAAAACGATACTTTAGTTCTGAATATTTGGAATGCAATGAATACGAAAATGGCTTTAAAATTTATGAAATGTGTTCAAAGTAAGAAAGCTTTTAGAATAAATAGTTGAGTTGGATTTTTTTCAGTTTGGCAAAGTTTTTGAACCCAAATGTGATTTTCAGATCTTAGAGCCTTCTCTACTAACAGAAAGCAATGCTATTTACTGGGAGTTGAACTTTCTTGTTGACAAGACACCTTAAATATACCAAGAGAAGTAAAAGCACTATATTTCTATTTAATCTGCAATGAGAAGATATTTGAAAATCCCCATTAGTTAATATTTAATATTTACCAAACAAGGAGAAAGGTTCACAGGCGTTTATCGTCTGGCTAGAACTCTTTTATCACCTTGAACGCCTACTGTCATTACCTTTCAATCAGCTTAAATAGCTCGCATAAGAGTCTGTCGATTTTAAATGAATTTTAAATTAAGTTTCTCCCTATTCTGGAGTCTACACAACGGTGTGGTATTATTATGTCATACAAACAAGGTGACGACATTGCATAACCGGAGAACACCTTTTACTTATGTATTGTATTTGCCATGAAGTTTTTTTAACCTCTTTATTATTACATTATTCGTTATTGTTGTTTGAGTTTACTCTCGGTCAGGTACATTACAGCTGCGTGGGTAAAAATAACACAAGCTTTAGCTTGCATCTTAGGTGTCTACTGTAAAATTAGATGTCCCCCAATCATGTCTTTGGCTTCAATCACTCTTCAATTAAAACGGCATTTTAAATGTGCAACTTGCACAAAACAATTACAAAGTTTAAAGCGAGAAGAATAAATGGGCTTGCAACGGCAAAAAAAAAAAAAAAAAAACCCGATTTTGTCAGTGGCATACAAAAGATAAAAAGCTACATCTATCAACAAAGTCAGTGATAACCAAGGGAGTCTAATTGATTGGGGTGAATTCTATCGCTCTGGAAAAAAGATAATGGTTTTAAGAATTATTGATGGAGCGCCCAAAATGTTAATTTCCTCGCCTTTCTGACGTATTTGGGTAGATAAATCATTGCCACTGAACGCGCATGTGTCATTGCAAAAGAGATGGTATGGAATTTTCTGTGCGAAGATTTAAATTTTACTTTGGCTTTTCAGTCGTTAAATGCTGATATTATCTCTTATCGATTGATGTATAGTTTTATGAAAAAAAATCAATCGAGGAATTTCGGTTAAAAAAGGTAAAAAAAAGAACAAACCAGAGAGAGAGAGAGAGAGAGAGAGAGAGAGAGAGAGACGTTTAAACATGATGTTTAAATTCCCTTTTTAAATCCCCGAATTCAATAGAACTTTAAAACAATTACTGTCAAATCAAATCTGACACGTATAGTTTAAAAAAAAACATCCTGTAGGCTTAGATAATTGTAAATTCTTGTCTAGATTAGTTTAGCTTTTAATGTCCTACACCTGCTGGTGTGGTGTAAGTTATTTGTATGCACATCACGATTTATCTCGCTTAATATTTTAATCTCAAACAGCGATATAGAATTTCATTGAAATCAACCATTAGCAGAAAAATCAAACATGTACATGTTTCAAGTATCGAAATAGCGCGCTTGTAAATGGACCCAAAAAGCAAATTTGTGCTCCTTTTATTATAAAGATGATATTAATCCCACTCCCTGTTTGCCTTTTGGATCAATAAGAGTTTTTACTTGTCGATTATCGATACCAAAGCATTTAGAACATAGTCACATAGAAACTTTTTTCACAGCTATATAATCCTCTATTCCGGAAACTCTTGCTCTTGTAATTTCCTCTTACATTGAAATTTGACGGGAAAATGGCGTGTGATCATTGGATTCCTCAATGTTTGTGCGATAGATATTGAATTTAAATTCGTTGATCTGTCGAACTGTATAATTATTCAAGAATTTGATCTTCATAAAAGAAGCAGTTCAAATATTGGGATTTAAATTATTTTCTATCAGACAACATTCCTACTAGTAAACTATGTTTGCCTTATAGAAAAATAATTTCTAACGTAAAACTTTGATATCTAAACGACGTTTTTTTTTTAAAACGAACGACTTATTGTCCAAGAATCGTTGCCATTTATAAAATGATTCCACGTTATACAAAACTTCTCATTTTTGGTTTTGACGTACAATCTTTAAAAATCTGCCACATACATTTTTTTCCATCGACAAATATTTCATTATTAAAAAGGGAATATTTTTACTTACCTTTGAATAGACTAGAAACAGTTATCCCCAGTAAGTTGTAACAAACTTAAAACTACCCTCGAGTCACTTCACAGAAGTCCAGAACGCACGGTTAAAACCCAGCACTGGTAACCAAGGACGCTACGCAGACGAACGATCGGCTTAGTCAATAGGACTGATTAATACACTAACTGGAACAATACGCAGGGGAAAAATAGATTATACTTCTTAATGCAATCTATAGTATATAAACTCGTTAACAAGCCGTTGTATTAACACCCTGTGGTTCTACACGGCCATGTTTTCAAAATTCCCTTGTTTTTTTTTTTTTACAATGCTCTTGTGGAATATATACACTTTTGTATGCAAAATGCCCGAACCATTTAAAACAAAATTATAGGTGGCTTTTTGGCGCTGTAGTGAAATTGTTACGATTTACCAGAACTCTGTTATCAACGGGGCCAGACAGAACTTAAAGGGACGTATACCTGTTAGGTTTTAACAGATAAGCGCAGTAATAGCAATACAAACGGTTTCTGTAAGACAAACAGACGGTATCAGTTGTGAACAATAAGTATACTGTTTCCAAATCAAATTTTCATTGTTGCTCGTTTAACTGGTTCGATAACACTTCATGGGAGATGGAGGGTGATACCCTTCAATTCAAGCCCCCGGATTTTCGTTTTTCTCGCCATGCGTTGTCGTCTGCATGACGACTTGCGTCATTTCTGTGTTGGTTGCTTTAACTTGTCGTTTTACAGGAATATATTTTGTTACATACAACAAAATCAAATTTATCTCTTTGTAATCATTTACTTAACCACAATAAATCAAAGTGTTAACTTTTTACAGTAGTTCGAGGTCATGTTGGTGACACATTCTATCGAGCTCTCCCGCTAGGTTTCGAACCACTACCTGAGCGATGGTCCCTTCTTGGTTTGGAACCGCAACCTAAGCGATGGCCCTTGCTTGGTTTTGGACCCCTACCTTCAGCGATGGTTCCCATTTGGGTTCGAACCGCTACCTTAAGCGATGGTTCCCATTTGGTTTCGAACCGACGCCTTAAGCGATGGCTCCTGCTTGGCTTTAAACTACCACCATCAGCGATGCTTGCCGTTGGAAAGAAGATCATATCATTTATATAAGTGCGTTTTCAAACGAACCATCGACCCTTAAGAGTGTGATTTAAACCATTTTTAATCATTGATTTCTAAACAACTGCATTCAAACTTCTTATCAAAATTAAAAAAAAAATGCATATAAAATGATGTACCAAGTATTGATAAAAAGAGAGAACTCTATACCCACCTGTTTTCTTTAAAATTCGATTTAAAATGCATTAGGGCTAGGGTATGTATGCTTCAAAAACACAAAACAGTAATTTCTAAGGATATGCATTAAATATTAATTGCACACGTATTTTTTTTTATAGAATAACGGAAAAATGCATTTTATTTCATTCAACAAACAATAGACTAGGAGCTACCTTAAAATTGTGTTAGCCGTAAAATGACTTCATGTTAAGTAGAAAAAGTTCCAGTTCAAACCTATCCGATTTTAATTAATGGTCAATATAAGATCACCTTATACATGTTATACCCGAGGCATTTGGCTTTTTAATGACCACCATCCCCCCCCCCCCCTCCAACCTCTTTACCGACAACAAATAAAACTGATTCAAACAAATAAAACATTTGCTCTCAACTGTTTCAAGCTTTCTCACCAGAAAGAAGAGTATTATTTATTATTTTGCTATGCTTTGCGGCGAGAATTTTTCTGTTCCCGACAACTGGTAGATGCATCGATTTGTTTGAAGAATGTTATTTGAGGAGAAATATTGTTCTTCATTAAGAGTATTACATATAGCAGTCAAACAAAAGGACCCCTAGAAAAGTCTGGTCAGCAATGGTAAATAGAGGTCACCACTGTAATATCAACGAGACTGACTGGTACACTCCTAAACTAGTAGTACTGTATGTATTTACACTATTGTTAGTCCTCTCTGATAAGCCAACTCGCATAAAGAATAAATAAACTTAATACAATATAAAGCACAGGAAATGATGAACACTCACTGATAACTAAACTTCAATTTTTGTTTGATTAAAACTTGTTCAACGGTCAGTTAATGGCCTCTTTGTAGTACAGTGCATCTTCAGATTACAAGTGCCTTTCCTGGCTTGTATACCTTCGAATTCACAAAGAGAGGAGAGCGACTATTCTAAATAATCTCCAATCTACGACTATTGTTTCACTCTAATTAACACCAATATACTTTTTCGCCTGACTGTAACTGTACATCTATTCATTTCAAAGAGAATTACAGATGCATTGAATTCATCATTACCGTGATATCACGAATTAACTCATTCTGTTAAAAATCCCCGAAAATTACAAAAATAATAAAACGTTGACAACTGTGAACCACACTGGAATAGTTTAATGTGTAAGTAATAAAAGCACTTTGCAAACAAATTAATTTGAACACAAAATCCACTCTTTCATGAAATAGCTACCATTACCATGTAGCTCTTTAAGAAAATCAATTCTTAAAGATATTGCATAATTTTTCATGATTTCAATTATTTCATTCATCTCTTTTCATTATTTATAAATAACATTTTAAAATCAACTAAGCTCTAAATATTCATATATAAGTTTATATGTAAAAAAAAAAGCCAATGTTTAGAACATCATGCAATGCCATATAGAAAATATACATACAACCTATATTTTCATATCAAGGTCCATTTAATAGAATTTATCACAAAAAAGTAAGTTCTATGAACTAAATCATCCTCAAAGCAACATCGGTTGTTTGGAATTTTTAAAAAAAATTCCTTATTTAAAACAAAATGGAACATATTCTGTTCCTATTTTTCATAACATTTTTTTTTTTACAATTATTGGTTAGTGAAAGTGTTTATAAAATAGAATATATACAGTAGCAAAGTGAAGTAAAGGTTTATATTTTAATGTTTTGTTCAATACATAAAAAAACCCACCATAGGAAACAAAACTTATGAAATTTAAAGAAACAATACAAACAGTCAAGAAAATTGGTCTTTCCATCCAATATGGATGAGGTAGAATTCCAAAAACGATCACTTAACTTTGGATATACCAGAAAAGATAAAATACAAATGTTTAATGTTATAATGTTTTCAAATGCTCTTATTCTGCATACAGTTCAGTATGAACATTTTAAAATGTTTCAGATCTATGGCACTTACCATGCCTACAAACATTGACCAAAAAATAATAAGTCAACAATATAAAAGAAAAAAATTAAGTATCACAATTTGATGCACCATCTTTTGTTGACCATTCCTGCATTGCTCTCATGGCAGCTCTGAAATGTCTTCTCTTATGTTTCATTTACAATAACATGTATATTAATAAAAAAAAAATTTCTTTAGCATATTTCACAGATATTAAAAATATGAATTAATCAAACATATATATTAATTGTTCAATCATTTCCCGCCTTGTTTCATCTTTTGGTGAAGGTCTTCTATTACAATATTTACATAAACTAACTGAAATACTCATAGATCAGTCAAAAATTGAATATCTATATTTTTTAAAGCTTTGCTTTTACCTAAATTACTACATGTATAATGTAGTAGCCATTTTGACTTTTATGGTTATATGAAGTCATTACACGATAGACAAGTGATACCTGAATACTGTTTTGCCCATGGCATTCTTAAATAATTCTATCTGCCATTAATAATAAATATATCATATATAAACAAATATGCATGCATGACAAAATATGTTAACTGAAAGTAAAACTCATGCATTACATAGTTGTATTTTTCACAGGCACAAAAAACCCATTCTAAATTACAATACTGTATACAGGGTTATTTTCGCCCCATGTTATTTTCGGTCCGTGTTATTTTCATCCTTCCTCACTTGCAAACAGTTTCGACCCGTCTTGAATTCACCAAGACCCAGTTGTGCTTAAAGAGAGACAATTTTAGACATTGAAATAGAATTTGTCCAGTCTTAATTTGCCAGATGACAAGGAGGGCAAAAAGAGCGAAAATAAAACGGGGGTGAATATTTCCCTGCATACAGTAATCATAACACCCTCTGTTTAAAAAAATCGGGTGACACACTGGAACTCTAAAACCATTCCATTCTCTAAAATCTTATTTAGTGAAAGGCTTGTTTATCTACAATATATGTATCAGACTCATCTTTCAAAACTGTTACACACACAATCTCCATACTCTTCCATGGTAAAGAATAATGATAATTCACAATTAAGACATAAAAGCAAAAGCGACACAATCTATTTTAAACAGGTGTTAAAAGTAATTGAAAATATTTTGCCATTCTTCAAATGTGTATTTCGAATGAATGAGGGTCTACTTTATTTATGTATTGGCAATCAAACATTTGGATGCTGTGATCATTTGCAAAAAATGGCTGTTCTATTTGTTAATATTTATCACTATTTAAATTTAAACAACTGGTAGCACTTGAAAATATTGTCATAAAGAAAAGAATACCTAGACAGGTAAGTAAGGCTAATCATGGGTTGAATTGAAAAAAAAGTAATTCAGTTCAAACATATGGTAGCTAATAAAACTTTACCTTTTTGGGTAAATCTAATTATATCTCTGCACAATTCTATCATGTTTTTGTGCGATAATAACTTTCATAATTTAACTAGTATACATTGTTAATTTGTCAGAAGACACCTTTAATCTTGAGTATGTGAGAAGTGAGAGAGTGATTATATCATAAATTAATTTATATACTGTCTACAGTACAACCTTTGTTCACAATAAAAAAAAAAAAACGCTTTTAATATCTTGACAATTTTACAAAGGAAAAAGACTTTCTTCAAGTGAGAATTATCTCTCTTATTCCCAGGTCAATATTCCATGTTTTTATCTTTAGTGGAAATAAACACTGCTCACATTAATGGTATGGTTGCCACTTTATAATTCTTTTTTACAAAAAAGTTGGAATTTCAGACTGAAATCTTGGAATTTTTTTTAACATAAATCTTAAAATTCCCAGAATTTACCTTTATTTCTTTGGATTTACATTTTTATTTTAGAATTTCAAACAGAAACTGGTTGGAAAATCAAAATTCCAAGATTCCAAGATGAAGATTGGCATTTCAGAGATAACAAAAATAGATTGGCCATAAACATACTTCTGTATAAAAACTGACCAGTATATAAATAGTGCCTGTTTGGGAGGGTACCAGTTGAAATTGACACCCCGAGAAAACCATTGTCAACCGACGCGAAGCGGAGGTTGACAATGGTTTTTTCGGGGTGTCAATTTCAACTGCTACCCTCCCAAACAGGCACTATTTATTTTATTATACTGAATGTCTTAATTTTATGGCAATTTTACTGCTTTTATATAGAAAAGACGTGAGTTCTACGGCGAACCGTACGCGCATGATTTACGCGCATGTAACAATTTGTTCTATCGGCCCGTTGCCAAGTGTGTTGCTAACGCTGAGGGTATTAGAACGGATTGTCAACTTCGTCTAAACCAATCAGATTTCAGTATTTAACATGAAAGTATAATAATACACAATATTCACTTAATGGAAATGACTTTGAACTACATACATGAAACATTAACATAAAAACTTACACAAGTTTTGTCTCGTTTTAGAATTGCACTTAAGGTGTAAACAAAGAATGGAAACTCATTGAAAATAAAAATGAAGCAAAAACTACTATGACTGTTAACAATTTCCCCTAACACATGACATGACTGATGAGAGAGTTATTATGGTACATTATTATGAAACATGAAGTTCTTTTCCTGTACTGCAACTCTAAGGAATGCTGGGATAGGGAGCTGATTGGTTCCAGCTGATGAGATGCATAGCATTGATTGCCTATTTTAATCCTTGCGAGACATCACCTGACTAGTCTTCTGCCAAAACATCTGGTCAATCCCGGACAACAGAAGCAAATCATGTTCACTAAGATGACAAAAATCCAGACTATGATGTAACTATACAGTACTCGATAACGATTCGGATTCCACAAGATTCCATAGTAAAGACCACCTTTTTTATCTAGAAAATAAAACCATAATAACCACTCATTTCTTAAATTCTACAAAAATGAAAAAAATTATATTATTTTTCCTTTCTGATTCGCAAATACATGTACATGTAGTAAGATATGGGTAGGAGAAACAAGAAAATTCTATTATTTCATGGACAGAACCAAGTTATTGTACATGTTTATGATAGATTCATGTTTATAAACTCTTGCCGTGAATGCATAATTTTTTACCTATCATTTACATTTTTCAGTGTCTTTGTCTGTGATAACACTACGAATTGATTTCGTAATGTACAGACCAATAAATTCAAATGACATATTGTTTGGCGCAATCAGGGTTTGCATAATTAAAGGAAATGAAAATCATACAAGGGCACCACAAAACGAAGCATTCCCTCCCGAAATAAAATATTGTGGGGGGAATGCATTATTAAGGATATACAAGTAAATGAAGAGACCAAATATTTATCTTCTTAAAACCTCTTTGAATTAAAATATTTCATTATTCCTATCCCCATGCACGCTCTGGGGTGTATCCATGGGAGGGGGGACATTTATGTGATTGTACAATTCCTCCTATAACTAGCGAAAACAAATGTTTTAAACTTTAGTAATATAGTTATGTTCTCTTTATTTAGTGACATACATTAAGCATTTTCATAATGAATATGAAACGTAGCTAAAGATCTAGGGATTTGTAGTCTGCCCTATGGAAATATTTGAGTTAACATGTCGAAATTTCGAGACAACCCAGATTTTTTAAATAGAGTAACGTATCTACAGAGAATAACATGAAATGAATTCCAGGTTAATGTTGTTGACGATACTCATCAAAGTACAAAGATACTCGTCAAAGTAATAAACCTGTTCTTCTCTTAGTAATTCGGTAAATTTAGCCCAAAATTTGTCTCAGACAGCTGCTTGTTTTGATTAAATTGGGATGAACTTAATCTCCTATTCCCTTCAATTTTACACTTTGGACATCCCTTTTACTCCCTATTTCTAAAAAAATGTTTGTTTCTTACCTTTACAAGGCCTAAATCCAACAAAATATCAAGTTGTTGATTTGAATTGTTAAATTAATATAGCGAACAGGAAATGTCTATTGTCAAGTCATACATAAAATTTCTATTTTTAGGTGTTGTAATTAACGATATTTTAATAAATATTTAACAGAACTGCTTGAAAATAAATAGGGTTTGTCCTTTAACCATGCTTATAAAGTGTACGAAGTTTGATAAAAATGCATGTGAGGGTTTTCTTTAAAATTTGCTCAAAAGGCTGAAATGGACACACATACATACACACACACACAGCAGGGATGCTATATCCCCTTCGCAACAAGTTGCGTGAGGGGATAATAAATATGTCAATATTCTAATATTTAATCATACAATTGCTGAAAATTATATAAATATGAGTACGGTAATAAGGAATCATTCTTTGAATATTATGAGGTCATAATTTCAGTCGGGGCATGATAAAATTTATCATAAAGCCCTTCGGCCTTTATTTTGATTAGACCACCCCCAACCAAAATTATCACCTCATACTACTCATAGAATGATTCCTTTTTCCTTAAATAGACACAAGAATCAAGCATAGCTGAAATGACTCTGATTGTATTATAAGAATTTGTCTCCAATTGACTGGTTTAAAATAACAATTCTCTTGTGCTCTGAATAATTTACCCAACACTGCAACTCCATATCCCATGTGAGGCTCGCCCATTCTGTAGCTACAGGTCGGCACCATGATTTCCGTCAAGCACTCTGCACTGCGACTTATGTTCTCAAACATGAATCCATGCATGTGGGTCAAATCTCTCTGGTGTACTGACCAGGAGTAATCATCTTGCCTCATGCAGTCATTACAGATATATGCTACTGGCTGAAATAGAGAGAAAGGAAATAAGATAATAATGAGATTAATAGAATAGTACACATATATGTATAACTTGTAAGAATGATATTTGCAGGAGTATAAACAAGGCCATCAATATCCGCCAAATGAAAAAAAGATTCTATTTACTTTGAAATTACCGATCCAAATTGTGTGGTTTTATTACTTACAAAATCATTAAACACTTGATATCACTGAGTTGTTTTTAAAATATATCTCACATTTATAAATTATGAACTTAATATTGACAAGTTAAGTGACATATTTAAAAATTTTTAATATTATATCAATTTTGTTTTACCTTGTGCCAGTGAGCTGAAAAAATCAATTGACTGTTGACTGCAGATAACAGCTGTAATGAACATAATTTTCAAATAATCAATTTTCAAATAATTTTTGGCTAAAAGAAAAAACCATTTAGAATTTCCTTCAGAAAAAAATTCCATTTCAAACTTATTATGAAGTACTTTTCTAAACCATGGAGAAAAAAAAATCTTACATAAAGATACAATTTCTCAGCATCAATTTAACTTGAAATAATCTCTAGACATGAATCAAGGTTATCTGCCCTTGTTATATCCAGAATTTCAGAGTACATATATAGGTATGCATTTTTTAACCTTACCGGGTAGAAAGGAGCCTTAAACTGTATGGGTAACAGACTCTCATGGTTTAGAACCACACGGACAGGTGACGTCATAGATGTCTTGTATTGTTTGAACAACCTCTCTTTTTCTTGATACATTGTATTTTGGATTCTGACATCCATCTGTAAAAGATTTCATAAAAAAAAAGACAAATTACAGAACTTGATACGTACTGTAAAAAAACCTCTATTTTCCCTCTGCTGTATTTCTGATTTTATTTATGAGGTTATTTTGTGCTTGTTTAAAACAATTTTTATACTGTAAAACATTACATTTCTCTTTACGAATAAAATTTATGCAAGACTTGTACATGAGCAAAAGTTTACCTTGATAAAATCTATGAATTCATGCCTAATAATACCATCCACTTGTTCAAAATGTTTTTCAAATCTGTCTACTTTCTGTGGGGTTCTGTAATCTCTGTATTCCCCTCCAATGTCATTATCCCCAGGAATGTAGATTCTCTGTCAAAAAAGAACAGATTTTAAGCAACTATTACTAGTACATATGTGTTTACAGTATATAATTCCATTTCTATTACCAGGTATTTATATACATTTTTTTATTTCATTTCAATTTCTGATTTTTAATTCTTGATAAAGATTAAGGGTAGTGGCTTCAATGGGCTTTCCCATTTCTTTGCCATGTGAATCTGTACCTTGACACTTGGAGAATGTGAGAAAATGTTGAGGAATCTGTAGTAAGTGTCTCTGTATTCGTTGGGAGAGGCCTGACTGCCCTCATCCATCAAGTCCCCCAAAAATATCACAATGTCTGGTTTTGTGTGAGCAGCAGCAAATGAAAATGTCTTCCTCAGATAACTAAAACATCAAATAATTATGTTAAAGCATTATTAAAACCTCTGATAGATACCTTGCAATGATTTTTCTGTATGTTTAAAAAGAAGAGAAACTGGCTTATGAAATGAGAAAATTCAGTCAAGCTTTAGTCATCATGAAAAAATCAGTACTTGTACTACTCCTTATATGTATTAATATATATTAATACATGAAATGGCAAAAATGTAACACACACACTTGATTTAATCTACATGTAGTTCCAAATTTTGTACTTAAAAATCATCAATTATTCTCTCTAATTGATATTGAATATTCTGCAAAAGGCCAAACAATTTTTTCAAGGTAGAAATTATGGACTAATTTTGCTAAGAAAAAGGTTTGATGTTTAGAGCTTTTAAAATAAGCTTAGAAAAATCAGTACTGATCGAGATAAAGCAAAATGCCAATTATTGAGAATGTAATTACTGGGTAAATGCAAAAAAGTCTCCTTTGAATCAGTCTATACTATTAAACTTTACAGAAAAAAAACATATAAGTACATATTATATGTGTAACATTATTATAAAAAAATGTGCATTACAGAGTGGAGAGAGTAATTACTTGTCAGCATCCCATCTAGCAAAAGGCCCAATGAAGGATCCTTCGAACTGATAGCCCTGTATTTGTGGATCTGCCACCAATAATATGACCACTGATGAGCCATCCTTCCTAAAACATAATTGAAGATTAAATTAGACATGAATATGCAATACATTTACAGCAAAAATTTACAAGCTTTTAGAACATATCATTTCCATGCAGTTATAATACATGCACTATGTAAAAGGGATGGTTTTCAAAATGGTCTCACTGTCACATTCCCCACCCTAAAATGATCTTCACCCCTCAAATATCAACATCCAAGGTTCTTTCCCCTGGCAGGAGTTAATGTCCCTAAAACTTTCCTATTTCGGTGTACACTGACCAAATTCATTTTGCGTTCAGTAGAACATTTCAAGGACTCTTAACCTGTCAGTTCAAGCATTTAGCCACAATACCAAACATAACTGGATGGGAGGAAATATGACATAAAAGAGAAAACATGATGGACCATATGGTGATTTGAACCCAAGCCTCTTGAATCTCTAGTCAAGTCCAACTGCGCTATTCAGCACATGTGATTGTAATGGTCTGATTGTCACAATAATAAATGCATGAAAAATAAAATCTTAATACATATATCAACACATACCTATTTATATCTGGGACGTTAGGCCATCTCATAGTTTGAAAGACGTATATAAAATATTCATTAAACAACACTAGGAATATGAATACAACAAGTGTGAATTGGAATGGAGTCCAGCGCTTTCCACAAAACAAACACTGAGGATTCGAAGGCATTGTGAGCAGATTTTCCACTCCCCTCGACACGTTAGATGGTTTATATCCATGCTTCACATTTTCATCTATAAATAAAATATTTTCACTGAAGTCATCAAAATTATCACACGATAAAATGAAAATATACTCAATCAACCATACTATATCTGAATAAGATGTATTACTGTCGAGAATAAAACTATTCAAACGACTAATAAAAAATCCTCCATTGGGATACAAAAGGAATTAAATGTTTATAATTTGATCAAATTGATGTTTGTGTACCACCTACATGGGCAGCGCCATATTGTTTGACTTGTATTCCGAACCCGACACAAGAGGTCCATGGGCCACATCGTTCACCTTATGAATACACTGGGGATGTCATAATTTGAATCTAAACTATATAATTTGTAAAATGGCAAAACTTCTAAAATGAACTGGCCCGATTTCTTTTGTATGAAATTTCAAATAAAATTTCAAATAATATTTTTATACGAATCATTTTTTTTTTACTGATACAGGCCTGTGTTTATAAAATTAAAATGTTACTGGGTTACTTTAATAGTGCAAAGCGCAAGTGACATGGAAATGTCCAAAAAAAGAATCTATTTAATTTCGTCAACCAATTGCTTGTGTTGATTTACCCCACACTCCCACATAGTTTGAATAATCTAAATTCAAAGATATTCTATTGAATGTCCGCATCCATTATGGTACGCCAAATTCACAAAAAATGAGCTGAACATAGTTTTACAGTTGATAAACTAGGTTTATTGACTGTTAACTATAGTTTACGAACCGCAAACTAGTTAACGATTTTTAACTATATAGTTAACAATAAAACGTTAGCAATAGAATTCGCTGATAAATCTAGATTCACTTATATGTTTTACAGTGCTATCGTTACATGGCGAGCGCAGCAAGAATTACACATACCTTGCATCATTGTCAACTTAGTGATATTTTGACAGTTATCATTTAACATCAAAGAATTTTTTTTTTTTGGAGATAGATAGAGAGAGAGAATTATATAATATTAAAATTCCTACAAAATACATAGACTTAATTGCTTCCCCTAAAACGGTTCTTTACTTTTGGAGAAAATTGATCAGTCTGTTAAATGTAATTTGTGTTAAATTTGGTCAAAAGTGTAAAGTGTAAATAGAGTATTTTTTTTCTATTGAAACCTTGTTGTTATCTGACTTTTTTCCCCTGATTCATAGTTTTTGGTTTTTTTTTTACTGAAATCTGTTTATTTTTGGCATACGTTGTATCCGCGCCCCGGTCCCTGTTTGTAGGTGTGTAATTTCCCATTTTCCAAATTAATGGTTAGAAAATATGCAATATCTGCATAGATCTTTTAACTGTTTATTTTTTCTCTGTATTCTTTATTAATTTTTTTTTAAAAATTTCCTCCCTACTTATACTTATTGTTCATGCACGCAAAATTAGCTTAACTCTTGCTTATATATGCAAAATAAAGGTTTGGTTTTTTTAACACATTTTGTAAGTCTTATTCTTCAATCACCAGGAAGACACTAAACATTGTTCATTTATCTACATACGGGGAAATAAAATGACGGACCAGACCGGCATTTGAACCTGTGTCCCTTAACCTCTAGTCAGTTACTCTAATAACTGAACTTGAACTATATGGTTGTCAAACCGGTCTGACCGTCACAGATGATATCCATTCGAACTAGGAAGCGTTGAGAAAAGAAGCTCTACTCGTAAGTGTAACACGAAAATTCCACCCACACAGAATTTTGAAAAATTCATAAATGTACATGTATATATCTAATTTTATAGCATCAGGAAAAAAACTAGGAAAATATTTAAAGATTTTCCCCTATATATTTATTACTTTGTTGGACTTTATGCCATTTAATGACGCCCCCAGCTATGGTCAGCGGGTCACGGTTTTGACCATTTCAGATCTTTTCATGTAAACATTTTTGGAGCAGTGGTTCCAGAGAAAACAGCAAACCATATCCACCATTTATTTTCAAAGTTTTGAGATAATCTCTTTTACCGTGCGGTTTTTATTCTCTTAACCTTAGCAAGTTTGGATTAAATTGGTCCCACGATTCCATTGTAAAAAAGAAGTTGAAAGTTTAAAAGTTTACGACCGGACAACAGGTACACATATAAGATCACATATCAACCCTCGGTTCATGTGAGCTAATTACTGAATAAGAAATATGTTCAAACCATATACAAACTACTTTTCATCTAGGCTGTTATTGAGAATACCCCAAAGATGTTTTATACGCATCTTTATATTGATGTTATCTTGACGCTCGTGTATTGGAGTCTTTTAAACAAGTTTTAGCGTGCATACCAGGAGTGTTATAAATTTCTAAGGTCGTAAAAGATATAAAATATATATATCGACAGCTGCAGTGTTTGTACTATTTAAATAAAAAAATTGTGAAGAGCAACTTAAACTAAAATCTTCGAAAAGTTCAACTTCCCTTAGAACCTTATTTATACAAAGAGTAAAACTCGTGCATGGAGTTGGAGGATGAATTCACATTCATTCGATAGATAAAATTTACCTTGCCCCCGCCCCCAAAGGAAACAAGAACCTCCATTGTATACCTTCTCGGGGACATTTCATGAATATGCGCCTGAAACTCGTGATTATTAATTCATTACAAATGTTGATATTGGAAATTTACCAAATTGCTGCTCGTATGTGCATTTTTCATTTCAAATCTATTCAAACCTTTCATTAAGTGAATTAAAAAAAGACCGTACACAGCTGCATCACAAATCAGATATATATATAGCTATTTTTCAAGATTATGTCTGTGTATATATAGTTAGTCTGTGCTTGAACGTCCAAATATGGTATGCATAAATATTTTTGATGTAACTGCTGCCTATCCACTTTACGAACAGCCGACGATAAAAAAATAACAGAAATTACAGAAATAAAAATATTTTATTTCCTTTTAAATAAAAAAAAATATTACAATTTATTCAACTAATGTTCTGTTTGTAAATCGGGAATGAACGGGAACAACAGCATATAAAATTCCAAGGAACACAATGGACCCTCCAGCAGCGAAAAATGTGTTGTTATAGGAACCTGAGACATCAAATAGCCAGCCTGAAAGATAGCAAATGAACGCTTAACGTATTATATTGTAATCAAAAACTTATTTTATCACATATCTTAAGAGAGAGAGAGAGAGAGAGAGAGAGAGAGAGAGAGAGAGAGAGTATTAATTTTACCTGCAAATGGAGGTCCGACCAAATTTGCAATTCCCTGCAGAAACATCAATATTCCATAACCATCGGACAATTTCGATATACCTAAGATATCAGCCACTATAACACAGGATAAAGCTTCAGAAGCTGCCACAAAGAAACCATATATTGCATCAAATATTGCAAATGATAGCGAATTCTTGGACAGCGGCACCAATGCGAGGCCAAGGCCGGTAAGCCACATTGAAACACAATATAAAATGGAACGGTTGACTCTTTTCCAATCGCCCAAAACTCCAAATACAACATTGCCAAATGTGTGGACGATTCCAATGCTTGAAACTACAAGTGCACCTTGAGATTTCGATTCTCCAATCTCTAAAGCTCTGTCCACAGTAAAGACATAAGGCACGTCATACCAAAAGTAAAGAATAAAGTTTGCAATTAAAAATACAACAAAACGCCAATTACGAAATATCGACGTGTCTACGAGTCTACAAGAACAATTAATCGATTTACTCTCAGTTTCTTCCAAATCGTTTTCTTCTTCACATGCTCCTGGATTATGCTCTTTGATTTTGGCTTTGTCTGATATTGAAATTAAACTTCCCCCTAAAAGCGATCGGCTCTCGGGATTCAAAAATGATTGTTTTTCAACACATTGATCTTGTTTAGTATGAATTCCATCTTCGACATTACCACATTCCTTAATATTTTTTTCTTCACAAGACGGTAGACAAATCGCTTCTAAATCTTGCTGGATAGATATTTCGATTTTGCTGCTCTCCAGGATTGGTTGTGGTCTAAATAAAGCGCCACAAAGTACGATATTTGATACAATTGCACTTAACACTAGCAGAGATCCACGCCAACCGTACTCTGTAATCAGGAACTGCAAAAGGGGTGCAAAAATCAGTGTTCCAATTCCGGCCCCACATTCTGCCAAGCCTGTTGCTAGGGAACGCCTCTTTTCGAAGTACATCATCACCACGACGGAAGACGCTAAATATGGAAGGGAAATTCCAAATCCAGCAATGAAGCCATATGTAAAACTGAGAATTCCCAAAGAATTTGCAAACACACTCGCAAAAATCCCTATAGCTGCGACTAGACCTCCAGCTATTGTAGCAGTTCGAAACCCGAAACGTTTGGCAATTATACTGGCGAAGGGTCCAAATAGAAGTGGGGCGGCGTTAAATACGGAACCCACCCACGCTGTGGAGCTTCTGTTTGCCTGGAAATGGTCAACTAGATGTGTGAACAACACCCCGAATGAATATGAGCATCCGTCAGTTATAACGTTTATCATAAAAGCACCAAACACGACCATCCACCCCCAGCCCCCGTCCACCACTGTTTTGACCGGTGTCTTTGATGAAGAGTCCTCGGAATCATCTTCTTTCTCCATGAAACTGTAAAAATCAGCAAATCAGACACTCTTGTTAGTGTTTTTCCAAAAAAGACGTGCACAAAATTTAATATACCGGTAAAATCAGAATGCATTCATAGTTATCATCTAAGTCATGAATCAAATTGGAAATTCGCATTAAGATTTATCATACAAAGGAAGGATTCATCGTGCATTCCGCACAGCAAACATAGACTTTGTCCCTCGGAATACTGTATTGAGTAGCAGGATTTGCTGTGTGCTGTCTGAAAGGGGTATTACGCTGTCACCTACATCTAAGCTATATTACACAATTTGCAGCTGGGTACCTATCAGCAAATATAGGCCAGTGTTTGAAAATCTGAACGAGATGTCAGAACTTCTTGTATTATTTTTGCCAGCTATAGATAATTAGTAAGGTTGTTGAGTGGTGCTATAGGGAGTGACCACGAAGGCCAACGTCGTATTTAACCAAATGTCCGCCCAGAAAAGCGGTGTGGTCGGGATTCCGATCAAACTTGAGTTCCAGGTTAATATACAGGTACCTACAAAAGATTGTAATGTTCATAGTGATTCAATTATTTGTAACCATTAGGGATTTTTTGAAAGGGAGGGGTCCTTTTTCTTCTTTAAAAAAGGTAACGCACATTCGGTTTTTAGCTCACCTGAGCTGAAAGCTCAAGTGAGCTTTTCTGATCAAAATTTGTCCGTTGTCTGTTGGCGTTGGCGTCGGCGTTGTTGTCGTTGTAAACTTTTCACATTTTCATCTTCTTCTCCAGAACCACTGTGCAGATTTCAACCAAACTTGGCACAAAGCATCACTGGGTAAAGGGGATTCAAGTTTGTTCAAATGAAGGGCCACACCCTCTTTAAAGGGGAGATAATTTAGAATTATTTAAAATTTGTAGGTATTTTTCAAAAATCTTCTTCTCAAAAACTATTAGGCCAGAAATTCTGTAACTTGTATGGAAGCATCCTCAGATAGTGTAGATTCAAGTTTGTTCAAATCATGGTCCCCGGGGGTAGGGTGGGGCCACAATGGGGGGATGAATTTTTACAATGGAATATATAGAGAAAATCTTTAAAAATCTTCTTCTCAAAAACTATTAGGCCAGAAAAGTTCAAATTTGAGTGGAAGCATCCTCAGATAGTGTAGATTCAATTTTGTTTAAATCATGGTCCCCAGTGGTAGGGTAGGGCCACCATGGGGGGGATGAATTTTTACATAGGAATATATAGAGAAAATCTTTAAAAATCTTCTTCTCAAAAACTAATAGGCCAGAAAAGCTCTAATTTGAGTGGAAGCATCCTCAGATAGTGTAGATTCAAGTTTGTTTAAATCATGGTCCCCGGGGGTAGGGTGGGGACACAATGGGGGGATGAATTTTTACATAATATATATAGAAAAAAATCTTTAAAAATCTTCTTCTCCAAAATTATTAGGCCAGAAATGCTCCAATTTGAGCGGAATCATCCTCAGATAGTGTAGATTCAATTTTGTTTAAATCATGGTCCCCGGGGGTAGGGTGGGGCCACAATGGGGGATGAATTTTTACATAGGAATATATAGAGAAAATCTTCTTCTCAAAAACTATTAGACCAGAAAAGCTCAAATTGAAGTGGAAGCATCCTCAGATAGTGTAGATTTAAGTTTGTTAAAATCATGGTCCCCGGGGGTAGGGTGGGGCCACAATGGGGGGATGAATTTTTACAAAGGAATACATAGAGAAAATCTTTAAAAATCTTCTTCTCAAAAACTATTGGGCCAGAAAAGCTCAAATTAGGGTGGAAGCATCCTCAGATAGTGTAGATTCAAGTTTGTTCAAATCATGGTCCCCGGGGGTAGGGTGGGGCCACAATGGGGGATGAATTTTTACATAAGAATATATAGAGAAAATCTTTAAAAATCTTCTTCTCAAAAACTATTAGGCCAGAAATGCTCCAATTTGAGCAGAGGCATCCTCAGATAGTGTAGATTCAAGTTTGTTTAAATCATGGTCCCCGGGGGTAGGGTGGGGCCACAATGGGGAATGAATTTTTACAAAGGAATATATAGAGAAAATCTTTAAAAATCTTCTTCTCAAAAACTATTAGGCCAGAAAAGCTCAAATTGGAGTGGAAGCATCCTCAGATAGTGAAGATTCAAGTTTGTTTAAATCATGGTCCCCGGGGGTTGGGTGGAGCCACAATGGGGGTGAATTTTTACATAGGAATATATAGAGAAAATCTTTAAAAATCTTCTTCTCAAAAACTATTAGACCAGAAAAGCTCAAATTGAAGTGGAAGCATCCTCAGATAGTTTAGATTCAAGTTTGATTAAATCATGGTCCCCGGGGGTAGGGTGGGGCCACAATGGAGGATGAATATTTTACATAGAAATATATATAGAGAAAATCTTTAAAAATCTTCTTCTCAAAAACTATTAGGCCGGAAAAGCTCCAATTTGAGCGGAAGCATCCTCAGATAGTGTAGATTTAAGTTTGTTTAAATAATGGTCCCCGGGGGTTAGGGTGGGGCCACCATGGGGGATGAATTTTTACATAGGAATATATAGAGAAAATCTTTAAAAATCTTCTCCTTAAAAACTATTAGGCCTGAAAAGCTCAAACTATTGTGGAGGCATCCTCAGATAGTGAAGATTCAAGTTTGTTTACATCATGGTCCCCGGGGGTAGGGCGGGGCCACAATGGGGGGGGGGGTGAATTTTTACATAGGAATATATAGAGAAAATCTTTAAAAATATTCTGGGAAAGTTTTCAGTCTAAAAAGTAGTAACTTGTGTGAAAGCACGGGTTGTGCAGATTAAAGTTTGATCAAACCATGATTCCCTAGAGATAAGTGGGGCCACAAAGTGGGGAGGGGGGGGTTATATAGGAATAGAGAAAAATCTTCTTACAGGTACTACAACAAAAGGGGCTATGTATTTTCCATAAAAATATGTGGATAAAAATCGGCAGATGTTTTAAATTTTTTTTATTTTGATTTTGATACTGTAATGCTAATTTGATCAGAGTTAAGGCTATTGTTGCTCAGGTGGGCGATGTGGCCCTTGTGCCTCTTGTTAATGATGCTACAATAACGAATTCTATGGACGCGATAAAACAGAGGTTTTCTTTATTGGCTGTATGCATACAAACAATAAATTCCTGACCTATCAAGTATATATCTAGTATTATAAACCCACTAGGGTTACGTAGCATGTCAACAAGGTGATCGAATTCATATATAACTAAATTACTGGAATAAAAAAATCCTCCGTTCGTAGAATACTACATATACATGTAGCTACCGCCAAGGACAGTTTTACAAAGCAAAACTTATATACGTTGATTGAGTTTGTGGTGTTCCTGCATATAAAATATCCACACCACGAGTGCTTCAGGACAAACCCCCCCCCCCCCCCAATGTAGTCATACGGGCTAGCATGCCCCTTTTTAGAAGAAATTATTTTAAAGCCTGGTATGTATCAAAGTATGTCCCATTTTGAAATTCTGAATGATAACAGCAAATTAACGATTTGACCCCCCCCCCCCCAATCCGTCATATTTACAAAGAGGGGTCCTTTGATTCAAATAAGAAACAAGCATCGCGAGTTTATGGCTCCTGCAGCTCTGGTCTTCAGTCTTTTGTCATAAAACCTGCTGATAATAGCTGTCATATAATAGTTTAAAATTGTAATGACGGTCAAGTAAAAGCATTTTTAAAATAATGGTTTAATGGTTTTTGTTTAAAGGTTAACCAGACGACCGGATCGTTTTCTTAACAAGACTGTCTCTAGTAAACAACGGACGGACAGTATAAGATGAGCATTGCAGTCAGACGTATTTAAAGAAACGTGTTAAAGCCCTATACACGATGTTTTGTTTGCTTGTTTGTTTTTGATAAACCAAGTCAAAATTTATTATTAATTGAACCTTATTTGAACATTTTTAACAATCATTAAACGTTTCAAGACACAGTTTACTTTGATTTTGAAATGTAAAAGTTCGTGCTACTTTATAGAACATGTTTTACCACGATTAACAATTTAATGAATTGTGACACATTTATCTTTGTAAGAGCACAGTGCAAATAGTCTAGCCAAAAACATATATATAAACATATATTTTTAGCATTTCAATCGAGACTCCTTCCCTATAAACTTTGTCAACCAGAAAGAATTAGGGTTTTTTCTTCTTTTTAATAGACTGACGTTTTAAATGAAAGTTCATGAAGTCGATCTCAAAAGGATCCACCCCATTATGCACTGACATTTTTCTTATCACTTCTTTATTTTGTATATAACTATTGTCATTATGTGTTGAAATTATAACACTGTAGATATATGTTATGCATTTTGGAACCCCCTAATGAGGAAATAAAGGAAGAATGAATGAATGAACCTACAAAAAGATCACTTATTTTCGGAGACATACCTTGTAGACTCGATTGAATATCAATTACAAACAACCTAAAACTAGAAGTTTTACTCCCTTTTCTTTCCCTCTTCTGCTTGTAAAAAAATAATATAGCTCAGTGGATTAAATCGAAAATCGTAGTGATGTTTTAACGCTCCAACGAACCAGGCGTGAACTGTATACAGCGAAAAGAATCCGGTATGTTGAAGAGGGTTAGTTTGTTGATGTCGCGAATTCCTGGTTTAACATTTGTAAACACAATATCCAATGATGTAAACTGAACCTGTCTACAATATGACAAACAATGCAACTGTCCGCATAATATGTAAATTTTTCTAATTTCTGTAAATAGATTCCGCATGACCGAATTCAGTTTCAACCAACATATTCCAATCGACAAAGCATATGAATAAAATGCATGTATATATATTAAAAACAAACATATACGTGTCTTTTAAATGAATATACTCGTAAGGATATAAGTACGTGTACTTACCCTAGTTTGCAGTTTTTACACAACGAATGACGAATGCATGTGACACAACAGTTTTGGGATAACAGGGGCCCACTAATTAACGGGGAGCGTCGTCATATTTATATTGTATAAAATCTAGGGACCCGAAAAAACGTTTTGAAGTTTAAAAAAAAGTTTTAAAAAACCGTTCCTACTATTGAATATTTGTCAACGGTAGTTGTGCACTGTTCTGAAGCATTTGAATAAGCTGAGCGGTCGACCGACCGAAAGAAGTTTTTAATCTCAAACAAGTATATTGATTTATGTCAGCAAATCTTCCTATGTTTCTTTCAACCTTTTAATCTTTCGCAGGGCTATACATTGTACACATAATAAATATATCAAATGTGTATTTTCATTCCACGACTACTCAACCCAGCGCCTCAGTTCATCGCTTATAAATTCGGAGGTTAATTACTGAGTATACAAATTTTATATTTTTCACACTTTTGAACGTTTATATTCAAAACCACGAACAGGCCTATTTATAAACATATTACATCCGATGGCATTCCATCTTGGATGTTATGGCTGGCAGTGTAGCTGTATTCAACACATTTTGCAAGAAAAAATATACACGATATATTTACATGTATCCACTAAAGCATGCATATAAGACCTATCAGCATAAACTAGTAGAGAGTCGTCGTAATAATTTAAGCGGAACCTGTATAATATAAACGTTATAAAGATCTTTTTGTACAAAAGATGAAGAAACAAAGACATCTTACCCACACATCGATAGGAGTATGGCGCGCCAATATCGCCACAAATGCATGCACCAGCCTCTAAGTACAGGACAAGAACGTTAGCTCCTATAAGGTAGCCATCATTATTAATCGAACTTCTTGATTTTTTTTTCTTTAAAAAATATGAAGGCAAATAATGTTACACAAATATTTACATTCAGTGTATATTTTCCTGTTTGCATTAGAAATCTGCGACGTTCAAATTTCTATATATACATTCAGTGTATATTTCCCCTTATGTTTGCATTAGAAATCTGCGACGTTTAATTTCCTATGAATACACTTTGCTTTAATTTATACGCCATGAACACAAATATAAACGTCACCACGTGTTTTGAGTATTTTTATTTTTGTAAGATTAAATGAAACGTTCAACCTAAAATAACCAATTTGATATGTACTTTTGAAAAATAATCATTAAATTATATCTACTCCTTAATTAATTAAAAAGATTTTTCTCTACAAAGTTTATGGCACTATATTTTCAGCCGTGGAAGCGTACTTAATAACATGTTAATGTGGTAAAATTGTTCCATGTATGTTTCATATCCCTGACTGATAGCGTATATAATGGCTTTACAGCGACTATACACGTATATTTCATACAAAAAAAACCCATCAGTATGAATATAAATATAAGCATTGAATGCTTATGTTTGGATGTCGTCGGTCCTATGACACACCAATGCCGTAAAGACAAATTATACCGCGCTAAC
This sequence comes from Magallana ariakensis, assembly GCA_020458035.1. Taxonomy (NCBI): domain Eukaryota; kingdom Metazoa; phylum Mollusca; class Bivalvia; order Ostreida; family Ostreidae; genus Magallana; species Magallana ariakensis. The sequence continues at coordinate 36,858,605 of CM035817.1, forward strand.
GCGCGGTATTCAATTTGTCTGCACTGCGTTGGTGTGTCATAGGACCGACGAAATCCAAACATAGGCATTCAATGCTTAAATATTTGCATATCCATTGTTCTTTCCCACTATGGGCCCATTCGGAGGAGCTGCAATTATATTTCTATAATTACAATTGCTCTGACTGGATGCGCAATTCCCCCACAGACTCTCAGATAGCGAATTCTCAACAATTATGATATAATTTTTACTCGTATATATATATAGTGAATATTTCTTATAACAAAAATATGTGGTGTTTAATATAAATTATCTAAAGTTTAAAATAAAATAAAAGGTATTTTAGTTTTATTCATATTTAACTTTAATCAATTACAAATGTTATTAATTATTGTGTAATAAAAATGTACCCAAATAAAACTAAAGTGTTTGATTTTTATATTTACATGTACAAAATTCAATGTACAAGGAAAGATAACTCTTCCTAACTATACCAGAATTTATGTACCTTACTGTTGGCGTACTATGACGTCATAAAGGTGTGACGTCATATACTTTTCCAAGACGTTATAGATTTAATAAACCACTATACAATACATCATGTGTTTTTCTCCAACTCCCTTAAATATTGGTGTATTTAAAACATGTCTTATATTAACATTTTAAAGGAATTACTGTTATACATGTAACATATTATTTATTCTGTTAACAAATTTATGTGAGTTTTAAAAATACATTACAGTCTGAACGTTTATTTTTGATGCAATAGCTAACGTTAAATGTCAAGGTCTAGGCTAATACAGGGTATTTGCAAGTGGTAAAATGCAAATATAAGTAATAAACAACGATTATTTAGTGAACATGGCGTTATGAATAGACGTCGCGCACGATACTGGTGTCTCTTTTACCTACGCTATTAAAGATTATTTTGAGGGGTTGAGGAAGAGCCGTTAAAAGGAAAATATAAAAGTGTTGGGTATCAATGGCAAGAGAAATTTGTAAATAATGAAAATATCTTAAATAAAATGAATTTTACATACTTTTTGAGGAATGACAGATCTTAATTATCTGTAGTTGACGTGATATATGGATGTCCTCAGTGCGTTACATTCAGTAGCTATGCGCTTTATGCACAGGTTGATAAAACAATCAATTTTGCGCCAAACAGCATGAAATTTGGAATATAATCGTAACATCCATATCAAAGTATGACGTCATAATCATTTCAAATGTTCGGTTGATAGATATAATATTGCAGCCTTTGAAATGGCGAAGTACTCGGTGTCCCGTTTTTTGAAGATTCAGATAGACTGACATTTCAATCATCAATATTATGTCTAAAACGAAGGTAAGTTGCTTATTTTTGATACAGATATATTGCACACGTATTGTATAGTAAGATACAAACGACTATTATTTTATAATAACAATATTTATAAGGCAGGTTGATTTTTAAGTTGTCCAGTGAAATGTCCCAATCTAAAAAATACTGCACTTTTTAAGCAATTTAACGATTTTAGTGCAAAATTTCAAGCAATATACAATCGCAATTATTAAAATAAGTACAACAGACACAAAGTACATAAAATTTGCTACAGAGACATATCAAAATTTTATGAATCCCCATATTAGTTTAAGGAATACAGAAATTATTTAATGTCCAAATAAACGTCCCCTTTATGTTTGACGCTCCGTGACTGTGACGTGACGTTGATATACTTAAAACTGATAACGTCCAAACGAAAAACGTTGGTTGGTAAATAATCATTATATAAGTTTTGATGCGGGTCCTTTTCGTAATTTTTTTATTATATAGCAACAATAACATTTTCTGCCAAATACCCGTTTTTTCTAATCTGGACTAAGTTGATTAAAAAAATTAGATGATGCAAAGACGTAATGTAATCAAATCCTAACACTCTACCCATATTCTCTTTATTCCATTTTAGTCAAGATCTTTATAGACCGATCCATCCGTTTAAAAAAATATCCTACACGCGTGATAAATATTAAAGTAATTTAAAAGCGGACATTAGCGGTCATACAAAATCTGCTAGAGGTCACGTAGCATCGGGGGGGGGGGGGCATGTAAAAATGAATAAACATAGAGATCCCCCCCTCCAACTTTTTTTTCGTTTGTCAAAAAGTCTAGCCCCACTTTCAAAAACGACGCCAGCCCGCTATTTTCTAATAGAACTTTACAGAATTATATTTTTGAATAAAGCATTCGTGTTTTATTCATTATTGTATTAATTAGATAAATACTTTGATAGGAAATGAGGATTATCATTGAAAACCTGCATGGCGACCCATATGTCTCGGTACTAGTATTTGTGTTTAGGATTTTAAAAAATCTACAGGGTCTTTAATTTTTTTTATCTGTTGCGGTTTTCAGAAGAATGACAATGATACCATGGATACGAAAATGTCCCCACGAGAAAGATTAGAGTTTTATAGAAATAAGAAACTTCAAAAACGACGACAACAAAAGCTAGCATCGTATCATAAAAACAAAACTGTCAAACAGACTGAGTTTAAAAAACTTCTGATGCAATTAGAAAGCGCATGTACAGAGCAAAACAAGCTGAAACGAGACAGAAGGAAAAAGAACGAAAAAGAAAATATAGAAATTTAGCGAGGAATAAAAACGTCGAGCTCTCTGCGAACACGAAAAATTCAAATGAAATGATAAGACATGTTTTTAAAAACAGAACAAGTAAACACAGAGCATTAAAAAAATTGAAGGATTCGTTACCTCAATCACCAAAGAAGCGGTCAGCTACACTGGCAGCATATTTGAAAAATTCAAACTCTCCAACGACAAAAATTTTAATTGATGCTGATGTCGTATTATCACCAGAAGAACAAAGTAAAAAATCAACGGAAAAAGCGGTTCTGCAAGATTTTAAAAACAACAATTGATAGCTGCAAAATGAAAAGATCGAAAGACTCGGTTACGTCTATGAACGTGCTTGTTGCATCAATAAGTGGTGAACAAGTGACCCAAAGCAGATGTCGAAAAAATCTAGCTAAAAAACTTGGTTTACCAGTTAGACGAATAAGTAAAGGAAACACAATTCGCACCACTGTATTGAAAACTGAAAGATCTTGTTGGACTTACACGTTTAGAAAAACGCGCACTGACGCGATTTCAACGGAAACTAAACAACTTGCGTACGACTTTTGGCTGCGTCCAGGTATCTCCCGACCGACTGGAAATAAAGCAGATATCAAGCGAGAAAGAATTGGACCCAAATTATACACGAGCCACGCAGTGACAGCCAGTGTATATTTTAGAAAAGACCCAAACTGAAGTTTACCTGGATTTCATAAGCGAAAATTATGGAACGCCTCAACTGCCTTATGTGAATAAACTTCATTATGTGATGGTACTTTAACATTACGTGATGGTACTTTAACATTATGTGATGGTACTTTGACATTACGTGATGGTACTTTAACATTACGTGATGATACTTCAACATTACGTGATGGTACTTCAACATTACGTGATGATACTTCGACATTACGTGATGATACTTCGACATTACGTGATGGTACTTTAACATTACGTGATGGTACTTTAACATTACGTGATGGTACTTTAACATTCTTCATTATATGATGCTACTTTACTATGCTGTGGTTCTAAAAATAGGGAAGCGTCGCATCGGGATCGAAATACATGTACGCCAAATGATGCCTGTAAAAACATTTTTAACACTGGGCTGATTCTCTGTTTCAGAAATTGATCAGATAGGACTAAGGTCCACTGAGACTAGTTTAGATCAACAAATACTTTTGTTTGATTAAGTGTTGTCTTACACTTTTAAAAGGGTCATTTTAAACTTTAAAGAATGGCTGCTTGGTGAGACCATTTGGGCTCCCCATCAGCGCATAAAAATCAGGGGGTACGAAAAGTCCCCCAGGGGATTTTTGGTCCAAAAATGTGAACCCAATCATTTGGCGCTTGGTCAGAGCGGACTGCTAAAAATTTTAATAGCACCTAAACAAAGACTTCTGTAATTTATGTTAGAGATTGGACTTATGGGGATTGACTGACGGGCTCTTCCTGTGTAGGAGTGGGCAATGTAACAGGCACGTAGCATCAGCCTCCCCCCTTAGGATCCTTAGGATTTTCATGATTTTGGGAAGTTGTCTTTTTTCTTTTTTCTTTTTTTTGCTTGTCAAGATTTTTAGGATGATTCTGTCCTCCCCCTTTCTTTCAAAAACGATGCTACGTGCCTGTGTAAGCACTGATTTATTCAACAGTACAGTTACTGTTAAAATCAGATTCAACAGCAATGGGGGGGGGGGGGGGCTGATGCTACGTGCCTGTTACATTGCCCACTCCTACACAGGGAGAGCCCGTCAATCCCCATAAGTCCAATCCAACATAAATGACAGAATTCTTTGTTTAGGTGCTTTTAAAATTTTTAGCAGTCCGCTCTTACCAAATGATTGGGTTCTGAATGCACATTTTTGAACCAAAAATCCCCTGGGGGACTTTTCGTACCCCCTGATTTTTATGCGCTGATGGGGAGCCCAAATGGTCTCACCAAGCAGCCATTCTTTAAAATTTAAAATGACCCTTTTAAAAGTGTAAGGCAACACTCAATCAAACAGTAGTATTTGTTGATCTAAACTGGTCTCAGTGGACCTTAGTCCTATCTGATCAATCTCTGAAACAGAGAATCAGCCCAGTGTTAAAAAAACTTTATAGGCATCCAGGTGTCTAGAGTTTTAGCGTACATGTATTTCGATCCCGAGGCGACGCTTCCCTATTTTTAGAACCATCGCATAGTAAAGTAGCATCATATAATGAAGAATGTTAAAGTACCATCACGTAATGTTAAAGTACCATCACATAATGTTAAAGTACCATCACGTAATGTCGAAGTATCATCACATAATGTTAAAGTACCATCACGTATTGTTGAAGTACCATCACGTAATGTCGAAGTATCATCACATAATGTTAAAGTACCATCACGTAATGTCGAAGTATCATCACATAATGTTGAAGTACCATCACGTAATGTTAAAGTACCATCACGTAATGTTAAAGTATAATCATATAATGAAGTTTATTCACATAAGGCAGTTGAGGCGTTCCATAGAAAATCCTGATATCAAAATTCGTCAAAGGTCCTTTGAAAATTGCAAGCCCTATTTTGTTAGACAGGCCCGCCCAAAGGACAGACACACATGCTGTTGTCGATATCATGTTGAAATAAAGAGTGCCTTCAAATCATGTATGGACTTTCGGAAAAAGATCTTCAAAACAAATGCAAATGACATTGGAATTGACGTCCAAGTATTCGAGTCCATAAGCGATGTGGTGGATGTCACATTGTGTATAAATCCTACTTTGCAATGCATGAAGCGACAGTGTGCAGAATGTGGTATCCACAAACTATACTTATTACCAGAAGAAACTGGAGACGCGGAGACAGACGAAACAGTCAAGTGGGAAAAATTTGAAAAAGTTGAAATCAAAGTGAAGGGCAATAAAACAACAAAGAAACTCGTTCTGGTTAAAAAGGAATCAAAAGTCAGTGATTTATTTTCACACTTTTTGCAACTATTAAAATCGTTTCCATTCCATCAACACCGAGCTACTTGGCAAAACAACCAATTTCAAGAACTTTCATCTAATCTTCCACTCAACCACTGCATCTGTGTTCATGACTTTTCTGAAAATTACCGTTGCACAGAATTAAAACAACTTCAAAGTGCTTACTTCAAAAAACTGAGTCTCTGTTCACGTTACGATTATACATCGCCATGCACTACCCGACATTGATGGAGTGGAGAGCACTGAGCAGAACCCAGAAATAATCACTGAACATTTTTTTGTTATTAGTGATGATCAACAGCATGACCAGTATTTCGTCCATGAAGTTCGTAAAACAATATCCGAGTACTTGGCATCTATTTCCTACCCGGTTGACACCATGCACGAGTTCACAGATGGATGTGCAGCCCAATATAGAACCATTTTAACAAGACCTTGGACTTTCGATAGGACGTAACTATCTATTTCTTGCGTCAAAACAAGTTTAAATGACGCTGGTTTCAAGTGAAATATACACAGATTGCGTAGTCTTAGCTCAAAAGCCAGACAAATCTTGTTGATTTCACAGAGCCTTGGCTGAGTGGCCAGCAATGAAATAGACAGGCCTACGTCATATTGCTGTTTGACACAACTACCCAAAGTCCAAGCTCTTGTTAAAATGATTCTAAGAGTCGACATTGCTTTGGGGATATCAGCAACTCCAGTCGGGATTTCGGTTTCAAACAGTTTACCAGAAATTATTTTGAGACTGCACATGCTAAAGGTATTTACATGTATATTTTCTGCACACTTTCTTCTTAAGGATACACATACAGTGTCCATCAGATCGAACTAAGTACTTTAAACTTGTAAATGGTAGCTATTCTATTAGCATTTTTTATGAAAACAGAATTGTTTTATACATTAATTATGCCACTTGTTGATCACTACTTTCATTTTGACAAGATAAAGAAGTAAAACGTGCATTATTTAATTCATTCATGTCGCGTTGAAGTTTACTTTGCATTTACTATATGAACATTTTTGTTTCAATTAAAATTTAATATTTTTGTATTATTACATGATTGTGTTTATAATGTAGGACCTCAAGATGCTGCTGGAGGACTGTTAAAAAGACAGGCAGATCTGGCAGTTTTGCGTGGACAAGCCCATATACAAAATGCCCGGGATCTGTATGAATTTGCTGTTTCGAATTTGACGGACAAAATCTGTTTGCCGGAGACGGCTTTTCCGTTTTCTTGATTTCATCCCAAGAGAAGGCAATTTAAGTTTCAAACCAATTTCAAACATCAGATCTGTCCATCAAGTCATCGTTGATAACTCGTCTCCCCATATCATTATACGCGAACTGTCCTGCTTTTGTGAAAAATGCAGTTTACAAATTTATCACGAATGTGTAAATGTTCAAAAAATTGGGCAAGTTCAACACCATGAAATGGTCAAGGAAACAAACAACACATTCGATGTTGAAGAAGATGACGAAGAGGCGCCCTTGTCCGAAATGGTATCCAAAGGACAGGTAATTGCCGTATATGCGGATGACCCAGACCATGACTATTTCTTGCTAAAAGTTCAGGAAGCAATTCAAACATTAAACAGCGAAAGCACCGACGCCTGGGGCTCAACTCTTCCAGCTGGTATTAAGGTCATCACAGGACTTTATTACGACAATATTAATAACAAGAATCTTCTGTCATACAAACTTATACCCAGGAGAAGAGCCGTAGTGCCAGCCAGTGCAGTAGTTTATATCTGTTCAGAAATAGATGCTCGGGCCAATATTGTTTTGGACGAATGTGTCCATTTAAACATATTGCATGCAATAAACGACATTATTATGTCTTAAAAATGAATTGTACATGATCGAATACATAAACTTCAAAGATTGTAAAACCTAGTAAATAGAATAATATACCAGAATATAATTTTTCATGATTGTATAATTATATTATCCAAATACATGTATCTGTGCATTTAGCTGTATTGTCTGGGATAAAAGTGCAATATCGAATGTGGAATGTTTTGAATTCGCTGATCAAATTTATAGTTTATACCATGGAGCTTGACATTTTCTAAAAGGAAATCACATTCCAATCTGCCAATTTTTGTTTGTTTCATAAACTATGATTGAGTTATTTAAATGAAGATATACACTTTTCAAAGTTATTACTTATATTTCTTAAATATTGCCTGAGTTACAGGCCTGCATATTGTGATCTTATTTTAAGTACATTTACTACCATATTACTGGCAATGTTTGTGCATTAATTCATAACTTGCTTGCAGTGCAAAACTGGAGATACAGGAGATATGAATATTTATTTTAGTTTCAAAATTCACGGCTATTAAGAAGTTGAGTTTCTTTAAAATGCGACGTTACGTTTGTGCGTCGTTTGACGTTATAAGCGTAACGTTAAGTAACACCAGTATCGTGCGCGACGTCATAGCAACTGCTCTGCTGGCATATTTTCCATGATGCGCTAGCGCGCATCATGGAATATGCCAGCAGAGCAATTGCTATTCATAACGCCATGTTCACCAAATAACGTTGTTTATTTCTTAAATGAATACACTTTGCTTATTCATGCGCCATGAGCACAAATATAAACGTCATCACGTGTTTTGAGTATTTATTTTTGTAAGATTAAATGAAACGTTCGACCTTTCGTAACCAATTTGATATGTACTTTGAAAAAATAATCATTAAATTATATCTACTCCTTAATTAAAATTGTCGGAATTGTCAGAATTGAATACAGCGCGTTAGCGCGGTATGATAATTTGTCTGCACCGCATTGGTGTGTCATAGGACCGACGACATCCAAAAATAAGCATTCAATGCTTAAATAGATTGTCCAACGTTACGATACAATCTATGAAGAAGGATTGTTGGACAAACTTCAAACAACACTCTGTCGATCTCTATATCTATATAAAGCTATAAAGCTGTAACATTAGGAACTATTTAAAATCTTGCAACATGATATTCTCAATAATGGCATAAAAGAATGAATTAAATTCTGTGAACTATTCAAACTGCGATTAATTGAATCCTTTAGTTTATTTATTTTCACATTGATTGATTAAGAATTCAAGCCAGCGTTTCAACACCAGTAACGCATTGCAATACGCCATACAAACCCCAAAGCGCGTCGATTTATCCGTTCTTCGGTGCAATCAGCGTGCACTTTAACGTTGAAGTTATTTAGACAATAAAATGCTTTCTCTGACGATTCATGCGGTATATGATGGTGACGACATTTATGCATTGAATCATTATTTTTTTGAAAGATACAGTCTCATAACTGTTTTTTGCCAATAGTTTATTTTTCTGCAGACGATCTAAAGTGGGAAGTATTGGTAAATGACGTCACAACTCATTATAGACATGGTGGCGAAAATCAAGACATTAGATCCCGGTTTTGGGTAAGCGATTTTCCCTCTCCTTATGACGACTGGGGTGAAATATATGATGAAAATGTTGTTGTTGTATGATTAGGTCAGTACAAAGATGGTTGTTGTTTGACATGTTTACAAAACTGTAATCAGTATAACCAACGTTACCATTGGACTCCCATTGGTAAAAGCAATAGCATTTGTATGCCAAAACTGTTCAGAGTTTATTGGTACAATTGGTACCATTGTCATCCAACTGCACCAATAGTATTTTGAAAGTTGGTACCACTGGTAAAACTATGAACGCACCCATTGATTTTTCTTCATTTCTTCAATCTCATTTTTATCCGTGTTATTAAATATCTCATCAATTTACAAGTTCTGTTTTTACAGTAGTTTCATCCAGAAATTCCCATTTCGCCTGTCTATTTTTTTTTTTTTTTTTTTTTTTTTACCTTTTTTACCTGTTTTTCACAGTTTAGGCGCAATGAGAATGAGTCTGACGTCATCATGATTACTGTAAACGTATTATATATGGCGTGTACGATATTTGGCGGACATAAGTTTTTGGACAAGTTGGCGTGGATTTGAATTAGCGTATTTCTGAATGTGACTATTCTTATACATATATGCATGGCATTTAGCGATGTACTTGATTTAGCGGAAGCCGCATTCCGCCTAAAGCGCTAAATAGAATACACAGCCAAATGTGGTACGTTTACAGTATTTCGTGCAGTCCGCGATTTTTCTTTGATAAACGGGGCGTGTAGATTTCAGTCTGGCTGTTTCTATAGAGTTATGAATCACTTCTAAGTTTCCGTAAGAAATAGAGGGAATCATACTCTGTAAATGTAAATATATGTCCATGAAGTTAAAGGATTTTGAAGCAATGTAATAACCAGTAGACTAAACATGCAGAATAGGTTATTTGTACTAATTCTGAAACAGAAAATTGTGTTCATCAGTCCCCTACAAAAGAGTGCACGTTCATAAACCAGTTCTTATACCAACATTCTTGACAAATGCATTTTTTAATACATGTACTGTAAAATCCAACAATTCTCTTTTAAAATAATTTATCTGGTATAACATGCACATACATGTACTTACATGTATACATGTAGTTATACAAGTGTTCAATATGAAGTGTAATACATGTACATAAATGTGATAAATATACACTGAACATGTGGTATTGACCAATTCTATGCTTGCATAGTAGAAGTGATACTAATAACATAAATATCAATAAATAAAAAAAACCCCTCAAATTCATGTACATACACAAATGCAATATGTAATCTTTTTCCTGATGAAAAGTAACAATTTATTTGTTTAATCTTACCTATAATTTCCAAAGATGTAAGTTTCATTAAAAAAAATGTCATAAAAGCACATTTTTGCAACCAAATAAAATTTTCACATATGCAGCTAACATGTTGCTTTAATAGAACATCAATAGTATTCATCAAGATCATGCAGCAGGTGACATTAAAACTGATAATTGAATATCAATTAAGTTTTTGTTCACTGAATTGTAAAGGCTTGTTTTTAAAGGTCATTGAAAAAAAATCACAAACAAAAAAGCAATAAAAGACATGAAACCCTGAAATAAAGAATTCTTTTCCATATTGGAATTTGTTCACAAACTTGTAAAAACAATGGCACAATTCCATATCATCAACAAAAGTTGGTTTTCAACGAAATATAAACTCTAGAAATATAACAGGAACCATTTTGCTTCATCTCTCTCTAGACTCTCTTCAAGCAAAGTCCACTTTAAAGAAAGACTTTCAATCACAGCTAGAGTTTTGGCATCAGAGCCATCATGTTTTCTTCAAGAAAACGGCTCAACAATGATCTAGAATCCTGCACATTACACGCTTGGGATTTAATTGGCCTTGGACCATTTCCTGCTTAATTTGAGGTTATGTTTATATAAGCGACGAGCCAACAGCTGTCTTCTTTCGGTCACCTCCATGCACTCGCAGGCTTTGCTGCAAACTTTGCCTTGATAGCGGCGGCTTTCGCTTTGACATTGCTGGTTGAGGGCTTTGCTGATGTAGTTTTCCCGGAGACTAAAAAACAAAAAAATATCATATAAATTATAAAAAAACCCAGATATATCTCGTAATGCACTGTTCTATGCACATTAAAATTCCCTAATGGTGATGTGATGCCAGCTCTGGTTTATTTAATGACACCATGATAATTCATGAGATACTAGTTATGAACACACATGAAATGTTAGCTGGAATGATTCTCAGCAAGAGCTCCAACATTTTTTGGGTGAAAATAATTTTTAAGGCAAATATATTTGAATATACCAGACTTTATACCTTTTGTTAATCATCTACAATCAATGCTAAATAAAAAGAAGAAAAATCATGACAACAAAAAAAACCCAGATTAAAGAATATCACATCACAGACAACACGGCAAAACCCCAAATTACTTACACCAGGGCCATATTAAACATACACTGAAATAATTGTAAAAGAAATCATCCGAAAACATCACCCAGCAGAAACTGATACAGTTCTAATTATACATATTACATTTATTAGAGAATACATGTGGTGATGTATAAGTTTCTAGTGATGAGTTGTTATGACAACCAGGCCTACCTGTTGCCCCAGCTGACACTGGTCTCTTGGCCTTGGTAGCTGCTAGTGACACCGGTTTGCTCAGAATAACACCCGGTCTGGACTTGCTTGTCTCTCTGTGAAATTAAACAAATTTATCTCCAAATTTTTAAAATTGCTTTTCAACCGATTACAAAATACTAGTACGAATATTTCAATTTTCTATCTATACATGTATAAACATGAATAATGACAAAACTGTAATAAACATGAATAATGACAAAACTGTATGAAATTTGAAAAGTTACTTTGATGTTCATGTAATATCAATCGTATGATATACAGTATTTTGAAGAATTTCCAAAATTTTGCAAAAACATTGATAAGCAAAGCTACAAGTATATGTCCAGGGTGATCTAACTTTTGACAGTTAAAGCTCACCTGGCAGGGTTGGTTGCAGTTGTCTGGCCTTGGATTGGTTTAAGTGCCCTAGATAAGAGAGATTGGAAATGACGTCTCATGGGCTCACTGGAAGGGAAGAGCAGACAACCCAGTCAGGATGACCTCGGATTGTGCTGAGTGTGTTAGCCACAGCAAGCTGCTCTTCCAATCAGTGTGCTCCATACAAAACAGATCCGTGATGTAGGTGAGATTATAAAACCACACAATCAAAAAGTCAAAACATTTTAAAAGTCAGTGCCATTAGATTACAAACAGTCAATTTATGTGATAAGTGCCATTGGTGCATACTGTTCTCTTTTTGTGAAAAAATTGAAAATTTTCTTTAAAAAGTTCATGAAGAAAGAAGTAATTAAAAAGACACATCAAATAGTACTAAAACAATACAAATTCCAGCAAAAATAAAAATGAGTGTGCAATCAAGTACTCAATTAAAACAAAAAATTCTAATATTAAATAGTCATGTGTCTTCACACTGACCCATCTGTTTGGATATGGTATAAATTTCTGACCTCACTAGTAACGGCTGTGACATTACCTGAAGTCACGGATTGGTATCTGTTTGGATATGGTATAAATTTCTGACCTCATTAGTAGAGGTTGTGACATTACCTGAAGTCTATGGACTGGTTAGCGTTGTGACTAGAGCTGTGTCTGGATACAGTGGTCTCGGCCGGGGCAGACTGAGGACGTAAATTACCGCTCACTTCAGAGTCACTACGTACAGATAAGGACCAATCAATCGATTTTGCTCAAAATTGTTTAGGTGTCAAACTTAGTAACTAGTGCTACCATCAATAAACATGAAAAAAAAGCCTATTTTAAAGTTTTTACGTCACAAGAATAAAATACACATTGAATATTATCATGAGGTTCAACATTGATTTCAAGGATACTTTGCTTTCCGCTTTCTTTCCATAGCCTTCAGAGTGGCTGAACTGATCCTGGGATGGGAGGTGGAAACACTAGCTCTCATAGTGTTCTGAATAATAAAAGTATGAAAAAATCACTATACTGGGCATATGTAAAGTTCTTTAAAAGGGATTGAAAAAAAAATTGTTGGCACCAGAAAAATCACTATTATTTTAAAATAAACCTAACCAATTCTAATATAGAAAGAAATTGTGCAATGGCCAACACTATCATCAAAGATCTATCAATAAATGAACAATTTTAAATACATGTACATGTACTGTACTACATGAAAGCTGCAGCTGGGGTTGTGGTGCCTGAATTGTTTAAATATCTTAGGTTAGAAACAGGTATACAGTAAAACACAGTTATAGCGAACACGCTTATAATGAATTGACACTTACAGCGAAGTGATTTTCATTCCCCGAGACTTAAATACATGTTGTAAACTTGACGGATATAACGAATTATGCTTATAACGAAGTAAAATCGTCCGTCTCTGGCACTTCGTTATAAGCGTGTTTTACTGTATAAGACTGATAGGTTAATATTGTCATTCAATTGCTTGTAAGCTCTTACACTGTCTCTAAGCCTCTTCTCTTCCATCAGCTGTCTGGAGTGAGCTATAAGAGCCATCCTTTCCTGAACAGGAATCTCAAAGAAAATCTCATGGATGTCCAGCAAAGCTGCCTGCAGCTGATGAATAGAAATCAAAATGCTGTATATAGCTCTTGATCCGAGAATTACATTTCAAAGCAGCTTTGTGAAATATTTGACAGTATAAAAAACAAAATGATTCTTAAACTAAAGAACAATAACATGTAATAGCTTTGGACTTCAAAATCACAATAAAGTTGATTGGCATCCAATTTTTGATACATGATTTTAATTTACTAGAATATGAATTCATTGAATTTGACACTACCTTCAACATTTGATCAATATCTTTTTTTAATATTTTCCTTTTATGAATCAATCCCATTACTTTGTTCTTACCTGAGCTATAATCCTGTCCAGCAGATCCCTGTCCTGATGAGAGAAAACACCTCTCTTGATGGGGGTCTCCGTCTGAAAACTGTACGCAAACTGCTTGGTGTCCTGTAAAATTTGTATCAAGTGCAATTCATAAACAGAAAGAGGAACAACAGATTACCCAAGACCAACAAAACTGTTCTATAAACTCCCCATTTTTTCCTCCAAAATCTATATTTATCACCCTGCTATTTTATATCTACAATGTAATTGTATAAATTCCCATTTTCTGCTGCTCACTGGACACATGTACTTTATACTATACCTGTATAGTTCTGACAATCTCCTGGACTTTCTCCGTCTTCAGCAATCTCCTGGTTAAGTAACCCTTGACATAGGCTGACACTCGGTCAAAACAAGGCTGAAGGTCATCGTCAAAGATCTACACATATGTATAACATAATTCTCTATTACATGGAGCTATAACATTCAGTACATGCACTAAAACTTTGAAATTGCTTTGTTTTAATTTTATTTTAAAACAAGAATTAAAATACCTTAGTTTTATTTAAAAAAAAAAAAAGCAACAAAAACAGTTTGACAAATAAGTAGAAATTCAAGTAATTTGACTTTTTATATAAAAGAAACCAACATCACCCCCCTCAACAAAAAAAAAGTTCAACTAAAACATCTCACCCTATCTGGAATCCTGATTGGTTTACTGTGTCTAGATGATGATGGCTGTTTTACGGGTGAATGGACGAGAGGTTTGAAGGATTTGGGTGAGGGGGTGGAATGATTGACAAACTGGAGGGACTGTTTGGGAGTGGCTCGGCTGAAGGTACTGATGTCCGAGTTGTTATCCCGGTCCTTGGGATTGAAATAAAGACTTGGACTAGATATATAGGCATAATGCTTGGGGACTGTGTCATGGTATTTGTCTTTTCCTGTGGTGTTTCCATGGTGACTTATATGGCTGATGTTGAAAGGCTTTGGAAAAAAATCCAGAACAAATATCAACAAATTATTGCTAGGTTTCATAGTCACTGTGAACTACATTAAAAATTTAGTGCATTCTCCCTTTCAACTGAAAACAGCACTTAATACTTGGAGTATTCATCTACACGATTGTATAATTTGTATTAGGCTCTTTTAATTAATCAGATAAGTACACTAAGAACGTACCTGATTAGCAGACAATCATGCCATTAAAGTTTAAAGTTTATTATGTGAACAATCATTTTTAGAGAAGAGTCTCCCTCAAATCTATAGAGTACATTAATGTGACTTACTTGCTCCACAGGGTCTGAATTGTAAACTGCGTTGTTTTCAGGTGAGTGCTGAAGGTTTGGTTGACTGAGTTGAGTGCTATTGCTGAGGTAAGAAACATTGCTAAAGTCTGCTTGCTTTTTTATATTATTCTGATAACTTGCAATCTCATTCTGTAGGTCCATTTGCTCTCTTCTTTGGATAACAAAAAGTTCCTCCAACTGCTGTCTCTGTTGCTCGATTAAAAATTTACGGATTTTGTCAAAATGTTCGGCTTGAATCTGTATCAATTCTTCTTCGGACATACTTTCAAGGGACTGGAGACTTGAGGTAAAGGACTGAATAGCTGCTGTGATGTCAGCAGGGGTTCCCAAGGGGGGCATGTCTGATGGCATCCCAGTATTCACTGGAGAGGCATCTCTCTGGCTCTGAACCTGTGAGAGGTACTTCTGTATATGTTCTGCCTTACCCTCCTGTTCAGTTGAGGTATCCAAGGATATATTTTGTGCACGCGACTTTTTGTATCCATTTTTCACTTCCGCGTCCAGGTTTAGTTTTCTTTGAGCAGATCGTGAGGCTAGTCCCTTGTTGTCTGTTCTACTGGAAACAAACTCGTGGGACTCGGCTGTTACCACTGCTGGTGACACCTGTTGGACTGGTTTGGAGTTCAGCTGGGCTCTTTTGGCTTCTGCTTTGCTGCGGATTCCCTGGGTCTGTATTCTATAGATAGAATCTGCTGTGTTGGGTCTATTTTGTGATACTGATGGATGCTGGGATGAAAGATTTTCACTTGATGTCACACTGGGTTGAGTTTTGTCAGTTTTCATGCTTGTGTTTCTACTGCCTCCTAATACTTTTTGTGTGTTTGAAGCTTGACTCCCACTTCTTGAATCTGATGCTGATGATTTGGTATTCCCAAAACCTGAATCTCGACTTTTGAGTAGATCTTGACTAGCTTTGAGTGTACTACATTGACTACTTTCGTCCGATCTCACACTTTCTTTCACACTGCCTTGAGTATCAACATGGGAAGACGAAGACACATTGGTCTGCACAAATCCTTCTGAAGTCCCAACAATGGATTTCCCTTTGAATTCATTTTCTTTGTCTGAGGTATTGTGTTCAAGTTCATTTCCATACCCATGAAATGGAAGACCTTTACTGAAAATATCCTTGGGAGTCCCAGGAGAGGACTCGTCAGTTTCGGGACTCAGGGCCACTTTGCTCAACAGCGACTCTGGTTCCTCGGAAACATTCTCACCACTGACCTGAGGCCCAGAGCCCAACCCCAGGTCATCGGAGTTTTTTGGCGCAATCTTCAGTTTCAATTTTTCCTGTGAATCAACAGTTTGTAGACCATCCACTGTATCCACACTTACCCGTGGGCTGTTCTGAGGAGTGATGTCCATTTTTCTCACAGAAATTCTACCCTCCAAAGACTGACTCGCACTGGTGCTTATCTCTGTCAAAAATGAAGAGAAATGAACTTTGCTTTTGGCTCCTTTTGGACTCATTCTCTTGTTCTGTTGTTGACCCCCTGATGCCGATCCTCCAGAACTCATTATGGAGTTCGAAGCCGTACTCGTTTGAGTTCTATTTCCACCACTACTGGAACTGACGGGCTCAGAACTGACTGCACTAGAGTTATGTGAAGATGGAGTCTGTGCATTTGATGTTAACGATTCATCTGCTGTGTTTTCAGATGCCTCTTGCTGAATGTTATACTGGTTTAAGAATAACTGAGCTTGAACAGACCCCGGTTGTATTCCTGCTGATGCTAGAATCTGGTCTGTTATCTGTTGTCGAATCTCCACAGTATCTTGTCCTGAAGACCCTGTAGAATTCATTGTACTCATGGTGTCCTGAATGTTTAAACACTGCGATAATTTGGCAAGCACATGACTTATTTGCTGTTGCCGCACTGAAGACAGTGGCATTCCTGCAAATTCCTGTGGTAGTGAATTGCAGTTCTCCAAAGATGTCAAATCTGACAATGAATCAAGTCTTTCTTCCTTAGCATCTTGATTAATTTGAGAGGGTTTACTATGTGGTACCGAGGTTTTGGGTTTTGCACCATGACTGCCCTTATTGTGTGATTTCTGCTGGGTATTCTGGGTAGCAGATTTTTCTGCATCTCTCTGTGATAGAGACTTCTTTTTCTTGGACTTTCCTACCAATGTTAGATTTGGAACACTTGTGGAACTAGATAATTTTGTCTTGGGAGACATTTTGCTCTTCTGCTCCAGAACAGACGGACTGCTGTCTGGTGACAAACCAGCAGAAGCCAGATCAGGATTAGAAACACTGTGCTGTGCTGATTTCAAGAGTTTCTTTCTTCTTTGAGAAGCAGTTTCCTCCACCTGTGACTGTGAGGAGATTGATGTTTCTGAGTCTGATTTGTCAATGTCCCTAAGATCAGGCTGTGATATAGAATACTGTCCTGATAAACCAAGCCTGGCCCTCCTCAGCTGCTGCTTGTTCTTTGGAGACGTTGGAGGTTTTGGAGTCGGTAAACCCTCAATCTTTGCAAAATTTGGAAGAGAGGACATTGAACTGGCTCTTTTCAGGTTACTCAGCGTTTTATTCTGGTTCTGGTTTTGAACCGGCTTTGGTATTTGGGACTGCTTGGGTTTGCTGTTAGGCTGAGCTGTCTTTGCTGTCTTAGAATCAATTTTCTCTTTCACAGGTTCTGTTGTTTGTGGTTTCACATTGTTTGAAGAAACTTTTTTCTTCACATTGTTTTCCTTTAAGTTTGGTTTTGCCTCACTTTTCTGAGCTGACATATTTTTTTCTTCTGTCTTTTTGGAAACTTGTGATCTCGAAGTCTCTAAGGGCTCTTTCTTTGAATGGACACTTTTACTGGTAGTATCTGGCTGAGATGAAACCCGGTCCTGCAGTCTGGACTGAGCTCCAGTCCGTGTGTTTGTAGCCTCGGGGGCTGAGCTTTTGTGGCCGGGTGCTGGTGACGCCCTTACTGATGCAGCACTTTCGGAACCCACCGGGGAGGAACAGGTAGACTCGGACACTCCTCGACTAGAGGCTCTTTTCTCCTGTAAACCAGTCAAAACACAAAATTATGTTACTGCATCTTGCTCTGCAAACAATACAAATAAATTTATCTTAAAACATTACTATTACAACTACAAAACATAATTCTTTAATCATCTTAATATAAAAACAGAAATTTATATTTCCCTAGTTTTACTAATAAAAGGCAATGGAATAACTTAAATACAGATTTCGAATTCAACACATTCAAATCAGTGACATCAGAAAAGCAAGTATATGTATTAAAAACAAGAGAGAAAGGAAATGTGCTCAATTTTAAAGCTCAGAACCAGATTCCTAAAACACTTTAGATGCAGTGTGTGTTACAAGTGAGACCAAACATAATATTTAAAAACATACACAAATTACAGAATCCTGATATTTATATAATGGACTTTTATTTAATAAGCAAATTTTCTCCTAATCTATTCATATGAAGTATGAGATATTTTTTAACAGAAAAAAAACATTATACCATTATTCCAATCATTTGAATGAAAGAAAGAGTTTAAGCATACCTGAGTATGTGTTCACTTGTGTTTATTCATTTACATGTACACATTTACATTACACACCCACACATGTGTATACATCTTTACTTGGAATACAAATTCAAACAGGTTTAAAGATAGTGTGTATATAGAACTTCAATCAAATCTAAAATACAGTGCAATGAACACATCAACACAAAAAACTCGGCTATCAGGGTTTCACTCTCAATCCAAAGGGACAGGTGTTAGCACTGTACATTGATCGGGATCAGGTGGACTGCTAGTACAAGCTCTACAGTGATCCAGATGATACGAAAACTCCCCTCACCAACGCATACTAGTAGTTTTGTGTATGTCAGAACATTAAAGGACATAAAAAATTTCTTCAGTTTAATGATGTTTTTTCCTTTGTTTTGTAAATTGATCTGTGTCCAACTAATACATGTACCACCAATTTTTAAATAAATCAATTGGGTTTTTTTAAATGAATGAAAATGTATAGCTTTTTTAAGAAACAAGTGTTTTGTGAACTAAATCTACAGGAAAACTACTATAATGATTCTTTAATATGCTTTAAATTTTTGGTAAATTCTATCTAACATACACAAAGTTTTTATGGAAAAAAAAAACCACCCAGAAATATGATTATCAGAGTATAAAGTCTCAAGAGTGACGAAAAATAAAAATTTCTCATCCACCTACAAGAAGTCGGGATATGTTAGCTGTCCGCGGCAATCGAGAGCGGCATTTTAAGGAAAATTCCTTCTGCAAAGTACATTTGCATGGAGGTTTAATGAAGGATGTTTGTTATGGATGAAATGGACGATGAATGACGCAGACTAGGTAGGATACAACAAATTTCAAATCCGCAGATTACTACCAAGGTAATGATCGAACAATTCACTGTTAACAAGGATAAAAGGGACTCTTTGCAAAGCACACAGAATCAAATTTCAGGTAAGATTATGCTTGTTTAGAAAGTAAATAAAAGTTTAGCTGACTTTATAGAATTTCTTAATGATACATAAAATTCAAGTTCTTTTACTTCTGCAGAGACATTAATTTGAAGAGACTTTGTACTAAATTTGAATATTAATAAGGAATGATAAAAAAAACCCATCTACATATCATTTCAGTAAAAAGATGACACTAGAATTTGTTAATGACTATGGATTTTTGATATGAACAAAATTAGAGCACCTCCCCCATAGCATCTACACATCTTCCCTAATACCAGGGCTAATGATCCAATGTTATTATAACCTAAATGTAACCATGATGTTATGGATGAAAAAATGATCAAAATGAAATGCATGCATTACATTGAATAATACATGGCTACAAATCAAATTGAAAAGAAAGTGTTTCAAAAGACTTTATTAATCAATAACTAAATTCAGTGTAAATTCATTGTATACTGGGTATAAAATCAAGAGGTGATAATGCCTTTTGTTTATCTAATATACTATATACCAATATGATAGTTTTGTACATTAATTTATATCGTTAACAAGGGTACTTAAAACAGCATATTTATTTTTTGGAAATCACTGAGCACTTAAGGGGACATAACTAATGATTTCCTAAGTAGACACTACCCACCTCTACCTCCGACACAATGGACTGTACTTTGGCCACCAACTGTTCTCGCTGCATTGTCCTCCTGCGTGTCTCCCGCTGAATGGCCTGGCGACGATATCCAGCCATTTCTTCCTTTCTTCTTTGTGTCATCTATAATGAATTCATAATTACTTAAAGTACTGTTAGACATTGAATAGATAATTTAGGAAAATTTATCTGTCATGATTTAACTTGCATAGATATCATATTTAAACTTAATATGTTCACTCATGTTGCACAGCACTGTTAAAGTGACCCCCCCCCCCCAAAAAAAAAAAAAAAAAATAAACAAAATAAAAATGCACATTTAATTTTCACTGTGGCTTTTTGAATGCAAGCTTAAACCACAGAAACCAGTTAATTTTTTTTTCAATAGGTCATCTAATTGATTCTTGTAAATTAATCTGATTTAGATTTATAAAACACTCCCTTCAAGCATTTCTGCCTGATTCAACTTCTATTTAGCTTATGCATGCAACTCCAAATATCCTAGCAAAACCAAAACTTATTAGAGATTAGAAAGTTTCTATGTAACAGAGTTAAGTGTTGCCGTTTTTGTTTACCACAGGAGGTAGGATCGGGACGCCATTGAAGGTGATGCTGGACGTGAACTTGGAGTCCAGACAGAGTGACTGGTTGACCTCGGCCTTGTCCAGGGAGTGGTTCCTGGTCTCAAAGTACTCCAGCAAGTCCCCCATCATGGGCGGTAATGCTGCCTGGAAGATGTAACAAACACATACATGTATATCACAAGCATTGTTTACATCATATCAAACGTGACATGCATCTTAACACATGTGATCATATGATATATGCCAAATTCTTTGACAAATCTTTCGAAAATTTCTATTGATATATAAAAATCATAACTTTTGATTAAAAGAAAATCGAGTGCAAAAGCAACACAAAAATATTGTAATCAGCTTATAATAAATTGTAGCTAATTGACAATAGCATTATTGTACCAGAAGTCTTATAGAAAATAACTTTATTTCTCTGACGTACTATGTAATTTGTTTTGATTAAAACAATGACTAATATGACATTGATATCAAATTGTTTATGAAAAATTAATATATTTGAATAAGGATTAAATATAGAGTCTTAACACATTCCAACACAGGTACATCTTACCATATTCCAATATAGGAATATCCCTACTTCAAAATAAATCCTC
This sequence comes from Magallana ariakensis, assembly GCA_020458035.1. Classification (NCBI taxonomy): domain Eukaryota; kingdom Metazoa; phylum Mollusca; class Bivalvia; order Ostreida; family Ostreidae; genus Magallana; species Magallana ariakensis. The sequence continues at coordinate 36,880,091 of CM035817.1, forward strand.
CAGTGAAAGAAATCAGTAAGTTCCAACACACAAACACATTATTTGTAAACACCATCACCCTAAGTCACAAAGTTGTTGTTTATCATTACTCATTAAAAACAGATCAACACACAAACATCATGAGGAAGCAATATTTAGAAATCACTCAATACACATTGCCAAATCTAAGATGACCTCATTTGGATACAGGTAAACATTTCACAGGTATTAGAGTTACCCAATAACACACAAATTAACAAACTCAGATCCCTCTTAATCTCCATTAATCCAACTGGAATCTGATTCAGAAATGTTATGTTGAGGTTGAGGTATGACGGCCTAGCTGAGACGATTCCATATTTTTAAAGAAAAAACAGAGAGAGATATCTAAACAGCTTTTCAGGTTGACAATAGTGGCATTTTGCCAGCACTGAAATTCTATGCATGTCGGGTTTGTTTTACCAATCAAATACATGTTATTATAAATACCTGTATATCTAAGAGACATATTAATTTTCTAGAATTATGGATGAACTTTTCACAAATGGTGAAGGCTTTTACAAACCTTTAAAACCTTATTCTCTGCTTTATTATTTTCCTTCTAAACTTTTAATATACACCATAGTTTTTATTCAAGGATCAATATTTCAACATGTATGCTTACTTAGCTCATTCTCTTCCTTTATAAAAAATTTAAATCCCCAAAGCAAAAAATCTACAGAAATGGTCTATTTATTTCCATGTAATGCTTGAATTAATTTTACTACTTTATTGATCAAATTGTAAGTGTATTTTTTGGTCATCAAGATACATGAATTGGTCATAATATCTCTTTAACTTTAAGCCATTATTTTTCAAATATTAATATATTAATGACATTGCAATATATTTGGATATCACTGTTTTATCAATTGATTTATACATTTGCATACCGTAAAAAAGATTTAATGATTTTTATCTAGGAATTAAACTGTGTCTACAGATCAGCACTTAATTAATTAATAATGCACTTGAAGTTCCAGATAAAAAAAGAGCTTAAGAAATAAATCTGATCACAAAAACATGGCTACACTAGACAATTATTTATTATACTAAGGCGACTTGAAAAAAGAAAAACCTCTATTTTTCATACATTGATTAAGAAACAATATTTAATGCATATGTAAATGTAATTTGATACAAGATATGCTTAAAAAGTTCTTCAATGTGATATAACCTTGACCTTTATGAATGTAATTGACCTTTTAAAGTTAATGTTTGCACAGCTCTAAATTTATCAAGTATGAGGGGTGTAACTCATATCAGATAGTCAGTTTTGTATCTCCAGTGTCTTTAGATTATCACAATATCTCAGGTATAGACTCTTATCTCAAGGGTGTTACAAAGCATCAATAAATCCCAGTGTGCATTAATTTGGTGTATGCATCATAATTTACAAGAATCAAAACAGAAATGGTAAGGTTTCTCAAATGCTAGTTCTTTTTCATTGACAAAGAGACCATAAAAAAAAAATAGCACTAGTATTTTCATCCTTGAATTTTTTTTTTAAAATTAAAACCCCCATGACATTTCTCTTACATATGTTACTCATTTCGTCTTACCATTCTTAGAACTCTTTCTCGGATCCTTTGAAAATGATCTGTGTCTTGACTGCTGGTTACAGACATATGATCAAGTCCCATATTTTGGGTCGTCATTTACACAAAAATCACTTAATAATTGATTCAGACTTCTCTTATATCAACCAGGACACAGATTGGTCCATTGAAGTTGCATAAACTCTCGAAGTGGCACAAAACTCCCCCATTTCAAATATGAGACGGGTTTCGTATGCCCATTTTGTAGTAATAATTTGCACATATAGCACACAATGCGGATCTGCGACCAGTATGAGAAAGTAATCTGACACAATGGCTAGCTTTAATACCTATTATTTCTAAAAACAACTTGTGTTCCAAAACGATGCTTACCTCATTGGGAAACAAAAGAACTTTGAGATTTAAACTAAGTTTTTTCAGAAGTAAGCAGGCATAGCATTTAGGACTAGTACTGCGGATTGTTATTTTTCTTTTTTGGTTCCAAAGCCGGAGAATACTGGACAAAGCTGATTGTCTGACCAATCCTTTATTAATCCAATTACAGAAGCATTATCAAACGGGTATTGACCATGCAGGCAGTTTATGTATTTACTATTTACACAGAAAATCTTACCTTTGGACCATTTTTTTTCTCCCAAAGAGATAACATATGTCAAGATGAGAACAAAAGGGTACAAAGGTATACTGGATAATAAAACTGAGTACTGGTACTCGATCATCTGACATGAATACACTGTTACCCCATAATCTCAAACAGCTATCTACATGACAAATTTTCAATATACAATATTCAGAACTTTCAAGAAAAGGAATTGGGGCTTTTTAATTATAAAAAAAAAATTATCTACATGATTGTCAAATGGCAATATCACTGTGAATAAGCTAAAAAAATAAATTAATCAATACATGTATGTCAAATACGCGTAAGTAATGGCTCCAATACTTAAAATTTGATTTTATTTATTCTAATATTTTCTCTGTATTACCAGTACATGTTAGTCTTTTTGCTCAAATTATCAAATTTTGAATTTTCTTAAATTAATCATGTTAATTCCACTTTTAGAAATAAAAATTGAAAGTGTTGAGAATGGGCTGATATAGACCTGCATAGGTCTCTATGCTGTTTTACCGGTAATTTCTTTAGTATCATTTCGACAAAGTTTCTCTGTTTCAAATCTAGAAATCAAATATTTTTGGCATGATCTCTACCATACTGTCATCAAACATAGAGGTTTGACTTTATATGGTATTGCATCAATAACAGGTATTAAAAGAGAATTCATTACTGATTATTAAACATAAAGACTTGAGCAAGTCTATAAATTATAGGCTGATATTACAGATCTAAAGCTTTCAATAAATCACTGATACCCGGTACATCATGTACACGACTCTAAAACACTAAAGATTGATAAAAAACAAAATAATAAACTAATATGCAATTGGTAGTATCTTGATCCAAGACTGGAATAAACTAATTTACCAGTAGCACTGTAGAAGTAGGACCTTGTTACATGTAATTATGTAAGTTGGCTCATGCATAAAAGAAATAGGCCAATGTATTAAATCATGGTAATTAAGTTCAATCAATATCATCCAGGTCAATATTATGACAGCAGTTACATACTCTGTGCATTAATTTGTCTGGTGAAAATAAAATACTTAATAGCAGTATCGATGTATATCACGTATCCCACTTGCATGTAAACTGCAATTATTAGTTTTATGTCTTTTCAGCATCCCGGGTATACACCAATTAATGGCCTATTATTACCTCAACATGATTCCTTTTAATTGTTTTAGTTAACATTAGGGAACTCCAAAGTTACTTCAAGCAAAATAACACAGTAAGCTTGCAAACCTCTCGTGATTCCTTGTCCATGCCTAAATCAATTCAAATCTGATACACATGTACATGTATGTGCAACTCTCTTCAGGCATAAATAAGGGAAAACAACTTTAATCCATGTTGTATATAAAATTTTTAGCCGAATATGCTTTGCTAACAAATTTCCATACAAGATCATGCATAGCAGTACTCTTAGAATAAAATACAACCTTTAGTACGGTATGTTTCTGTCTGCATGAGAATCAGATGCGGAGTGATAATTTTAATTATTTTGCTTATTCATCCATGTTCCTACAGTTGTCTTCCCGCAGATTCCTGTGATGTACCACTATAAAGGTGGAAGCATTGCAGCTCTGTCGATATCCTTCAATCTGCCATCATCTTCAGCTGGCACCTAACTTTCATTATTAATTCATTCATGAACTCTGTAATAAATACAAAGAGTACACGATATAAAGACAGTCACGTTTCAGATAAAGTATGTACATGTCAACTTAACTATGGATTCTTCCAATGTCCGACTCAATTAGAGTTGAGTTCTCTCAACTTATAAAATCAATCACCACCATGTAATTGTGCAAACATAAAACTGAAAACAATTTTTCTAACAGAATAGAAAAATATATTTAACTTGATTCACACTTATCTCTCAGATCACATAAGATAATGAAGATATTATTTTCAACACACAAAATACAGGAGGAGTAACTCTGTACACTAGAGGGGTACCTGAGAGGGAGTAATATTTTGCTTTAAGTTCAAAAGGATAAATGGTGCTCCTGTAGTATACAAATATTCATAAAAATATAAATATTAATTGTTTAATAACAACTGAAATTTATTGTTTTGTTTATTTTGCTTCCTTTTTTTTGCAAACAAATATTTTATACACCCCTGAACCACAGAAACAGAACCAACAGGAATAAGATGGTGCTTCACTACAAAACTTGAATTTGTAGACATTGTAGACGACCTTGCCCTACTTTCTACAAAATGCCATGACATTCAACAAAAGACACAAAAGCTTAATGAAATTGCAAGACAAGCTAGCCTCAGAATTAATAAAGAGAAGACCAAAGTAATGAAAATCAACACAGATGTAAGAGAAGCAGTCAAGATCGATGAGAAAAACCTAGAAGATGTGGAAACATTTACCTACCTTGGGGGCATAACAACAACAAAAGATAGAGTTGACGAGGACGTAAACAACAGACTTGGAGAAGCCAAATCAATTTGGAAGGCTTAGGAAAATCTGGAGCTCGTCAGAGTTTTCCATTCAAACTAAAGTAAGATTTTTCAACAGCCAGGCCCCGCCGTCACCAACTTTCGACAAGTCAAAACTCAGCCTCAAGTCTGAGTTTTTACCTCAAATTCACGCACTTTTTTTCCAAGGACTCGAGTTGAGGACTGAGTAGTGATTTGACAGCGAGATCCTGTCAGTCTTAGAACCGTTTTAACAAGAGCTTGGACTTTGGGTAGTACGTGACAAACTCCGATTTGATGAAGGCGGGGTCTACTCGTTGTTTACTGTCCAGTCATTGGCTAATAGATATGAATACATTGAACGCAGTGACACTCGTCCGACCTTATCCAGGGATGTATATTTCGCTGAAACAGCGTCAATTTCACACAGCAGAGCAGATCTTGGTAAACAACTTTCCGGTTTTGACAGTCTATGAATATTAATGAGCTTCTCTTAGCGAATTAGAAGAAAGGAGGTCAATATTTGAAAGCTTGTTTTGATGACTAAACTAGATAGTAAAATCCCACCGAAAGTCCAAGCTCTTGTTAAAACGGTTCTATTATATGGCAGTGAAACATGGAAAACAACAGAGAGGGACAAGAAAAAGATTAACACCTTTCAGAATAGATGCCTGAGAAAAATCCTAAGGGTAAGATAACCATTTAAAATATTAAATGAAGAACTTTACATGAGAACAAAAACAGCTTAAGTAAGTGACATCATCACATCATACAATATGAGAAAATGGAATTGGATTGGTCATGTCCTAAGAATGCAGAACAACAGAATTTGTACCACCGCACTGACATGGCCTCCAGAAGGAAGAAAGAAAGTAGGCCGACCAAAAACAACATGACGCAGAACTTTACAGACTGAGCAGAAAAATCACAGCTAGGATTGAATAGCTCGGCATCAGCCAAAGACAGGGACAGGTGGAGACAGTGTATACGGGCCTTATGTGCCAGCAGGCACAAAGAAGTTAGGTGAAGGTGAGGTGACACCCCTTAAGTAAGGGTTAAAAAAAGTTAATTATTATTCTTACAGGTAAAATTATAGCAGACTTTCCACTTAAAAAAATATACTGAGTTATAAAAGACTGTTCAATGGATTTACGTTTGGATGTTTACATATGTATTTATTTTCACCAAACTTATTCTATATATATTATTATATCTGTGTCCATGCAAAAGAATAAACATAATTTGTTAAAGAATTTTGTGTGTTTAATTTTATTCTCCTCCCTTTGAGGGTTATGTTAAACATAGAATTAATTTTGGACAGCCTTATAATGCATAAAATATTGGCCGGGCTACTTAAAACATTGAAATACATAATATAAATTAAGTTACACAATTTGGAAAGCTGCAATATGCATATTTTAAGAGTTAATGTACGAGTATATGCCATGGTGCTAGAGAGATCATGCAGACAGTATACATACACATGTAAATACATGTTGACCTGCATCATTAACAATGAGATCAAACTCCGTCTACAATATTTTGGTAAGATCTTGCTGATTGATGATAAATGAATAGTACAAGTAACTCTTTGGGGACTATGAGGACAAGCTCCTGACACCTGGTTTTGGGAAAGGGGTCATACAAGTGTGTGTGGTTAGTCAAAGGGGATGACAACCAATACCACTTAAGAATATCCCCAAAAATTAATGTTGAAAAGTTAGATGGATGCTAAATCTTTCAAACTTATGCAAAATAAGGCCTACAAAATTATTTAAAAATGCAGAATCACGGTTGATTTAAATATACCCATGGACAATGGACAATATTTAACCATGATTTCATGTAATTTTAATACTTACATGCTAGAATTGCCTGAATAATAGCACGGTTTTTAAACATTTACGTTGGTTAATTAACATACAAAGAAATGAATCTTGAGATCATCAGTAACAAAGTCCGTCTGCTTTAGCAAGTCTACACATGTATAATTTACACACGTGGCTATAAAATTCTGATATAACTTGTTTTCATTCATGTCATTAATTCTTTCAAATGATATTAAAATCGTATTGTGATTAAAGAAAATGTCGATTGTCTTTGCATACCTTTCAGAACATACAATCATCCCTAGATTTACGGGAATAGCGCCATTTATCAACAAACCGTCGTGTTTTGGTTGATTCCAAATATGACAGAAAGAGGGTCAGCGATTGGATGAAAGTTTCAAGAATTAACTAATCAAAACAAAGGATTGATTTGAGTCATTTTCAATCACATGATGTAAACATGGTGCTTGTTTATCCATCGTGACAATTTATCTATTGTAAGTACACAATATATTTTAACGTTATATGTAGCCTAATATTTTTTTTACGACGTCGCATATCAAAATCCGAGATTTTCCTACTCTAACCTCCGCACAAGTTATAATATAAAAGCAAGGGTTAACGTTAGAGTAAGAGGAATCTCTTACCACAGAAGTCGGCAATTTTATCCATAAAACAATGTAAACACTAACATGTGAGCTTCGCAAGCGTAGCGAAAATTGCGGACTCCTGTACTCTTACATATCTTTGCTGAAAAATCAGATTTTGTGTTCTGCTTAATAAGAAGAGACGTGTACATGTATACGCTAACCATTATAAGTACCAATTAGTAGGTAACATGATATGTACATACGTCCCTGTTTTTAAATACAGTAGCACATCGATATCCCGAATTTTGATACCTCGAATACACAGCATATGTTGAAGTGACTAACGTACTCTGTTCAGTATATACTATTTATAAACAATTTGCCACAAGTAAAAGAAAGTAGAATTTAATCAATACAGACAGGTTTAAATACAGTATGATTATTCCAATAAATTGTATATTTATCTTTATTCAAAATGCTATTTCAACAGGTTTCTATTGATACCAGACCATGAATGCTATCATTTCTCTGTGTCACTTTTGTGAAGCTCACGGTCCCCAGGTCATCTTCTGCACTCAGCCCCTCCACCCCCTGGAGAGGACCATTTCCACAGACTCTGATGACACTGTCACTGATGGACGAAAGGCCACTAGATCCTCGTCCATCACTAATGAACCCACCACACCAACCTCGGCCAAAAATGAATTTTGTCGGGTATGAATTTAGTTAAATATCAAAGTTGAAACATAATGTGACATATATTATTTTGAAAAATTTAATCCATTTGAAAATTACATCTTCGCTAGCCAAGGGTTTCCAGTCCACTCTGCTCCCCATAAACCCTTGGTAGATCTCATTACGAAAACTCTGTGACAAGCTTCATTTAATGATTGGCTGCAGCTGCTAGTAGCTGATCCAATCACAGCATTGTAAACAAGCGCTTATAAATAAACTTTTAAAAAAACCACACATGTGATCTTTTGGTAAAAACATTCGGTGCTTTTCACAAGTTGAGGCACAAGTGCTCGAGTACAATATCTCCACAAGGATGGTCTAACCAGATCACTTTAAACAACGATATATTTTACTGGATTTAACAGAGATTTACAACTTGTCAAGGCTCGTATGATCGTAGTATGGGAAGTAAACATGGCGAATGAAGAAGTTGCCTATCCCGATGGTACAGTGTATATACGTCCCTGCTTATGGTTAGAGGTTCAATGAGCTGTATTTTATTTAATATCTTTTGTCCACAATAATAATGACAATGATACCTGGTTTTATGGCATGAATGCATTTATATATAGCGACTTTTTCACTTCCGGTACAGGTCTCTACATTCTACAAACACTAGGCCTATAAATAAAACATTTCTTGCTTTCTCTAGGTTATATCTTCATTACCATTGATTAGCATCAATAATTATGTTCCTATTCTCGCTAGTCAACATGTTTTCAAGATGTATTTATGCCGTAGCATGTATATTACCTGTTGTTTCATTCAATTAAAATGTAAATATACAAGGGGTGCAACTTAAGTTTCTCGCTAGATAGCGCCACCGCATCACCAAGTTTTCGTAATAAGATCTGCCAAGGGTTTATGGGGAGCGAAGTGGACCGAAAACACTTGGCTAGCGAAGATGGAAAATTATTGCTTATCAAATTACGATATACATGTATATTCTTCACATAAAAAGTTTACCTTCAAAAGTAAATGAAGAAGATGTATATAAATGTATCCTTAAATCAACAATGTACTATAATCTAATAAAACAAGAGTAAACCAGCTTCTATTCCAGCATGAGAAAACTTATTGAGGTTTGCGGGATCATACTTGTCACAAATATATATTTGACACTGTTTCAGATACCTAGTACATAGTCTTTAATTGTCATAAAAATCTGTCAAATGCACATACTTATATAGTGGGTAAATTGCAAAATATTGTCAATGTGAATAAAAGTAGGTATACAGTTATTAAAGAGATATGTATGGAAATTAAGATTTTATTGACATGACTATGATGATTTGAAATATTGATACCCCTATTTTAAAACTTTTTCAAAAGGGCTGTTCTTCAGTGGGGACAGGATTCATAAGTCGAGATGACGATGCTCAAGTGAATTACATCAGCAGCAAGCAGCCCTATGACAGGGAGGTTTACAGCATGAGTCGGCAGGCCTGTCTCAAGTCTCTTACAGGGGAGGTCAGAAAACATGCAAATACTTGTATATGTTCATATATATCCTTCAATTCTCAATAGAAAAAAGGGGGAGGACGATATTACTATAAGCATATTACTTTTGGCAGTATATTCTATTCTAGCACTTTTGGTGCAAAGCAGCCTCAGCTAAATTAAGTTTATTGCTAATTGTCATACATATATGTAACAGAATGGGTGCATCCAGAAATACACTTATTTAAATCTATGCTAACTTGCTGAAAAATCAATTTCAGCCAAATATTGTACGTATGAAATATAATATGTTTACAGTATTTTGGTAAAGTGTTATTAAATTGATGTAGATAATTTAGTGGAACATTATTTTACTGCTTTTTGCATTAATTCACAAAAATACTAATACACATTCGTTTACTGTAAAAGCTAGGTTTTCACAGAAGATAATACTTAATTTTGAAAGTGATGATCATGTACATTTATGATATGTGAATGCATATGATTATCTTCTCTCCATGTTTTATTTTTAAAGTTTAATAGAATTATATACTATCTTCTTGCTAATTGCAGGTGTGCCCTGGGAAAGACGGTCCAATTTTCTTTGGAAACGATCAGCAGGGCCATGTTCTTAGCTACACATTTCAAATAAATGACACTCAAGCCCGAGGGTTTAGCACCCGCTACAGCATTTTAGTTGTGATGATGGACAAGATTTACCTTCTGAATTCCTGGCCTTTCCTTGTCCCCCATCTAAAGACAGTTATAGAACACATAACAAAGAAAGCCAATGTGGTGTATGAGAGGGAGAGGGTCAAGCTCCCCCTGCAGCCCCCACAAGCTTCTAGAGTGAGGAGTAAACCTGCCAGGTCACTGATCGACTTGACGGACGATAGAAACATATTCAAGATTCTACATTTGTCATTTGTGTGGATTCTGAAAGCCTGTGGTAATCGCATCACTGAGACTCTTCTTGAGGGACCCCCTACTGAAGACTCCATTATTGATATGGAGAAACAGGAAGGTTAGTCCAATCGCATCAGTAATGTTGATTTATATCGATACATGTACATGTATGAACTATACAATACACTGAATATATGCATACAGTAAACCAACTATTATTTGCGACGACCTTATTTCGCGATTTACCTGAAATGAACTGGTTCGCGGCGACTAATTTTCATGACCAAGCCTTATACACACCTGATTTTTATTACAAATTTATGGCAAATAATTGTACGTGGCAAAATATATTTGCGACAATGAGGCTCTCGCGAACCTCGCAAAAATTTATCGCACGCGAATAAAAGTTGGTTTACAGTATTATGTACCAGTAAATATCTCATCTATCAAGTACATTTAACAGTTCAAATAAATGCATTGAAGCTTGCTAATCAAAAACCAAATACCGTAATTTTTTTTCCGTTGTTGTTTACTGAAATAAACTAATAACCACTTTCCTGTACTGTATTGGTATATAAATTTATTTCTATACTTTTATCAAACAGAAACAGAGGAAGGTTTTTGTCTGATCTTCAGTAAGAAGGTCAATGTAGAGGAAGAAGAGGAGGAGAGTCCAAACAATGAGGCATCAGAAAATCTGGAAACAAAGGAGGAGGAGGGACCCACCATCACCAACATCAGACACCTCATGAAGGTACTATATAAGGAATAAGGAGTCATTCTCTGTGTATTCAAATCCAATAAAGACTGCAGGGCTTTATGATAGATTTGATCACGCCCTGACCAAAATTATTATCTCATAGTATTCAAAGAATCATTCCTTATTACTTATATTTATATGATTTTCAGAAATTGTACCATTAAATATTTTAATATAAATAAGGAAACCTGCTTGCACCCCAAATATATGTTTTCTGAATTTTATATTGGACTGTATAGTACAAAATTGATACGTAGTGTTATATAATACAATCATGTACTTTAAGACATGACCTTATGTCCAAAATCAAGGATCTGATGAGGTTACAGTACAGTATTTCTGTAATACATTACCTTATGTACAGCATCGAAGTACTTCAATGATACATTACCATTACCTTATGTACAACATCTAGCATCTGATGATGGTACATTTGAACTATAATATTTGACCCTATGTACAATATCAGGCATCTGCTGGTACAATAGACATTTTTACAAGGGTCCTCATATCATGAGAAGAAGTTCTTTGTTTACTTATTAAACATTTAGCATTTAAAAAAGATGAGACCAACCTTTGATCCCAATTTATCTGAAATTCTTGATAATGAATGATTTATCTATCAGATGTGGTAAGGGTACTAATACACATCTGGCAATATCTAGTAAGACCTATTCTTATTCTGTATGAGTTATTATTCTTTGTAAAGAAATATGGCAAACCTATTAATTTTATGTCATTATACAGTAACAATATAGAAATAGACAACTGATTCACTCAAAGGCAACTACCAAAAGCAACACAAAGACTGCAGATTTACTAGTGATTGTCAGAATACTGTAAATTAAAATAGTTATTTACGCTGATGGTTAAGTACACGTTTTCTATGGTCAAACAATATGTGTGGGTATTAAATACGGGGATGCGTGATTTACCACTCCAAAGTTTTGATTTTTTTACCATACGCGTTGGGGTATTTTTACACGGTAACAAGTGTAAATTTCCCCCACGTGTAAATAAACACTTTTACAGTATAAATTCCATGCATAGTCTGCGTAGTGGATAACCTCTCGATTGTGAATTTCATACCTTACTTGTCACTATCAATACAAGACAATGTAACTGGTACATATAGTGTCTGGCACTCTATATATAAGAGCTGCAGATATAGATATGTATCCTAGTGAGAACGCGGAGAGTAAGGAGGAGAAACCTCAACTTACCCGTATTGTTAAACATTTTAATTAAAATTTGAAAACTTTCAAAAAGCAAATTGCTAATATTTCTTGTGGAATGAATATATGTAATGTACTATATTTTGCTCTTTGTAGATCCTTGGTGAAGATAAATTCCATGTGCTAGCTCATCATGTTGTCATCGGCAACCAAATTGTGATTCAAAGTTCCCTAGCCTCCATTGTGAGGTCTGTCCTTAATGCTCTCAAGGTAAATACCAGGTACCAAGGAAACAAACTTTTGGCTTCCAAATTCTTATACCAATGAAATATTTCAAAAGTAAATTGTTTTCATACCACAATATAATTACAATGTATCTGATATATGTAAATTAATTAAAAGTTTTAGTGTAGTATATACATGTACATGTACATGTACGTATACAGGGGTATAGATAATAATCAGAACAAAAACTTTGTCATTTTTTTCCAAAATTTATGGAAATAAATCTGGAACATGTTTTGATCAATATTTGTTGTTTGGTATTGATTTAGAAATTTTACTGCATTCATCAATGCAATTCTCAATTAATTTGTATTTCAGAGTTTGCTTCCTAAAGGCTGCTGTCGTGTTATTCCGTACAGTCACCAGTACGAAGAATCCTGGAAATGCAACTTCCTTGGTCTGGTACCCGAAGTAGAGCTTCCTTATCACATCAAGTCTGATGAATCATTTGTACTGGTAGAAATCAGACTCGAGGATCAGAAACCCTCAGACACACCAACAAAGGAGGAGGAGAATGATGACCTTCTCAAGAGACTTGTCTTCAATATGGCTAGTCCTACCACACTACCAGAGAAAGGTCAGTGTTAATACAATTGAAAACATGAATATAAATACTGGTGTACTATTTTGAAGAATATACTTGACATACATGTTTAATCTACAATGGTTTGTGATAGTACATGTATATGATAATTATCCATTAAGTTGTATGTTTTCTGTTCTCACGGGGCTCAAGCTTTGGTGGATTCTTTTTTTCTTCTCATAAGCTTCTTTGAATGTATGCATGTGTACTACATGTATCGGTACAATAATTCATGGGTGGTTTCCACCAAATACTAGTATTAGGGCAAATGTGCAAATCAAAATATAAACAGTGGCAACTTTCTAAATATGTTTAAAACTAATTAGTATGGTAATAGTCACAAGTTTACCCCAGTGAGGAATGTTAAATTATAATATAGGAGTAGGAGTTATGGTACATGAATCAGTCATATATAAGATAACTTTAGTTTTGCAATATTTATAATTAGCTCCCAATGCCCTGATCCAAATGGAGCATGCATTAAAGACTGGGGATTTAACAGACTCCGTAGTGGAACACTATCTGATCTGTCTGAAGGAGGAATGGATGAAGTAAGCATCTACATTTCTGTCTCTTCTCATTTTAGATCTTGACATAATTGTTGATTGTTCAGTGCATAAACTATAATGACAAAACAGTTCACAATCAATCAGAATTGCTGGCCAAGGATGGTAATTTGCTTTTACTCTTTGTTTTAGAGAAGAAGGGTGAGTTATTCCCCTTGGCTAGAATTTCTTGTGGATGTTAACAGCAATTGCTTGCTTTTATATTTCAGGGTATATACTTAAGATAGGTTAACATTTTTTTTTGCAAAGCATTACCCAGTATTCAATTGTAGGTATGAATGATTTAGGTTTATATAAAAAATATTTTCTTTGTTTGACAATTAAAAATGCCATATCTCTGTCATTGCAGTAAAGTGAAGGTGAGGTTTAAATTCACCAAGGCAGGGGGCAACAGAACAGCTGAGGACACCAAGAAGCTGATGCAGGTGATTGGTGCTAAGGAGGAGGACACGCCCCTCCTCAAGTTCTGGATGCAGGGCCTGAGTCTACAGTACAGGCAGCATATCCTGACCGCCTCCAAATCATCCCGATGATACCAAACTAGCACCTAAGTTACCTGTAATTGCAAATTCTCCAGCCTCCATTACATCTCTCTTTCTGCCCATTGTTGTTAGTTGCTTATCTCAACACGCTCATTTAATATGTTTGTGATACTGAATTTGAATATCTATTATTTGAGCTATTAGCAAAGGACAATGAGAGAGATGTAACTACATGTAACTCCATTGAAGATTGCATATAAAATTCAAGCTGGACACATATTAAACCAAGTCTTGAAAAGACTGTGTGCCAAATCATTCCATTTATGTTTGTACAATTCTGATATTGTATTATATGCATATTGTATCTCATCAGGATTTTGAAAGATATCAAAATTGCTTTTAAATCTATGGATATGTACATGTTAATTGCAAGTTTCAATATACATGTACATGTATCATGCTTCAATCTTTGTTTATTTTGTGCAATATTCAATTTTGAAGATTTTAATGAAATCTTGATGTTTTAAATATTACTTTTTCGCCAAATATAAAAGAGAATCTAGAAAAATCTCTTTATTTTTCTGTTTTTGAAAAAAATAATATATGATTGTAATGTATTATTTACATGAACATTTAATTAAACAAAAGTTTACAAATTAAGACCTGCAGAAAATATCGTATTTCACAAGCATCAATATAGATCACACAGTAACCAAGGAACTCTGTGTATGAAAAGCCACAACGCTACTTTTTTTTAGTTTAAAGGATTGTACAGTATATTGTTTTTTATAAGAGAGATAAATGGATGTCTTTAATATTGAACATTTGTATAGCTAAAAGGGGAAAATTAAAATATGTATGATTTAAATTTTAAGAGAAATATCTACACTAAAAATGTATGAATTTTAAATTTTAAAAATCAGTACACACACTAGTATCCTCTTGTATTTAATAATATTGGTAAATATTTGAAAAAGAAATGGCTTTTAAAGTATTTTTTATTCAAAGTTTAATTAATATATTGAAATATACATGATTTTACATTTACCTATATCATTTTCAATGAGATATATTAGCAATAATTTACATGTAGTTTGCGTGGATGGTGAGTCTGCTTTTCGTAATTCATATTCTTCACGTTATCTTGGCATTGGTGAATTTTAAACAATGCCAAACAGATGTTTAATTTTCTGCTTGGTGTGTAATGGCGTCCCATCGCCGACAAGCCTTGAAGCACCGGTGTCTACATTCTGCAAGTGGATAATACATCAATGACTGTTGTTTTTCTACTTGTTAAAATACATCGGACATTGATGAATAAAACGTCAATTGATTTGTCCTCAAAGAAGCAGGTTTGACAAAAGGTATAGATTGAATGTATTCGTGTACATATATGACGTACAATGCAGATGTATCTCCTATATTTCTTTAGAAAACCAACTGTTATTCATGATACAACATGTACAAGTCTGGTGTAAACTATTTTACTAAATAGATCCGGTTAAAACTTGATAAGACCTCATATAATATAGTCTGACGATTTGTCAGTGGTCAATTACGTCTGGTAAGGATGTCTAGAAAACCAACTGTTATTCATGATACAACATGTACAAGTCTGGTGTAAACTATTTTACTAAATAGATCCGGTTAAAACTTGATAAGACCTCATATAATATAGTCTGACGATTTGTCAGTGGTCAATTACGTCTGGTAAGGATGTCTGATGGATCTTGTTTTATCCACAGAAGTGTCTATGTCCCATAGGACAGCAGTCTTGTAAATCTGTAATCCCCTTTTAATTTAACACTTCATATACCATATCAATTATCACGTGCAATTATTGAGAGAGAGAGAGAGAGAGGGGGGGGGGGGGAGAGATTATACTTTCCCTCGGATATATAGATCTGAAATATATTGATATAGCGATTTTGCACTTTTATAATAATCGCGTTTTATTTACATACTTCAATCAAGAACAATATAATTTTAATATAAATATAATAATCGAACCTTGTAATAATGATCGACATATAAAAAAATATCGTAAAAATGTTCATTAATATTTTATTATTCATTTGGACACCATACTTTGTTTAATTTGGAAAGCACGAAAATTGGAATTCTCGGCTATAACAGAACTGTATATTTACCGTCCACAGGTAGCTGACGCTATATAATATATATTTTCCCTCATAATAAAAAAAGGTACCATCTACCTAATAATACACTACTAGGTATAGAGTGTACAATTTTTATTATGAAAAAATATATAACGTCAGATGTCTGTGTTACCGTCAAAAAAGGGAAACGCCTGTACATGTTAACTTTTTATTTGTGATGCTGCATATACGCAGATCCAGAATTTTTTTGTAGAGAAGAGGGTAATTTTATTATGAATTGTTTAAGTTTGAAATTTCCAAGGGGTTGGGGTTCGTAACCCTCTATCCCCGAGCCCCCTCAGAGAGAGAGAGAGAGAGAGAGAGAGAGAGAGAGAGAGAGAGAGAGAGAGAGAGGGTGACGGGAGGGAGGAAGAGAGATGAAACTGAATTTGTAATTAAATTAAAATAAAATTAAAATAACCAACCAGTTAAATCGTAAATTACAACACGACAATTGCATTTATATATTCAACGACATGTGGGCATTTGTAAAACAGCTGGGTGGGATACATTGTTTATAGATTTATTTAGGACATCACCGGTCGCTGCTCTTATTTTCTAATGAATGAACTTCAGTGTACATACATGCAGCAGGTATCTCCACCGTACGTACACACTGCTCACCGTTATCTGCCCATCTCGACCCTCTCCAGCCTGCTCTCTAGATCTCCTTTTAAGACGATAACTTACTGCCCACTTGTACCATCATGTCACTTTATCGACATAGATAAGGGTATCTTAACAAACCACTCCAATATTCAGATTAGGGACATGAATGGGTAGTTTTGTTTGTATTCCACGGACAAAATGTTTCCTTTCTGTCGGTTTTACAAGTAGTAACTTCTCGGAATATCCTGGATTATGTTATACTGTTGATTCCCAACAGTTTTGAAATGTCATTAATCTGATACTGAGATATTACCGCCCCTAGAACATTTACAGTGTAATGTATTAACATCCCTGTCCAAGTTCATATGCAATGCTTCAGTGTTTTCACGACACAATATTGCACCAATTCAATTCGATGACGCTATATAGCACCAATTTTGATATATTTTGAAAGTTCCAATAGAATGGGATTTTCACGCGGTTTATAAGTTCGAATTCTGTGGTAGGAAGCCAGCCCTTTGACCTTTTCCTGTTTATCTTTAACGTTGACTAAAATCCTGACATCAAACTGGGACATTTCATATCGATCTTGAAAATTGATTGATGATTGCTCCGTACAGGTTGGTCATTTAATTAAATATGACGATAAGAGATTGTAAGATCTATTCGAAACAAGTTTAAAACTTCCGCGAGTGCTCGTGGGTCCAAAAGCGACCACATTAACTCTTAACGCCAATCCGATCTGCAACTAAAGAAAACTCATAATGGTTAATTCAAAATTTATGGTAAGTCAAATGGTATTCCAATGACATCAAAAGACGGTTGAACGGAGAGACAAATTTTATCGGTCTTTAATTGAAAATTAATTTTCATTGTTTTACGTTACCTCGAGAATATTTCTATCATATCAACAGGTTCTAGGACCAGAGTAGGGACCTCAGGACGACTGATCAGATGGGAGGCTCTATAGCTCCTAATGCCTGCTGTTATAGATGGCGTACAGTTTTAGTTCTTCAAAAAACTCAAACCTCCCATCATTATTGCTGATCTTTTAGAAAAAGAGCAATTGCTATGATCCAATTTATGTCAGAGCTAGATAATTAACACCACAAACCCCAAAAAATAATTTTGCTTACTGTACACAAACAAAATCATTTGGTTGCAGATGTGTACAGTTATATAATGATAAATTTTTGTAATTGTAAATTGTAAATGCATGTAAAAAAGAAGAATTTTGATAGCAGCAACTTACATGTATACTAAAGAACCTTCACATATTATGACCACTGGTTTTAGAAGTCTATTTGGGTACGGTAATTTGCTCTTGAGACTTGTGGTCAGGGACAGTGTTAAAAACCCACAAATCAAACTAGTCTGCTGGAAGGGCAGGACTTTATATATTTATAATTATTAAAACAGACGGTATACAGAGTTGATGTGTTTAATGCACAACAGATAAAAAGTGAGAGCGACCAATTATTTTATAAGAGAAACAGGGTATAGAGGTGTAAACACAAAAAAGAGAGTGATTTCTACGAACAAAAGAATTTTGTATCTAAGATAAATAGGCGTGAAAAGTTTGCTTTGGTTATTGACTTTCCACTTTTTCAGACCGTATACTAGTAACTCACCAAGGTTTTTATTTTATTAATGAAGAAATAGCTTCATGACCCATAAAATTAAGAGCATGCACTATGAGAAATAGGAATTTGTATATTGGATTTTTTTTACCTTTTCTTTTATTCCTTATTTCCCCTTAAAATAACTGAATTTATATTTTTTCAACACTAGTTATTAAAATACGTTCAAATATCACTTTACCTAGCCTATCTTAAGTTTTGTTGACTTTTTAAAAAGGTGCAATATAAGAAGCGATTTAAAAAATACGTACGCATCTTGATAGAAAAAATAGGTCAAATGTCCAGTGAACACAAATAATCATACTCGTGAAAACAGACATTGCTATAAGTAAAGATATTTTGCACAGGTAGTAAACACCTCTGTATTTGATAAAAAAAAAAATTTACAATGCATGCATGACCAAATCACAGTGCGTAGTTTTTCCGTTTCAATGTACACTTCTCAAATGACAGTCCCAAATCAAAAACAACTTATGTTCTACTAAAAACGAAATGATCATGTTGATTCTGACCTACCCTGAACACTTTTTTTTAAAACTTGTGAATGATTTATCAGAGGGGAGGGATCGGTACATGCAGATCCCCCAAACAATACACAACACGGTGTAATTCCACAGAAGTCGGTCTACCTGCGCGCTCTCTCTAATTGTGACCTAGCTTTGATTGCATACGATTTCGATGCCTCTTATTTTCTGGAAACCCAAATATTGCGATACAAGGACAGGTATTTACTGGCATCTAAAGAATTTTTCAACTTCGTAAATTAAAAAGAGTATTTTTTGTTTTGACCATGCAAAGATTAGACATGGATTCGGGTGTTAAGAAAGGAACTAACAAAAGGTTAGTGTATTTTCTGGTGTTTCTAGTGATTGCCGTTCCGGTGGTAGTGGGCATTTTAGTGTGGCAATTAACTGACAAAACATGTGAAAATAAATTACCAAGCGTCAATGGAGACAGTGATGCAAATACAGGCAACAAGCAGACGACAACTTCAGCTCCGACGCAGACGACAACTCCGGGATTCTCGGAAACGGAACCTTGGAAAAACCTACGTCTTCCGCGATATGTGATGCCGATTCGTTATAAAATCACACTTTTCCCTGATATCTACAATGGTAACGCTTGGTTCTACGGAAACGAGTCGGTGGAAATCGCCATTTACAAGGACACCAAGTACATCTTGATTCATCAGCATTTTCTAAACATCACAAATACGTCACTTAGAAGAAAAAATGACAATAGCGATATTGCAATCAAAAAACCTTTTTATTACGAGCTTAATCAGTTCTGGGTAATCGAAACACAAGACATGCTATTGAATGGAAGTACTGTGATTTTGGATTTGACCTTTGATGGAAGTCTGTCCAGAGCCATCGTCGGATTTTATAAAAGCAAATATGTAAATTCGCTAACAAATGAAACAAGGTAAAGTAGTTTTTACTTCCTTTTTTCACATACTTTCATCACCTCGGGCATTGACAAATTGTTTATTCATTTGAAAGTGTACGTGCTAATGCAACTTGACTGTTGCAATGTTGGTTGAAAGGTAACTTAATTGAAAAAATATAACCATAATTGTTTTGTATTTTATATTCAGATGGAAAATTCTTATACGAATTGAGCCAACAACACTTTTACATGCCAAATGAGTCATCTTTCTTAGTGACTGAGCACGAATGAATTAAAGAAACGTTTGACTATAAAGACAAATATTCTTTTAATGATCAATTAGCTAATCAACATAATGAAAATATTTAAAAAAAATTTAAATAGTTCCCCAGCCTGTCAAAATATCAAAATATTTTAAACGATACATCGCTTATTTATGAGTACACATTAGCCCATTAATTAATAAGAGCGTACAGTTCTGAGGTAGAAGATATATATATATATATATATATATATATATATATATATATATATATATATATATATATATATATATATATATATATATATACACACACACTACATGTAATCAAAAATTAAATGTTAATTGCGTTTTTGTGTGGATAAAGAAAAAGAAAAAAAAATTGTTTGCACATTAACAGAAACACGTTAGGATAAAGAATATTAAATGTTTTTTTTAAGAATGAAATGTAGTAAGCAGTTGCTCCGCGTCGAATGGAACTGTGTAATGGGCTCCCACCGCCCGCTGACCATGGCGCTTAAAATGCACGCACGTGGGGGAATATCGAAGAATGATATAAAATGCATTTAATGCAACTCCATATAGACCAACCAAAATATGAAAAAATCGGTAAAATCGGAGTTTTTATATCTAGAAGTATACAAAAACGCGTAGCTATTTTATATCCTCCAGCCTAATAATATTACGATGAATGTCTCGATGCATTCTTGTATCATATATTTTCTTTCAAAGATAAAATTCGAATTAAACGATATTTAAAAAAAAAAAACCCTGAGTGATAATATATTTTCCCGAATTTTTGAAAACATAGTTTACACATCGTAGAAGTTTATATGTATAACTAATCTATTCCAAATCTTGGCATAATCTCATTAGTCCAATATTGAAGGCTTTTGAAACACTCGAGTAGAGATAACTTGGGTCAATATCAAACGATTACGCTAACATTGATGACGGATTTAAAATCGATATAGACCGTGTAAATACCAATATCTTTGAGTGCCGATATTACATGGCTACTCCCAATCTGACTCACTGATCATTTTTTAGAGTACTCGTAAATCGTTGTACAAGTTATTGATATAGGACCTTGAAAAATCCTATCAGAAATAAGAATGCGAAATGAGGAAACCAAAAATTGATTTTCAAAAGACTATTATTTATGCATAAAATATTTTAAGGAGGCTAGATGGTCGACAATCTTTTCGTCAGATCTACCTTAAAATTTGAAATTTAACAGTTATATTAATATAATGGTAAGGAAAAAAATCCAAATATTTTAGGTTTTAAAATTGAATTACTACCTAAGTCTAAAAATGGCCACGACTACTAAGCCCTCTTTTCAAGGCGTCAAAGACTCCTAGTTATCTTATAGTAATTTTCTACCTTCAACAAAAGAAGAGCTTGATCAATTAAAGAAAAATCATAATTAAGAAAAATAAATCCTCCATCGGACTCTCTAGGCCATGGTAGAAATAGGAGATAATAGGACCAGAGGCGTAAATTATGCTTTTGCATGCAATTATATCACTTCATACAAATACATGTACATCCACTAATTGTGATTCCCTCTCTTTCTAGATTGTAATTCACAGTTCTATAGAAACTAAGAGGACTGAAATGTACACAATCCAGTTTTAACCAGTTTATCGATCGGTCGAAGCCCTCAGCACCGCACGAAATACTAATGATGATGCCAGATTCAAATTCTTAACTAGTATAAGACAATTTGGCTATTTCTTCTATTACACTAGAACGTACTGATATAGATTCGTTAAAAGAAAGATGTAAATATAAACAATAAATGCTTTATATGCGTTATATGAAGGTAGATCATTGCGCAGGGGAAAAAAACGTAATTTTATTTATTTTTCCTTTGAATGTCGGTTCATTCATATCCCACAAGAATCACCAAAGAAAGCATTTTATTGTAAATAAAATATCGCTATGAATATGTGCGATATTTGATGTATCATTTCGTAAGTTTACTGTTTGTTCATGTACGCCTTCCGCCAAAAGAACCACTGTCCTCTGAGGTTACACCATTTAAAACTTTTTTTTTCTTTTTTATCACTAATATGGACAGTAACAACGGTCAATGACTGGTCGAGGTGGTTTTTGCCGACTGGACAATATTACAAGCCTCCCCCCATAACACATAAACTGTATGGCAAACCGTATTCCACAATGATAGTATCTAGGAAACATTCATACAAGATCCCTACTAATAACAGCCAAAATCATATCTTAAATCACTCGAGCTCGGGAAATATATTGCATCTCGGAACACCATTTCAATAGAGAGTGTGATCAAATAAATCTTCCTGAATCTTGATTTACTAGGATATTGTTTGTTCTAGAGATGTAATATTTTCTGGGTATCTTTTATATAGGTACCTAGCAACATCTAAATTTGAGCCGGTCGACGCAAGAAGAGCGTTTCCGTGCTTTGACGAACCCAACATTAAGGCCAACTTTACAATTCACCTAGTTCACCAAGATGGCTACACCGCCCTTTCCAACATGCCAGAAGAGGTAGGGTAGACTTGACAAAACCTGGTTTTACCAAATCAACTGTACTGAGGAACCAATGAGATTGCTTAGAGGTCACGCGATGGTCATGTTTGCAGCCATTGTAAATTACATCCGACAGAAAAGAGAAAGAAGTTTAAACACTTAATTCAAAATATCTCTATATCTGGCGTAATAATTTATGCATGTATAACAAAGATAGGATGAAGTTTTTGTTATACTGACACGTACATTGTATATCATAGTTCCCAATGAATTAAACGTAATTTATGAACATTCCCTTTTTATCTGTTCAAAGATTGCATTTTTTCTTGTTCTTGTCGACATTAACTTAGTGGTTAATAATTTGCATTTACTAGTATATTTTCATTTCATACTTTTCCATTTCCGTAGAATTATAGCAGAATCTCTTTTCTTTTTATTATGAAGATTTATAAATCTATAAAGCTTTTTCCACACACAAATATGAGAAATATTATTTTACATTTTGCCAAAACTTACCGTTATTTATATTGTTAACGTTGATACAAAACTATATTTATGATGCACCTAAATTAAAAAATCTCGTTCACAATCGATTAAATCACCTGTAATATGTTTACTGTGAAAAAAAAATTGTTTTATGAAAAACATTATTTTGATTAATGAATTATACCTTTCAGTCAATCGATGACTGGGAACACAATAGTGCACTGAAAATCACCAACTTCCAAGAGTCGGTGAAAATGAGCACATACTTGGTCTGTTTCATTGTCTGCGACTTCAAATACTTGGAAAGAACGACTAAGTTCGGTACAAAGGTAACCTACACTCGTTATTTTCACTATAACTTAACCTCACCGTGTACTGTGACGTTTGAATGGTTAAATAATCAATATGCAAAGATACCGGCAAAATAAGGAAGGAAAACTAAGTATTACATTGCTCAACACATATTTTGCAAATTTCTGAATATAGTAACTGCTACATGCAATAAATATATGAACAGAGGTTAATTATATCATAATAACAATTTGTGATGCCAAATTGTTTAATATGCAAGAGTGAAGTATTACCTTATCTACCATCTCAAAAAAACCCAGTTAATTTAGAGCTGTGTATATGTGGTTGCAGGTCCGCACATTTGCCACTCCCGATCGGTACAGTCAGACAAATTTCTCCCTAGAGGTGGCCGTTAAATCGATGGAACTCTACCAGGATTTATTCAATGTCTCTTACCCTCTCCCTAAACAAGGTATTGGATGATCATATACCTATTCATGCTGCACTTTTGATTCTCGCACCTTTAGTACATAAGTTGTTCATGTGCATAAAAGATACCTCCAAACTAAGAAGTCATGATTTCTGTATCAGATATGATAGCGATTCCCGACTTTGTTTCGGGGGCCATGGAACACTGGGGCCTAATCACGTACCGGGAGACCAACATGTTGTACAACGCCCAGGAGGCCTCCCCCGCCAACCAGCAGAGGGTGGCTACGGTGGTGGCCCACGAAATCTCTCACCAGGTCAGTAGGGTCAGGGGTACATGTATATCTAATGAAAAATTGTTGATCAACCATTTTAAAGGTATTGATGAATACTGGTAATATTGCTGCATATTTTGTAGAATCTCGCGGAGTATTGTAATATATTTAAGAAATTATATATATATATATATATATATAACAAAAACAAAAAAAAAACCAGATACACAGGAATGCAGTACTAATCTTCTTTCTTTTTTTATTGCTAACATTGGTAGGTCTGTATGCAATAAAACAAGCCTTGATATCAACAGACAAAATGGAATCAGCAATATTACGTACATGTAATTTAAACACTTAGTAGTTCTCTTAAGATAGAGTCTTACATAACGTTTGATATAGAAGTTTAAAAGTGCATAATGGTATCTGGTTGATGTTTTAAAAATTTAAAACAACCTGCTACGATTGTTTCAATATTTTGCAAGTTCCATGTATTTTTTAAAAATTTATTTCGAATAATTAAAATTAAGTCGGAGTACTTTCAGTACTTTGATAAATGTCATTTCTACGGGCTTAGTGGCTGCTGGTTAGTGGTAGCTTCAGTCTGAATATTATTAAGTTGGTTGTCAAACACAAAACAACCAATCAAAGAATCACTCCTGTTTCAGTGGTTTGGGAACATTGTTACGATGGACTGGTGGGATGATCTATGGCTGAATGAAGGCTTTGCCAGCTTCATGGAATACCTGGGAGCAAACGTCACAAAGCCGTCGTGGGAGATGGTATGGCAATATACATACAATGAACGTATATTATTGGGATACTTGTATTATTTTTAGTGTGCTTTCAGTGGTCAGTTTTCCATAACTATAAATTATATCACTAATCAGGATTTCTCATGTAACGTTACATACCGGTATAATACCAGTAAAAAGGTTGGCTATTAATTTATAGTTCAGTTTCCCTTTGGTACATGTATAAATATGTAAATTTATAGTGCATCACAAAAACGGGTTTAAAACATATCTATTCTTGAAGCATGTAACGGAAAAAAATACTTATAACAACTTTGACAGCCGATTTTGTCCTTTTTTATCAGTTGGAGCAGTTTGTTACGGAGGACGTGCAGCCAGTAATGGTGGTGGATTCCGTCACTTCCTCTCACCCTATCGTTGTCAACGTCAACAACCCAAACCAGATCAACGAAGTGTTCGACAGTATATCATATAGCAAGGTATAGACCGTAACACCCAAATGTTGATAGTCTGTGCAAGCCTTTGACAGCATGTCCAATAGCAATTAGGTGGATCTTCCCACTCAAGATATTGAGTTTAGATACTAAATCCAAATCCATGCGTTCCGACCGAGTAAACAGTTTTTTTTAAAATTAAGATTATACTGTTTTATTGTGATAAACATTTTGTTTTATAACAGAAACTGCAGTGTTAAATTATGGTTTCTATACATATTGAAGGGCTCTGCCATCATTGGTATGTTGGAGGCAGTGATGGGACAAAACACATTTTTTGAAGGTGTTGGGGTAAGATTTTATACTCTGCAAATTGGGATTTGGTGTTATGATTGTTATTCACCCTTTGGTGTTAGTCTTTAATTACAAAATTACTCATTTGCAATTTTGCAAAGTTCCTTAATGGGTACATGTAGGTAAAACAAAACCTATGATAACAAAATAGATTTAAAGTGAATCTCGGCATATTTTTTAACCAATTACTATGTCATTATATTATATCAATTTCTCACACTGGTTTTTTATACAGAATTATCTCAAAGCTTTTAAGTGGGGAAACGCAAAAACGGACGACCTGTGGAACGAATTAAATAAGGTACGTAAATAGTTTTCTATAAATAGCTTTTTAGCTTCAATTAATCAATTTGAATTGACTTGCATTTCTCGATTATCTTTTGAAAAATTTGAAAACGATTAAATAGAAAATTTATAAGGAAAAATATAAGATCCACCTTGTTTCCATCAAAGGTTAACACAGGGGGGTTTGGGGTGAAGGATATGATGGACACGTGGACTCGACAGATGGGATTCCCCTACATTAACATCTCCCTAAGGACCGATGGCTCGAAAACGGTTGTCACGGCAACGCAGACTCGGTTTCTGGCCATTAAGGATACTGTTTTTGACCCTGAAGAGTCGCCTTTTAGGTATAACTAAAGAATTTCCTTCGTAAATTAAAGTTCACATACTCTTATCTATAAAACGCAGATACTGTATACAGGGAAATATTCACCCCGTTTTATTTTCGCCCCTTTCGCCCTCGTTGCCAGCGGGCGAATTTAAGACTGGGCGAATGCCAATGTCACATATTAATTTTTCTTTAAACACAACTGTGTCTGGGCATTTTCAAGACGGGGCGAAACTGTTTGCAAGTGTAGAAGGGCGAAAATTACACGGCCCGAAAATAACACTGTATATAGTATTTAAAAGTACTGAAATGTTGATAGATTTAATATTTTTCTTTAGATATAAATGGTATGTGTACTTAGACTACTTACTCAGTGATGGACATACGGGGCATTCCTGGATAAATAAAACCCAAAATGAAGGTATTCGAAATGTAATTACCGACTGGTCATACATGTATTTGTGGTTGTTGAGCACCTTCACGCGATTTATTACACAAAATGAAAAATCACGAACGTGTAATATTTGTTCATTCTCCTACAGTGGTGTTTGACGTTCCTTCTACTTTTGAGTCATCGGGATGGATAAAATTCAACCGATTTCAAAAAGGATTTTACCGTGTTAATTATCCCCAGAATATTTGGTCCAGGTTTTCAACCGACTTACAAGCAGATAGTACGGTAATTACAGATATTTTTAAAAAAATCCAAAGATGAACACAAAATGCGATGGGTTATTTTGTTGATAATTGATTTGCTTTTTAACAATTAAATGTGGTTCAAGATTTATGTGATTATTTTTTATTAAATTTTAGATCCTGAATACAGTTGATAAGGCTGGGCTTATAGATGACTCGTTTAATTTGGCACGAGCCGGATATATAGAATATAGTATACCTCTAAACCTTATTAAGTTCTTGGACAAAGAATTGAACCATCTTCCCTGGGAGAGCGCCTACAGTGGCATCGGTTATATTACTGATATGCTCCAAACTGGAGCTTCTTTTTCTCTATTTAGGGTAAGAGCCATTCAGGAAAATATTCTAGAAATTACTTGCAGAGCAAAGTCATTTGATTGTTGCCAGTAAAATTAAACGATTTTTATGGAAATGATAATGATGATGATGATGATATTTTATTTTGACAGAATTTTATTCTTGAAAAAGCAAGACCAGTTTTAGCACAGATTGGATGGGAGGATATGGGCGATGCCGAAAATCACTTAAAAAAGTAAATGCATTAATACGACCCTGCAAAGATTTCGCGATTTCAAGTTTAATAAAAAAAATAATTTTATTTTTGACACGGGTGTCTTTTACTAATTAATAATTTTTAATTGGTAATGAGTCCATGACTAATTATCATTGACAATTCAAAATTGTTAATAAAAGACACGGGGTTTGAGGTCACATATTATAGAAATCGTTGTTGTACTGCAGACTGATGCGAGTGAATCTTATATCTCTGGCCTGTGGAATGGGCGATCAAGATTGTTTGAACAACGCTACGGACCGGTTCAGAAAATGGTTGGACAAAGGAGAGAGGTAGTATTTAATTTACTTTAAAATCTCATTCAAAACTATTTTTTATAGATGCAATTTAATTAAGGAGTATTTATTCCCTGGTGAGATAAGAAAGATAACTCTCAGTGAGATGGATAACATTTTTAAAGGGATATTACTGTAATTTCATCCCACACGATATGTTTGTGTATTAAATTTCTTTGAAACAATAATCATCGTTTAAAGCAATTTCTTATTAGTTTTTAAATAATATTTAAGAAATAAACAGCAAGTTTTAACACCGGGATAATTATAAACTTGGTTGGTCACGTGATCAAATAATGTGAAGGGCTTAGAAGATTTGATCACGCACCAACCAAGTATTTTTTATCACGGTGAACTTAATTTTTAACATTGCTGTTTATTATTTATATTTACGTTTGCGATAGGCAAATCGTTCAGAATCATTAATATAACGGTGTTTTTACGTTTACAATAATGCAACCGTCAAATAAAAAAAAAAACGCGTGTGATTATCATTGTGGCGTCACGAAAAAGTTCACACATAATTGAACGTTATCGTTATTTATAAGGAAGCATATTTGCAAATGTAAATAAATGAACCTTAAAAGCTGTTTTGATTAACGAATTATAACCAGTATAATAGGCAGTATTGTGCACAAGTGCTTGTTGACTGGATTCGTTCCCGGCCCAGTATTACAGAATAAACCAGGGAGGTTACTCCCATATTGTTAAAATAATTTTTTAAAAACTGATACAAAATATATCCAATTGAATAAACTAAAAAAGCTACCAAAAAGCAGATTTTTTAAAAACACCCCTTCTTCCCCTCTGCACATAAAAAAGAGAGAGGGGGGGGGGGATTGTACCAATGTAACATTACGAGTTATCATTGCTATTAGCATGCACGTTTTTTTTAAGGGGGTTCCAGTCAACAAACACCTGTAGTATTATGTGGGTTATTTATTTTCATCAATGTAACATTAAGATTTATTATTGTTATTAGCATGCATGTAATTTTTTGATTTGCTTTGCAAGTATATATCACGTGTACTACCCTTGTTCTACAGTGTTACTCCAAACATTCGATCGATAGTCTACAAGTATGGAATGATGAACGGGGGTTCCCCGGAGGACTGGGACACAATGTGGAACAAGTACAAAGTGGAAACCGTCCCCCAGGAGCAGATAAAACTACTGTACGGGATGGCAAACACCAACACCATGTGGCTTCTAGTTAGGTTCGTCAATTACTCTCATGTATGTCTACATATATTTTGGTCAAACACATAGGTAAATGTATACTAGTACATGTATTTTAAATTTTTTCGAGTGGCAGTAAATACATACTATATTTTAGACATGTTGTAAATTTTATATTTACTTCCAAACGGTAAATTCAAATGCTACAACAAGACATGATATGTGTCAACCCATTTTGACCGATAGGCGTGATTTGGATGTTATTGTAGGTATCTTGAATACGCCAAGCAGGAGGACATGGTCCGCTCACAGGACTTCTTCACCGTAGTCCAGTACATTTCCCAGAATCCCGTCGGGAATAAACTAGCCTGGGACTGGATCCGTTCAAACTGGAACTATTTAGTAGATAGGTGGGGATGCGGAATATTATTTTTCCCTTCAAACTCATTCCACCCGATTATTTTCTTTCCATGATTATTTCAAGATATAAATAAAATTTACATTTTTCCGAATCGATTTTTTCTATGATAGAAACTCTTAAGTTTTGATTTTTAAAGCCCCATGTTCCAATGCAAGAATTAATTTTGATTTGCCTTTTTATATATCGAGTATAAATGTACATATGTATTATCATTACATCGAGAATGTTCTTTTGTATTTATTTTTCTCTTCGTTCTTTAGATTTACAACGTATTCTAGATCCCTGGGAAGACTCGTACCTAACGTGATATCCGATTTTAATTCCGATTTTGAGCTTCAACAGGCAAGTGCATTTAAAACATCACTGGGATAATACTCGCATTTCACATGGTTTTTTTAATCAACGTCTTTAAAACAAAAATAAAAAATTCTTATGAACAGTTCCATTGCTATTATCTTATTTGACTGGTTAATATTTATACGAGAAATATCCTCTCGGATGCCTTATGCTTAGAAATAAAACCCCCATTGTTTTATTTTTTTTAATTATAAACATGATTTTTCAGGAATACAACATAATTGAAGTTTGTTTGTTTTTTTAATACAAAGCATATATGTCTTCTAGTTTGAGAGTATATAAAACAAGGAAGATAACTCGTTCTTGTTTATTTCCAAAAGGTTCAGGATTTTTTCAATAAATACCCTGATGCTGGTGCTGGGGCCCGGGGAAGACAGAACGCCCTGGAAGACATAAAGGCCAACATCCAGTGGAAGAAGAACAACGAGAAGAAGATCACGGACTGGTTGTGTCAAAACACCGGAGCAACGTGTTAAAACTTTCTTTACCTCTAAATCCACCATTTTAGCTATACACATGTACATGCATATATACTAAATATTCGCTCATCTTCAACGTCAGTTTGCAGTTAATTGGATTTTTCGTTAATCAGAATTTTTTTGATGACGAAAAATTAATGCTTTCGGTGTTCAATTTTATTTGTAAATTAAGATACCTTTATATTAAAGTGTTGTCAAATGATAATTATATATAAAGCATTTATTGGAGCAAAGTCAAGGAAAGATGGATTATTTTTTTCGGTCATCCTAAATCACAAAGGATATTTAAAATACACGAACTGTTTATACAGTACATGAACTTGGAAAAATCTTTTACAATGACTGCTTTGTGTTGCCTTTAGTTAAGCTTTGTCTCTTTTTTATCAACATTATGTATATTTTTTTGTGTATTTTTTTTGTGTATATTAGTACTGTACAATGTATACACTTTTTGTATACTGTACAATGTATACACTTTTTGTATACTGTACAATGTATACACTTTTGTATACTGTACAATGTATACACTTTTGTGTACAGTACAATGTATACACTTTTTTGTCGCCGTTAAAACATCGACATGTATAGTTTGTTTTACAAATCTTTGATTAACAATTTTTAATAAATTGATGTTTGAAAAAGGGTCTTTTAAAATTCCGTTATACATCTATTGATTTCCATATCATTCCATCCGTTTTGAAACTGTGATGTTATATAGGTTTATGTATGTAAGAAGTATTGAAAACATTCTTTCATCAACTTGGTAATATAGAACGCGTTATAATCTGTCCAACAATTAACACCGAATACTCCCCTCTCTGCGCATTCCATTACAGTTCATTTTGATATACCGTAATAATTTAGAGTCACTAAAAAGCAAAAATTTATAGACATATCTCCATTCACGCATTCATTTTATTTTACATGTACATTCGCCTTAAATGTATTACGTGTTTTAGCATTAGAAATGTATGCTTTTCTGAATCGAACAAATATATATACATGTACTATAGCTACATATGAGACATGTTAAAACAATTCTTCTAAAACAAAGTGGTAGAAATTCTCGGTCCGTGCTGCACTGACCAATAGAACCATGACGTTATTATGATATGGACACGACATCATTAACTTCTCAGATCGAATTAGCCTTCAGTAAGAGGGTGAGGAGAGAAATTCTAATCAGGTAAAAACAACAGGTAAAACGACTTACTGTCAACCAATCTGAGGGATTCATCCCGTGTAAAACCCTTAACCGGAAGTCACACCTTGTCAGATTATAATACCTGGACAGTCCAATAATGTCCATCGGTCAAACGACCGGATAAATATTGGGCAGAGAACTTAACGTTTGCCGGCATTTCAAGTTTAACATCTCTCATGACTGGTTTTGATTCTTTTAAATTTCGAAATATACACCAAGATACCAATCTGTAGAAAACGACAAATATGAAATTAATTACCTTAATTAGAGATTGCAGGTAAAGATTGCTTTACTTTCCCTGTCTTTTTTAAACTTGTTATCCTCGTAAGCTCGGACTCCATGGGACAGAGAAAAACTGAGAGAAATACAACTAACTATTTAGAAGAATATAAAACAACATTTTCACCGTATACCCTTTTTGTTCAGAACTAAATTATGCATGTGCAATGCATACAGTTGACTGTGGATCAAAATTGGTCGCAAACTATTGTAGAAGTTAAGGGAGACAACTATAGATTTTCACAAAGCTATAAACTACACAGTTTTAGATAAAACTTTACTGCAAATCTAATGCAACTAAAAAAAAAAAAGAAACTCCTTAACATACTGTCGATTTTTTTAGCTCACTGTGGAACATTGTATAATTTGTTCCCGTGTCATTGAGATGTCAGCTATAATCTGTCCACGGGAGGTAGGCTGGTTTTAGAGAGTTTGTCTTTATCGGGGCACCAAATTCTTCTTGGTCATATGTTTTGTTTATATTTTAAGGGCCACTCCAGATCTGAGACTAAAACAACTGGATTAAGTCTTAACATATACGGTTTTAGCTAAACGATACAGTCAATCAGGCGGATTATGGGATAAGAACTCACTGGACAAACACTTCAAACAGAAAGCTTTTAGGGAGATGGTTGTTGGAGCTTGATTTTTGTCTGGGGGAGTCGAATTTTTCATTCGAATGATTCATTTTCAAAGCAAAAAGTGAATCTAAAATTTTGTTTTTAAAATTGTTTAGATTAAAATTAAATACAGTTTTGTAGTTTACTTAATATATCTTGCAATATTTGAAACGGTTAGTCTACGTAATCATTACTTGCGTCATTATACATGTACATTTATTGTAAATGTTAAATGACTGCATACAAAAATCTTAGTCATTTATCAGTAACATGTTAACATTACTTGTATACTTAAAGCTCACTTTAATAAAGTTTATAAATTACTGACTTACCTACGTGCTTACTTATTACCTTATTTCTAACTTTAATATTACTTATATGTACATGTAGATGTACTTACATTGTACTTTCTTCCATATTAATTTCTTATTTACCTATTTTTTTTTACATTTTGGCTTACCTTTACCTTAGTATTAATTACTTATCGAATTATATTACTTACTTACTTACAAGGGTGCAGCAAAGATTATTAAAGACTGTTTGAAAGGTGAGAAGGAAAATTTTGAAAAGATTGGACGAGATGTAAGGCAACTTTTACATGGATTTGCGTAGATCATCACTTTTTTGTAGAATAAATGTCTCACTTGATAGTCCTCGGGAAAACAAAACAATTATTAGGTTTGTTACTGACTCACTACGGAAATATATCGGGTAGATCAATATCAAAATTAACAAAGTACTGTAGTCTGTAATATTTGTCTATACATATATCAGGTATAACTCACTCCATAGTACTGAGTGCAAATTTGAATGACCACGTAAAAGAAACCTCTGTAAAGGGGCTCCTTGTATTTGTTTTTACGTATTATTCAGAGTATTGTACGATTATTATTTTTTAACTACCTTTCCTTTAAGAGACTGGGTGGTCAGCAAATTACCCATCACATTTACTTAAGATAACATTTCTAGAAATGATTTTTAAGTTATCAACTATTATTTAGTACCTAAAAGTATATTAAGAAATTCATAAAATTTGACACAGTCAAACAGATCATATAACCAAATGATTCTATCAGTTTAATCAAATTTGACCTTCTTGTTTTCGCATCAAGGTCAGGTCAAGGTGACTACCATTTTCCTCAACTTAAAGGATGAGAAAAATAAATGCAGTTATCTGCAGTTATGTAGACATCTATTTAAGATATGAAGTTTCTATTCTTCAATAAAATGATAGAATATCCGAATGTCTATCAGCTTATACTACTCAATTGGAATTAATATTTAAAGCAATATGAGCTGTATTTTTTAGAATTTTATTTTGCTGCAAAAACCTGCTAGTATGCTAAGTCTGCATGTAACTAAAACTTTTATGAAAAATAAAACTTGAAAAAAATCATCAATTTTTGTAAGAAGAAAGACTTTTCTTCTAAGGAATATATACAAGTTTAATTTTTGTACAGGACGACAATAATTCAAAGGGTGAGAACCTAGTAAGTTGTAAGAACTTGTGTTCGAACCCTTTGTATATTATATGTTCAAACTAATAATTCACTTTTGCTACAATTAAGGCTTTTTAAAGACTTTTCCCACAAAAATAAGGCGAAAGGAAATTTAAAAACCATGATGTTTTTGTCATTTTAGTAGAAAATAACATTTTCGTAAAAAGCTCATATTGCTTTAAACTGAAATTGACATTGCTTAGTCCGCATTTCCTCTAATTATCTTAAATTTTGAAGATATTTTGATTATTTTTTTACGCTTCCAATATTAAAATATTTCTAATTTTTACATATTATGAAGACCTTACATAAAGATATGAATTAACAGAAAAACTAATATATTAACCATTTAATAAAAGAGAAAATCCGATTTTAGTAATTTTTTTCACACAAATCTATTTTAGAATGAACGCTTAAAAAAGCTTATGTAAATTGATAGGCAAATCATATTTTAAAAACATATTCGTACCTTATCATTAGTCTACATTAGTTGAAAAAATTCAACATTAATGTTTTTGTTTTAAAAATGCTAAATATACTCATGAATCTACAGCAATTCTGAATTGCAAAAACATGTGATATTTTCCTACGCCAATGTTCCGCCAAAAATAAAGTTCTTGTTAGATTCTAAAC
The DNA here is from genome assembly GCA_020458035.1 of Magallana ariakensis. Classification (NCBI taxonomy): domain Eukaryota; kingdom Metazoa; phylum Mollusca; class Bivalvia; order Ostreida; family Ostreidae; genus Magallana; species Magallana ariakensis. Next base: position 36,914,500 of record CM035817.1, read on the forward strand.
TTTGATTACTATTTCTATGTCAAGTTGTATGATTGTAAAAAAGAAAGAAAAATATGATATTTTAATTCCCTTTCATCTTGATTTAATGACCATTTAATCAAATTTACTTTTGACAAGTCGAAAACCAGAAAAGACTCCTTCCTTAAAGAAAAAATCCTAATGTTTTAGCTTTAAAATATGAATATTCTCCTATATCAGAATTCTTCTTAAGGAGATTTATATAGTCTAAAAATGGCGATGGCCACCCAGACTTCTTGAATAACCATCTTAGGGATTTAGTAAAGACATACTATTAATAGACACACACACATAAAAAGTCGATGATATCATATAGACAAGCAGATCGCCTTTCGGTTACTTATATTTACTGTCTCTCCAAAAATAAATTAACCATGATTATATTCTTGATATAGACACAAGTAGTTGTCGACAGGACCAGTGATATACGAAAATCATGGAAGAAAAACGCTGAACACCAAACTTTGAAACCTTTTTAGATTGTGGATGTCCAAACAATGTAATGTGGATTCAGACATACTTAGGACTAGATCTGCCCACAAAGCGTCCCAACCTCTCAATCAAACAATATCATTCTGCGCTTTGTTTGACAGAGCCCCCTACTTCTGGTGCATTAAAGCATAACCCCTCCGACTGCGGCATCGACCTCGGTGCACCGTAGCCCATCTTAAGAATAAATGATATTTGCTCGCCTAATCCCGGCGTATTTTGGACAAATATTTTGTCATATTAATATACTTATCGCGAGTTGAGTATTTAATGGACGAGGAATAAACTTGTCACACGATATTAATCCCTCTCTTATGGCGCTTCAAGCCGAGGTTAGTCCCCATCATGACAGGGAAAAAATTCCACTTTCTCCAATAAAGCCCAAGTATGCCAGCAGTCAACGCGGGTAGGTTTTGCGCAGGGAGGGAAAAAAACGTTACAGGAAAAGCGCGATTGATACTGGGCGGTAGTTGAGACGACACGCTACCTTTACCGATCTTCACGAATCTGTCGTGTTGTCATCTTAACGTATTCCTCTTGAGACATGGGTACTCGAAATGATTAAACAGTAACATAAACACAAAATTTGATTAAGTCAAGATCGTTATTTTTTATTGGGAGGGTATGACCCGCTGTCACACATGAGGATATAAAGTCTTACATCTCTCATTAAATGAATTTTTTTCTTTACCCTTTTTGCTTCTTACAGGTAGGTTCGTCTTTAAAATATGAATTTAAAAATAATTTTCAAGATATGTTTTTTTCCGTTTTATGTTGAATATAGAAATATCTATATAGAATATCTGTGTGTTTATAAATGATTTAATGATAAATAAAATGTGGAAACAAGTTTTTAAAAAAGTAATTGAAAAATATGACATTGAATCATTTTTTGTAAATATCTGGAGATAAATGCATTACATAATCGAACCTTCAAGACTTCAATTTAATTTATTTCGCATATCTACATTTTACAGATGCATCACATTTTGTATTGATATCATAATGTTTTAGAGTAATATATCATCTCGATTAGTTTTATAAATAAACTCACAAACTTTTACATTGGAAACAAATTAATTATGAAAACAGTTTAATTTAAAGATATAGGCCTTAGGGTATAATGAATTTGATTTTAGTGTTTTTCTTGCTTTTGACAAGTGAAACATGCCAGCTTTGCTAAAATTATTTTGTCTACTATATTGAATTAAATGCTTAGATTTAATGTTATAATAAATCATTAAAGTAATTAAATTACATGTATTGAAACAGAATCATGGTTTTTAGTCCTAAAATTAAAACAAATGCATGTCCACCGATAAAAAAAAAAACCTAAATTGCAAAAGTGATATTTCAGGTTTAATATTTTTAAAAGCCGATTCATTTTAAAATTATTTGCCAATTAATACTACCAAACTTCAAAAAATAAAAAAAAAACTAAAACTAAAATAAAAACTTTTGAAATTTCTTTCACGAATATCAAATACAAAACAATTTATAGTTAAAATATTTTTCAAAACATTTTTTATTAAATATTCACTCTTTTAAACTGTCCAAAACTATTTTGTTTTCTTTGTAAATGCTATGATATTGTTGCTTTGGTATTGACGGTTACAATATCAATATCCTGATTTTATTTGTGTTTAATATACATGTTCTATAGTTCTTAAGCATTCTTTGTTTTTAAAATAAATTCTATTTCATCATTAAAATTTAAACTTTTAGGTCGGTTCGGATACCGAGAGAAAAAAAATGCAACTCATGACATTCCCTTATACTCAACTACTTGTACCCAAGTTACATAGTCTTGAAGGGACCATTTAAAATCAAAAGATATTCGTCAAATCATTGTGTACTATTCAAACGTTAGCTCACTTCCTACCCCCCCCCCCCGAAAAAAGGGGAGAAAACTAGATTTAAAAGTAATAAAGAAAAGGAAAAAGAAGAAATATAGATATAATTTATAGTAATATTAATTTTATTAAATTGATAAGATGTTTGAATCTGTAAAGAAAAAAAATTTAAAAATTAAAAAAAAACAACATAAAAATAAATAAATAAAGAAATTAAACATGCAAGTATTTGTATTTATCTTTCGATTGTCGCTTTTTTTTTTTTTTTTTGGTTTTTTTTTTAAATTAAGGTTCAGAATATACAAACACCGACTAAATTGTACAAAAGAAGGGAATTAAAAATAAGTTTGTTGAAACTACTTCAGCTGTAGTATTAAGAAAAATTAGAGTATCTTTACAGCCATATAAAATTAGATTTGTCCTTATTTTTATTATATCATAGAAATATAGAAATTATCATATATTCATTTTTAAAACATATTGCAGGTTTTATGCATGTACAGTGTACAAAGGAATTTTAAAAATTACGGAATTTTATTAAACTTAACCATAACTGTGATTTTAGGCTTTTTATGCAACATATATCCTTACACGTTGCAGTGAATGAATTCGATAAACATCCTGGAAAAGAGAAGAAAGAAACTATTTAAAGAATACAAATATAGGGTACATGTACAATTTCTAATGTTGGTATATAGTAACATTGTTTTATATTTCAGTTGTTAGTCGTGTTAGTCACTAAATCGTAGTTACGGACTGTGTGTAATTGTTCTTGAAGAATTGATCTTCGCTGATTCTTGTTTTTCAAACCCCGCATATAAATAATGGGTTGAAAACTTGCGCCCGAAAGAGTTGGGATCTTGAAATGGAATACAAATAGGTTAAATAATTCATAAAAGGGATTTGAAAAAAAAAATGACATGATCAAAAGTAAAATTCTACACGTTCAACGCGGCACAGATATGAAATATGGAGATGCATTTAAAACAAAAACTGCTTTTGAAAAGTGATTTTAGGATAAATTGGATTTAGATCACGCGTTGTTTAAAGCTTTGTAAAAACTGCTTTCTGACAAATCCAAATTTTTATACTTTCTGTTTTCACAAAATGGACAAACGTCTCAAAACAAGACATTAACTGGTGTGTAAAAAGGTCCCACCATTTTCAAAACTCGATATATATCTTCGCAAAAACGCAATGATTAAATCGATCATTGAAGGGACGAGTGTGTGTTGAATAACACCTATATCCTTTTCACGCCCCTATAACAGTTTATTTAGGGGTTCATCGACAAGTATGTATAAAACAGTGTTTAAACTTCATTTAAAGATTAAATCCTTGAACACGTTTCTGCTCTCGTAAGAAGTGGCTTCCGAGTAAACATTCTGTACTGGCAAATTCGTAAAGCTGAAACCATCACACAACATCAACGCCTTTCCAAACAGATTAGCAGCTCAAAATGTTGTCTAAGAGTGTTTGGCTGGGGTAATGATTGATTACAATAGGATGGTCCATATTAAACTCTATCAAGACTCATTGAGAAGACACTGATGAAAAGAAATTGATATGTTTAAATACTTCTCTAGATCGCTTTTGCTGTATTAGGATCAATTAATTATGCATCTCTTGCAAGTTCTCTCATATTTATTTTACCTCTATTTTCCACACAGATTAAATTAATCATCTGTATGGGAATGATATCAATTTCATTTACTCCCAGTTTAGCAAGGTACTTAAAGTTTGGTCTACTCAAGACACTAGCTTTAATATGAAATGAACTTAGTTTAGTTTCCACAATCTTAGGTTTCAAACCAGGTAGGTACCCACGAAAAATATTTTTGTCGAAAACTTTTCATTTTATGAAGAAAACTCTTAATCATAAAATGTATAATAAAGCTTCCGTCGTGTTCACCTAGTTTTCTTTTGTTTCTATTTAGTTATGCAGGCTTACAACAGTCACGTGGTTTTTTCGCCTCGTCCGCCATTTTTAAGCCTTCACCCTCCGATTACCTACCCCCTGCAGTCCCACCCAGCGTTCTTTCCGTTCCATGGCTCTCCGTACGCTTTGCCGCCTGCAGTCTCATTTGCTGATAAAATTGCTGGTAAGCAAAAGTTGATAATTAATCCGAAGTATTTCCGTTACTGGAAATAACAGTTGAACGATATAACTTTTAGATTAATTTTTGTTGTTTTTTTTTCCCAAATCTGTATTTGTTTCTCAAGAATTATTACATGTCATCAAGAATAAAATACGCAAATACTCAGATTTACTTCAAGATTAGTTTATAGTGATATGATGAATAAATAGAATTTATTTCCCATATTTAGAAATAAGTCATTTTGTAATTACATGTACAATCCTAGTAATAAACCAAGTAAAAGCAACAGCGGCGTCAAAGATATCAACAACTTAAAGAGTGAATAATTCTATGAAAATTTCAAAATACTTTTTCGGGTTTTGTAGCCGATCTGTTGTTCGAGGCAAGGTTCGGCTGTCAGAGGAAGCAGAGACGATGCCGAACGGCCTTCACCAACCAGCAACTGTCCACGCTAGAGAAAACATTTGCCAAGACGCACTACCCCGACGTCGTGATGAGGGAGAGGCTGGCAATGATGACCAACCTTCCAGAGGCCAGAATCCAGGTACGAAACACACACCGTCAAAGTCACCTGTACCGTATTTATCTCACCATATTTCGCGATATTTACAAACACGTGATTTCAGTTTCTTTGAATTAATTAATTAAAAACACGTCTTATTTATTTATTATTATTATTAATTATTATTATTATTATTATTATTATTATTATTATTATTATTATTATTTGTGGATACTGCTATAATTTTATAAAATTTTCACATGCATTAAAATGCAGGAGAAATTGATACCTCAAAATGTTTAAAAATGTTTAAAAATATTAAAATTCCCCTACTTCTTTATCGCTGGGTGTAACCATTTTGTTTTATCTAATATTTGATTGACATATTTAAGTTGGTTAATTAGTTTTTGAAATGCATTACTAAAAACACATTTTAGACACTTCAGTGCATGATGTATCTTTTAAAAAAATTGCTGTCAATTTTTTGTATCATCATTTGGATAAATAAGGTAACACATTCATTGAAAGAAACGTGATGATATAATAATGCAAACATTGTCTTATTGGAAATTAAGTTTTTATTCCATAGTGCATTAAACCCAACTTCACTTCTGCAAACCTGTGCTTTGAATAAATCGAATTTAAAATTATGGTAATTGTTACGATGATAATACGTGGTTTATTAAGTACGCAGTTTATCAAAACACGAGTCCTGCATGCTTGCTTCACGTTAAACGTGTACTCTGCGTGCAACTTTAAGTAGAGATTGAATTTGATTCGATTGTGCAACGTTAGAAAAATGGCATTATCTCACAAATAATTTTTCTAATTACAGAACAGTGATTTTTGTTACAAAATCAGAGAGAGAGAGAGAGAGAGAGAGAGAGAGAGAGAGAGAGAGAGAGAGAGAGAGAGAGAGAGAGAGTTCCTTACTAGATTGAATGAAAGCAATTATTCCAATATACATAAGGTTCTGAACCATCGCAAATTATGGTCACATGATCTGAATCTTATAACCAATATTTTAATCAACTTATTAATTCTAATTCAATTCAGTTAGAAAAATTATTTTGAAAATGAAAATAAAAGGTAGGTTGCAATTACTGTGTCAAAATAGTAAGTAGTATTAGTATAACAGAAGATAGAAAATTACAAGTATCTTTGCAATAAGATTCAAAAATGTACAAAATGAACTTTAAAAATATCAAAAATAGTTCTGCCATACCTGTGCAATTCAAGTTAGACCTTAGATCTATCTGTTTTTTACCAGTTTATACATGTAAGTAAAAACATTTGTTAGCTTTGAATTGTATTGTACATGTACATGTATCTCCCTATAACCAAATTCACATATAAAATAAATCTATACTCAGGTATGGTTCAAGAACAGAAGGGCCAAATATAGAAAGAAACAGAAAGTGACGCCTGCTGCTGAGAACAGTAAACAATCCGGGGCCGGTGAAGAATCCGACACAGGCGTCTCTCAACAGAGTGACGCAAATACTGACCTTGACCTGAATGATGACGTCATAGTAGACGTGGTCAGCGAGGAAGAGGAAGAGGAAATACGAACGTTAGATACAGGTTAGAGGAAGACTGCTACTAATATCTCGGTAGTCTTTTTCTATATATAAAAATAAAAAGGGGGGGGGGAGACAAGCACAGATCAAAAATTATTTGTGTTAAACGGACTAAAACCGTTTTCTTCTAATTTCAAGTAAATATTTGTTTAGCAGTTTATTTTTATTTATAGCTTTATACATGTACGCATGTGTGTCTGTAAAATGATGCGCTTAAAATTACAATAAACGTTTGCGTGAGAAGATTATGAATCCGTGTCTTGTTAAATAAAGTTTTATTATGCAATCTTTTTCAATACATTAAAATCCCTTCCCAAACTAATTAGTAAAGTAAAAGTGGGTGTTTACAGAATGCAGTGTAATCAAAACATGTCTTACTCAAAAGTTTGATCAGATTTCGTTGAGTTGCAATGCTCAACCACAAACTTAACAGAGATGTGAGATACTTGTTCTGATGTTAAGCTCTTTTATCCTCTCTGCAGATCAAAAACCTGGACTAGAAAATGAAGAACCGGACAAAGGCATTGTAAATTGTTCTGGCTCTGCTTCAAAGTCAGAGAACGCTGAGGACTTCACTTCAAACGCTGATGAAAAGGACGACGATGAAAGCGATGACCCCAAAACGAGGGCGACGTCATCTCCTGATATTGAGCAAACTGGTAAAAATTCCTCGCACTTCAAATCAATTACGGTGTTTAATTTTGTACGATAAAGACACATCAATTCGAACGCTTTTGTACTCATGCTACTCTTTTTTTTAATGAAAACTTTAACAGGATATAAGCATATTGATAAGTGGATGATTATTTTTTTAATTTTTTATTTGTGTTCATTTTAGATAAAGAGACGCTCAGCTATCCACCATCAACAACTCTACCACCGTTTCAGATTTTCAACAACCAGAGACACTTTAGTTTTCCTCCTCCCCCTCCCCATGGATTCGGGTTTCCGTTTTGCCTACCAGAGAATTCCTTTCCGTCCTTGTATCGTAAAGCATCGCCCCTGGGCCCCGCGCATTCCACCCACCCCCTGTCTACCAGCCTATTCAAAAGAGAGGGGACATCACTGGAAACTCACTACAACCCCAGCATCGAGAGTCTCCGGTCTAAAGCAAAACTTTATTATGATTCTCTGGGAAAATTGTAATTTATATAGATTCTATAACTGTGTTACTTATTGCTGTGGAAACATTCGAATTCATAAGGGCTAATTTTATTGGATTTTCATTTTTTAAAAGGTCTGTGGAGGTGTAATTTTATGAATTCCTGTATGTAAAATGAATAAATTCATAATTAATTGAGAATGTGTACCTATAGGAAATCCATCCAAATTGACCCCGAAAGAATATTAATAATTCCACAGTACAATGGTTTGAATATTTTTTTGATATGCACAAAAAATAAGTGGATTAGACAGCAGGTATTGTCTACCTGTATATCCGCTTTCTCCATTCTCCGGTACATTAAGTAATGCATTTGAGGTTGTGATTTCATATATGATATTGATTATATAGCCCCAGCTATCTTTTTTTTCTAACTTTTTCTCTCTTTCGTTCATTTTCATTACTTTCGTGTTTTTATAAGTTTGCAGAGTTATCCGAAAATATCGTGTAACTGCTTAAAATTAGTATCAGTATGTTGATTGTTTTATCGAATGAGTGCAACTCCTTCCAGTGGAAATCTCCGGTATAGAGAGGGTGTACTGTTGTTGAGTACTTGTTTACAATACACGTTACTTTGCTTTGTTTAGCATTCTGTAAGCTTGATTGCATTGATTATTATACAAATAAAAATTGAATGCATGTTTATTTATTTGTCTTACTCTAGAACTCATATTTTAACATATTGAAACGATCAAGAATTTTCATTAATTTTGGTTCTGAATCATATATTTAAAACCAAGAAAAAAATAAAATTAGTAAATATATATATGAAAAATAATAATCTTTTTAAACTTAAGTAAAAAATCTTTTAAAGAATTAGAGTTTTCACCTGACCACCATGTACCGGGTATTATAAGATGATTATTTTATGCATTGGAGGCGTGGATACCTTGGTGGAGTTAAAGGACGCGTGCACAAGCGCGCTTCCTTTGGGGGGGGGGTAAGACGGGTCTGGACACCTCCCCCCTGGGAAAATGTTTTTGGATCTGCGCAACTGATGCTAAAATACGTTAGTAACGGTATATGGTCTCCCCATAATGTCCAGAATACTTGAATAAGTTACACGTTATGATACACACGTGTATGGAAGGGAATTACCGCCAAAATTCTATGTATTGTCATGTACAAATTTTGATTCCCGATAATCAAAATTTTTGTAAAGGACAGGTTATCGTGTCAAAGATTTTACTTCTATTTATTTTCTTTTTCTTCTAAATTTTAGCGCGATTTTAATTAAAATACTTTCTCAGGGCTTGAATTTGATTATATTTAGGAAACGCTTTTGTTAGGTTCAAGTGTTAGTTAATCTCATTTACTCGTTTATCTAAGTTCATGATAGTAAAAACGTCAAATGTCTTAGGGTTTCAGATAATTGAATTTCCTCACCTGTCATCTTTATTCTGCTAGAATCACTTACGGGTGTTAAATAGTTCAAAGGGATTAATTAGCTAGGTAATTTACTTAGGGATTAACTCAGGTGTCATGGTCTGAACTCTTATTCATTGATCGTTTTACACATGTTACATAATTTTTGTTTTATATACTGTTGAAATTCTTTTGTACATTAGTCGGAATCGGACAGCCGTCCCGATATCACCGATCTGTATCAAAATTTCTGTCAGATCCTTAATAAATGTTGAAACGCTGATTGGACTTTACTCGGTTGCTTTTACCATAGAGATGGCTACCACCCGAGTGCCGATCGGGTTATAGTACAGCCGAGTGTCGATCGAGTTGTACAGTAGTCCTTATTGGTGGTGCTAATTTTATGGTCGGTAATCGTCCCAAACCTTTCTGGACTGGACATTGCCGGCAAAATCCCCACGGACATCCGGGAAAGGATAATCTCTTCTTAATCGTGTAAATTCTTTCTTCTATCTCTGTTACAAACGTGAATTCAAACACGCAAACCATAAGGCACTTTCAATAAATACGAATACAAGTTGCATGAATTTAATGCTGCATTATGACGCCAGGCGGCAGTGTGTATGCTACAATTGCTGCTCCCGAAGATTTATTAAAACGAAACTAACAAATGGCATAAATTTAATAAATTCGTGAAAACATCTCAAATTAAAGGCTTAGTATAGGAATATGAAATACATGTTAATATAGTCAACTTTTAACAAGCCACGATATACGCAGACTCAAAAAGATACTGTTTTTTTTTTTGTATACATGTAAAATGCCTCCGCGCGGTTCTAAAAAAATCATAGGGGGGGGGGGGTCTGAGAGATAATTTTGTATTAATTTTTTTATTGGTTGATTAAATAAGTGTGAATTTTCCATTGGGGGATGGATCTGATCTCATTCTAGATCCGCAATGCAATGTACCGTGTGTGTGTGTGTGTGTGTGTATATATATATATATATATATATATATATATATATATATATATATATATATATATATATATATATATATGCAGTAACAAATTATTTGCAGGAACGGTCAATTTTTAGAAGAGGAACATGTCATAAGTACTTGTCGACAGGACTTTATTTTCATTTGAGGTGAAAAGAGGTGGGGTGATGCACGGTTCTGTCCAGAGGTACCCGTGGAACATGTAGATGAAAGAGAAATAAATTTAAACCAAATTTAAAGATGTTTTTGAAAAACAACAAAAGGACTGGGGTACGAAATGCTTAGAAGTAGCTTTTCCTGTACTCTAGTACGTGTGAAAATTATCACTTGCATGAATCACTATGTACTTCTCGTTAGGCTACAGTACTGTGTATCCCTGATTAAATACGATGAATTAATATCCGCGTGAAATTCCGGGTTAAAAAACTTAAAACTGCAGGTTTTAAAATCTCACTTACTTTTCTAAAAGTTTTGAACTTGTGATATGAAAACAAAGTTTGGTGCATGCGATTTTATATTCTTGCGATTCGGCACAGAGCGGTGGAGTCGCAGAAGTAAATATACGTATCCGCGGTGAAATTAACGAATCTAAAGTATCATTGACTTAATTACACAATGAGTAAACGAAAACAAACCAGGCAAAGAGATTAAAATACGGTATGTGATATGACTGTTTATACGTTTTGGTTTAAAATCTAAATCAAAATTTTAATAAAAATTCTTATATAAAGTTCTAAATAAAATATTTTTTTCTTCCAAAATACAAAACATAAATAATGTATGCTTCTTTTTTACACAAATTTTCGAAGTGATAAAAATGTGTATGTATCATTCACAGCCATATGCATGCTTATTGTATGCTTGTTTATTTTAATATAAATCATGTACATGTAACTGAATGTCCATGTTTAGATTTGAAAGTGTTTAAGCTATGAAACATGTAACTTAGAGACATGAACCTCATACATGTCTACCTGTCAACTGGTCTTGATTAAATGAAGAGTTGAATTGACCGACTTCCATATCAAGCTTGCAATGATGATAATTATGATACGGGTGCTAATTATGAGAACTGTAAGATTATATCGTCTCATATAAATAACTGATGCGCAGACAGAATTTTATTTTGTTTTAGGAGGGGAGTCCAGTCAGCCCACCACCCTTGAAAATTCAAACTTTTTAAAATTCCCATAGTAAACCTTCTGATAATAGAACTCGACCTACCCCCCCCCCCCCGACCCCCTCCCCGGCAAACAAAATTATAAATTATCCCTTAGTGCATAAACCTCCCCTCCATTTCTTGATCTGAACATATAAACATTGGAGCGAAATGTCATGGTGCGAAACATCCCACATTTAGCTAGCTACGTTGTTGTTTTTTTTCGGGGAGCAGCAATTGTAGCGCGCACACTGCCGCCTGGCGTCATAATGCAGCATTAAATTCATGCAACTTGTATTCGTCTTTATTGAAAGTGCTTTATGGTTTGCGTGTTTGAATTCACGTTTGTAACAGAGATAGAAGAAAGAATTTACACGAATAAGAAGAGAATGTTGCAACAGAATTAAGCAAACAATGAAGGATCAAAAAGAATCAAAGTGAAATTGAATAAGCATGAATATGAAAACAATAAAGTGACATGCAAGTGTAAATGTAATGAAGAATAAAGAAGTAAGCATAATAAGAATAAAAGCAAGATACATAGAATTTTGGCGGTAATTCCCTTCCATACACGTGAGATTGCAGGCTTTTTTTCATTTTACAATTGTTTTAAGGATCCTCGACACCCCGTGACTTCTACTTTTTACTACAGAACGTCACAACATGGCGATTTTTAGAGCATTGTGAAATATTTTATATCGCCATAATTTTTAGTCTGTCTCTGTGGCGCAATGGGTGTTGCTTCGGTCTACTAACCCGCAGGACTACAGGAACTTTTATTTTCATGAACAGCGGGAAAATCTAATAAAAGTTGATTTTTCACCAAAAATTGAAATATTTTTTGGTCATTTTCAAGTCGAACACGTGCCAAAAATCCATATCTTAAAGTAATTTAGAAGAATGGACTTGTATGCAGAACTTTCCCCAGGTGTGTGGAGGATCCTTAACTACTTTCTCAGTAAGCCGTGTTTTTCTTACATTTTTATGAAGAAAGAAAGACAACTCCGCTCTTTCCAAAAGATGAATAGAAAATTACCAGTTATGTTTCTTGACGTAAGGCAAGAGGAACTTATTCATTTCTACGTACAATACAGTTTATCAATAATTTGACAATTTGTTACAGAACTGTCACATAATTGGTTGGTTTTATTCCCAAATCGTGTCACCTGCACGCGAGCTGTTTATTTTAATTACTGATTTTCTCTCCAAAATTTAAAATTAATTAAGATTTTTTCTTAGCTTGCATTTAACCTCTCCCAAAATGAGTGCGACACAACCAGAATATTGTAGTTTATTATATGCATGAAAATATAGTTACGCAGTTTTGGTCGATGGCTACATTGCATTCTGTGTCATATCTTCTTATCGGAAAGAACTCAAAACGGAGATCAAACAACTGGTGCTGATGTTTAGATAATCATTTTGTCAATAAAAATATTTTTGAGATAACATTGATTAGGCTCTGTAATGTTTAACGACGTGTGGGAAGGGAATAAAAATTCAAAGACGGACACGCTTGGTTGATCAAACTCAGCACGTGAAGTCCCGTCATTGCACGCAGGCCGGGGATTCTGTAGAGGAATAGACAAATCAAAGTTATACTTGTGATATACCAGCAGCAGGGGGAATCATTTGAATTTTAACTTCATTTCCTTTTTTTTCTCCAGATTTATTTTAATTCTAGGCGAATCAATAGATATACATTTATTTCGACTTCTCATATTTAAGGACAATAGCGGCCGTATTGATATGGTTTTATATATAACACTGTTGTTGTTTTTTTTAATCAATTTATTATTTGACTAAAAAAAAACCCCAATACTTTATATTATTTTAAGATAAGTAAATATGGGTTTCGTCAGCATTCGGACCGTTTATATCGGCTCTTTATTCATGTTCGTCATCAGTAGCGCAAAAACCAAACATTTTCTTCCGAATTCATGCTAAACTTGAATATCATACATATATTTCAGAAATATTGTTGATAATGTTCTTCTGCTTCACTCTTCTTGTTTAAATTGTTATGCATACGTATAACTTCTATATTTCATTTCTCTCCATTTATTTCCAATATTGTTACATGTAAGTCACTGTTTTTCTCTCAAATACGGCGTGCGATAACTGCAGATCTGTAGCTCTACGGGAAAATTCAGGTTACAGATCTCAAGTTTTTCCGTAGAGCTACAGATCTGCAGCTATGCGTGCGAAAAATTAGTAAAAGTTTTATAGTTTGTCTACGATATATGAAACGTTTGTTTATCAAATGATTGTTCTACTCTTGCATTGATACAATAATTAACCGAGAGCTTAAACAATATGGTAGGAAATATTCTTTCGTAATAATTCTGTAATATTTAAATAATGTAACTGATGTTTATGTCTTGATAGACTGAGAATAAAGAGATGGAGTGATGTGGGTGTCATGTTGAAAACAAAAGCTGACAATTCCATCAGTTTTATAATTCACAGAATCTAGATATAGGATGTGAAGTGCTTAGATTTAAGGCATTGTATAATATAGCAGAAAAGTATATCTATTCAAAACTTAGTCTAATTAACTGCTCTTACTTCTTGGGGTAATGGGGATCATATTCTTTACACTTTGGGTAAAAGAATTTGATTCATAATATTCTAATTAAATATCAAACATTATGATACATGTAGTATCTGGCTTTCTTTGGCACAAAAAGTACCGGAGAAAGTAACAAACTAAATTTTAAGATATAATGTGAATTTACGAACATGAGACATACTAATTACGTTTATACGTGTTATAACCAAGTACATGTATATTTTTTTACTTTGAAAATTTCATGTAGTAAATAATGCATGTTTAATCAATCGTGTCTTAATCAATGGGCAAAGAACTCTTCTTGTCAAAATATCATTTTTAATAAACCTTTAAAAAAAAAACCCATCAGTTACAATTAACTACCCTGTCTCTCTTCATTTATCAAATAATATTACTAATAATGACTTGATTACACGCATTGATTAATTAATATCGTGTCAGTATGACAATGTGTTTTACATGTTGTGTCTTTCTTTAAAACATGATTGACAACTAATTTGTCAGCGTTTGGTCCCTCGTGTCAAATCTTGCTCCAATTTTGCTATACTTTATCTTTATATAGTTATGGTGAATATTGAGTGGCTATATTCATCAAAATCTGGAAGTTGGCAGGAATCAGATAAAAAAATAAATAAAAATAAGTTAATAAAATCAAATAAACCATATTTTAAAAGGTTTTTTTTTTCATGCTTTCAAAAATATGTGATATTATATTCATGTAACAAAATATAAAGTAAGTTAAATGGTTTGTAATTTATCTTCATTATCGAGGCATAATCGGAAGTCATTATTTTTAACAAAGGTTTACAGCAATATTCATTTTTTTTAAAAATCCCGCTGAGTCTGTATTCTACAATAGAAGGCATCACATATCTACAAAAAGAAAGAAAGAAGGAAGCAAAGAAACTGGTTCGTAATTTAAAAAAAATATCGGTGAGATATAAATACGGTTGACAATTAAGCGAAATTTTTTTTACGTCCGATGAATGTTAAATTAATATCCTACTTTGGTGGCCATTTCATGTCCAAAGCGTATTCTTCATTCTTGACTCATTTCAAAATCCCGAATCGCACTTAATGTTTATTTACGAATATCCAATGAATTATGTATTCAAATCAGCGTATGTAAATGTCGTGAAAATATCGCATGTGAGGTTGCGATACACTTAATTCGCTTTTTTCTTATTCGTAAATATTATAAATTAGACATTCTGGAATGCCATTAATGATACAAGGGGCCTTCACAAACTGATACAATTAAGGATGTGTGGAGAGCATGTCGCGGATTTGATATAGCACTTCCGCACAGTCGCGCCGCTTTGCCGAGCAGATCTGGATTTTATTTTTTACTTTCTTTGAAAAAAAGGTGTAAAGTAATATAACTTGTACGCATAAATACGAATGTTCTTTTCTGATTCGATGACATTCGAAATCAAAATGATATTGTGTTTCATAATATTTTTTTCAAGAAAACTTCGAGTAAATAACAGGGATTACGAAATCACCCCCTCCCCCTTTTTTTCTAAAATGATATCTGAAGCACTTGATCTCTGTTTACAGCGTTTTCTCATTAAAGAAGTTCTAAAAACTCGAGTATTCTTGTGCAATAATCAAATTTTGATCCTATTGGGAGAAAAAAAATTGAAATGAGCTGTCATACATCATCTTGTCATCGACATCTGTTTTAAAAGAGGGGAGCTCGTTAATAACTAGAGATAATCTGACTAGGACAGCGTCGACTTGCGTGCTGTACAAATTTGTTCATTAGCAATTGGATTGCAAGCG